>JAANYP010002660.1:0-186799 GCA_020465985.1 Centrapalus pauciflorus
GGGGGGGTGAATACAGCTATTTAAAAACTACACACTATTTTCTCAATGTTTGTATGTATTATCAACAATTTGTTAATTACAAACAAGCTTGAATGTGGAATAGTTCAAGCTGAGATGACAGATACAACAGTATGTTTACTAGTCTAAGACAAACTCAAACTAGAATACAATGAATACACTCACTAAGAAGCACTCATTGTGTTTACAAGACTTAAGGGAACAGCTTATGTAAACCAGCTTAGACACACAGATACTGATTTACACAGAAGGCTTGCATGCATGAAAATCACACTTGCACGTTCACTCTTGGTTTCAGCACTTAGCTTTCTTCCACAACCCTCTTTCTGTCCTTAGAAAGCTTCCTTTTATAGCTCACTCAGAGGATCTTAGAGAAACACTTCATTGGACGGAATGAAAAAGGAGAAAGTCTTGTTGAAAGGACAACTACATTTTTCTCACTTTTCTGAAAAAGCAAGACTTGTCTTCACATGGTGCAGAACTTTTTAATCTTTTTACTTTGTCTACTGTTGCATTGCCTTTAACTAATTTAGGAATGTAACTTTGCCGGTCTTTCTTCCTTGTAGGCCTATTTTGATATAAGAAAAAGGTCTGTCACCCTTTTTTCAATAACCTTTTGTCTTCATGTTACAGAACAGCTTTGGGCCAGGCTGAGCAGTTCGTTTTCATTGTCTTCGACTTTGTAAACTGATCTTGTAGTAAAAAACAATACATGATGACTTGGAAACATATTCCATAAAGTGTTTAGCCTGTTCACAAAGAACGGGTTCTGTTCACAAAGAACAGAACACTTTAAAAATGCCCAAGCTGCTCAACAGTGTAGAGCAGCGTAGACAGTTTATGTCCAGCCTGTTCAGCAGACAGAGCAGCTTGGACAAACTGTCTTAGTTGCAACACATGCAACATATAGAACAGCTTTAGACTGATATTGCAAATCATTTTCAGGTTTCAATAAGGCATATAACAGGCCTTAAATTCAAACTTCAAATGCATCAACAGGTTTGATTATAAAATCTCCCCCTCAGATGTAGAACAGGTTTGACTGAGGCCTTTTTGTGCCTAACAAATTCAGATATTCAATTTTCTCATACTCAAAGAAATTTGTTTTCTGCTTTTGAAAGAGAAGCTAATAGTTATAATCTGCGATGGGTACCTAAACCAAAGCACCAGTGGGTACCAAAACCCATTTTAAAATGGGTTCCCAAGAGCGCTAACAAGTCTGGATCCAAATCTATTTGGATACCAAAGACATCTTAAATTTTGCAGGTTTTAGGTTTCTTATCATTTCAGATAAGGACCCGTTCTTCATTTCAATAGGCTCTTGATTACATCAGATCAAGACCCGTTTTTCAACTCAATATGGTTTTTGGTCATATCAGACTAGAACCCGGACTTCATCTCAAGAGGCTTCTACTCACATCAGAGTAGAACCGGTCTTCACTGAAATTGGATTTTGTTCTTTTCAGTACAGAACCCAAGCTTATTGTTTTCAGTTACTTCAGACTGAAACCCGAGCTTCTACGACAAGTGGCTTCTAATCATTTCAGATTAGAACCCGAGTGTGAGAGACAAATCTTACTGGAATTCTTGCCCTGAATTCAACTTCGAAGCTGAAATTGACAAAGAGGGTGTTTTATTTTTATAATTTTTTGCTCCTGATTTCATTGAGTTGACTAACTGTGTGTGCTTATTTCCAGGGGGAGTTTCAGGCATTCTTTGACGATGACATTTTTCAAAACTGTGTGTGATTTTTCACGAAAATATTTGATACACACATAAAAAGAGTTTTTGAGCTGAAAAGAAATTTTATTATGAATCTCTGAATCTATCATTGAGATTAATTGATCTAATCTCTTTGATTTTCATAATCTCATTTCTTCTAAGATTCTTTTTGTTAGAACTCTTCCAATTTATACTGGATTCTCCTGTTATCTCCCATGTGCTAATTCTTTCAAGAAAATCTGATTCTTTTCATATCATATATCAGATTTTCCATTTCATTCTGATATCTCCCAAAATTATCTGAATATCATCTCCAATACCATATAAGTTGGATTTCATCATATCTCATGACCTTTCAAAGCTGAAAATCTTTCTGCTGACTCCGATTATGCACCAATCTGAGTGATAGGCATAAATATCGCTTCTATGGTCTAACCAGAACCGGAAGACCTACCCAAGAAGCAAACCATCTATAGATTGTGCGGGTGAGGGTTCTTTAGGTTTATTAGTTGAGAAGTGTCAGTGTCGAGCAGAGATAAAATGTAAATGAGAGGGATATTGATATAGAAAGGAGATGGTGGTGCATCTGATCATGCTTTTCTTATAAAGCTGAATGAATTTAAAGAAAAAGTGAGTCGGAGGGAGCTTAGTTGAATAATACTGAATGCTGAGAGTTGAGAAAGGATTAAAAGAAAAGTAAATCCTACCTAAACTGTGTTGGCTGGGTAAACCACATAATCTATCAAGCCCTAGGCGACTTGATATTGAAAAGACGTCATGGACCCAGTGACGCATGCACTTAATCCAACCAACTACTCAGTTATCTCTCAAAAGATTTCTGTTTCAATAATCACGGAGATATAGCACATTTCTATCGATATATCATTTGGATATTATTGATATTGAAACAAGGAAGACAGTTGCTCCGGTCTCCAATTTCATTTGATGCACATTGTGTCTAGAGCTGATTACATACACTTTTAGGACACATCGAGTCTAACACTCTGCGTGACTATAAACTGCTAGTCCAAAGTGACTAAGCCGGAACAAATACGAGTGATTCTTTCATGATAAAGATTTTCACGAGGACTATTTGGAAATCCTACCAGTGTTAACATCATGCCAGCGCTGAACGTAGGTCACATAGATTATGTCTATTGTGCAAACAGAAATCCTATGTGGACCTGGACTTGTTATTTTACATAATGAATATGTTTCATTTTCCCCAAAGTTGAAAAGCTTTGTTTTTATTCTGAAAAGCTATAGTATCAATTCGAGGGGGAGTGAACTTTTTGAGGGGGAGTGAGATAAATCTGTTTTGTATAGGGGGAGAGATATCAGTTTAAGGGGGAGAAAATCAATGTGTAATAATTTCTGAGTTGTAATTGTGGTTGTATTTCTTCTACTGTAATTTCATTGAATTCATGTTTCTGAAGTTTTTGCATGATGTTCATAATTTTTATGGTCATCATGAGGGGGAGAAAAGCTTAATTTCAGAAACAACTGTTGAGTAGTTTGAAATCAACTGAAGGCAATTGCTACATAATCTCAAGACAACTGATCAAAGAAGAGATTTAAAAGCTATTCATGATCCAAGGGGGAGTGTGCTTACAAGAAGAGAGAAGATCAGAATAGAAGAGATGTGAAGATCAGAGTGAGACAATAAAGAAGAAGATTTTATCAGAAGATTCAGAGATCAAAGAAAAGAAGAAGATTCAAGATAAGATTCAACCTGAACATAGATCTTTAATTGAAAATTGTTTTCATCTCTAAGGGGGAGATTGTTGGGTACAATTTATAGTAGAGTTGAAAACAATCTATATTGTATAAAGTTCAGGGGGTTGTGTTGTAATTACTTAATAGTTAACTTTTGTATAAATACTTGTTAGTTAGTAATTGTGAAAGGAAGTGAACAGAAGGTGGATACGGATCCGATTAGAGAGAATAGGAGAAGTGCTTTGCAAGAAAGCCAAGAACATCAATGTAATATACTCTCTTTAAGCATTCAATATAGTGTGTTTGATTGATAATTTTTCATATGTGAATTGTTTAATGTTGTATAAATTGCATGAAATCTGAATTCACACACACACTACGCATGACGCCTTCGTGGTGTCCCCCGAACGAGCTGCCTTCGTGGCAGCTCCCCAAACTTCCGGATCTGTGCATCCAACTGTGGAGCCAGAAGTGATGGAAGGAAGACCTGGAGTTGCTTCATCCATGCCGTCCACTTCAGGCCATCTTGAGACTAATCTCGAGATGTTAATGGCAGCTTTACGTGCTGCCGGAGTTGTTACCCGGGCTGACCTGGACGCCCAGAAGGAGGCTGCTGAAGAACGACATACCGCCCTTATCTCATTTATAAAGGGTAAGGGTGTCGCTTCTGAGGATCTGCCTCCCCCAGGATCCCGTTCAGTCCACTCACAGATTTCGGAGCTTTCAGACAAGATAGACGCGCTAACCCGTTTAATACTTCAAGTCCAGGAGCAGCTCAACTCCAGAATGGACCGTCTTGAGTCTGCCGTCATCGAGCTGCAATGTCGTCCTCAGGCTGAGTCACAGCAAATGAAACATGATGATCAGGACGACCCTGATCGCCATGAGTGGGAGAAACGCAGAAAGATTCAGTCTGAGGACCTCATCATGATTGTAGGGGGAGCTGAATTTGAGGGAGCAGACATACAAGGGTCCGGGGATCAGAGGTATGGGGCTCAGGAAATGTTAGAAGACGAGCCACTGGTTGAAGGTCCGGCTCCGTTGGATCCGATGTCAGCTATGGTCGAATTTGAACCCGCTCACGAAAAAGTCGAAATCATATTGGTGTCTGACTCTGACTCTGATATTGATGATAACTATCCCTTACTCACCCTAAAACCTGAGTCTGAGTCACCACAAAAATCATCCTCATCTTTTGAATTCCTAAACTCCCCGCCCCACGTACCTCAACAAGAAATCCTATACTCAATTCAAGGTCCATCCACTCTTAAAGAATCCCCTCTAGTCTAAAGCCCTCCCAGAATCCAAAGTCCTCCCCAAATCCAATCTGTACCCCAACCACAAACCCAGGAACCAGAGCCCTCAGGAGCTAAGCTTGTACACAAATTTGATGAGCCACCTGAGCAGCCTGGTATCCATGACGACAACGATCTTTACTGGGTAAGTTGGTACACGAAAGGTGGCGTAAGAGAGCTGAGATAGAAGATCCCCCCGTTCAAGGCCTGAAGGAATTTTTGCAGAAGTTCCCAATTGAGCAGTTCCAGAACCCTTTCCTGGAAGAAAGGTTTAAGATGGTCTTCAGGAAGAAACCAGGGTCGTTCAGCAGGCGCTTACTGATGGAACTTACAAATGTCTCGAAAGCTGAACAGGCCGAGTATAATCAGTTGATGCTCAGGGAAAAGAGGTCAAAAGTATCAAAGTCAAAGATAAAGAGGCTCCTCATCATCACAATGTGCAAAAGAGTGAAAGTTTTCTATCCAGCCTTTCAAGTAAAAAGAGAAGATGGTACACTTGAGGAGTTTTATGAGAATGACCTAGACTATGTAAATGTGGACGACGTCGAGTTTTTGCACGAGAAACTGAAACATAGAATCAAAAAACGTCTGTCTCACATGACCGCCGTAGCCGCACTCACACGAAGCATGAACCGTCGCTCAATCATCATGTGCTTAAGAGATTTCCAAATGGCAATAGAGAGCGCGCTTGTCAAAGTCGGTTTACGAGCCCCTGAGCAAGACAGCTTCCTGCTAGATCATCATCCTGCGTATAGAGTTATATTTAGAGGAGGCCCAGGAGTTATATTTTTGAACCAACGAGGACAGAAAAGATTCATGCGCTTCGAGGATCTCCCTTGCTACTCCGATGGAACAATCAGAATGGTCAGAGCTGAACTTACAAGAATAATACAAGAATTCGATGCTCAGCCAAATCCAGAACTCAGACGCTCACCAAAGGAGATACAAGACATCCTCAGCGGCATTGAATACCTGAACGAACATATGAGGCAAGTGGTTAGACGATTTGATGTCATCCTTGGCCTCCGAGAAACCACTGATCATGCCAGAGTTCCGCCACAATGATCGAAAAGGGGGATATTGTTAGATATTAAAATTTGATCTTGTGGATTATTTTGTAATAATTATTTCTAGAATAGTTTGTCTTGTAATTTATTTTATGTTAAGTTTCTTTGTATTTAAAGTTAAGGGGGCCAAAGTTCTATTCCCTTAAAGTTAATTAATTCCCCTAGTTATAGCTCCTAGGGTTTTGTAAAAGTGAGGTTGACAATCAGAATTAAAAACACACGGATATTTGCTCTCAGCCGCCGCATTCATATTCACATTTATTCTCTTTGTCTCTCTTTAATCATTACTCAATCATTGAGCATTGTTTCTGTTTCTGAGTGATTATCTGAGTGTATATTATCGATGTGTGCTGATATTATCTGGGAATCATCAATAACAAAAACCCATCAGACACTAAGGGCAGTAAAAGTTTTCGGATTTTTTTTTCAAAGTCAATACAAAAATCTTAACTTTTTATCATATTGCATCTCAACACCTTCAGAAGGTGATGTGGACCACTAAAACCTTTATCACATTTTTAAAAAATGTTTCTGTTTAACGTCTTCCCCAAGTACTGTCTTTAAAACTTCCCATCGATCAGGAGAAACGCACAAATGACAAAGATTACCTGCCCCAGTCACCCAAGACTGGGCCCCCACCAGCTACACGAACCTCCTTTCCGTCTTCAGAAAAACCATAAGTAATGCTTCCTGTACCTGCAATCAAAACACATCCATGAAGTTTCCCCATGGACCCACTTGCAAGAGCAGTATCTGCATCATTCTGAACGTAAAGCTTCACATGCCTCGGGAACATCTCTCTGCCAACGTTATGTCATCAAAGAAATAAATAAAATACAATTAAAGTACAAAGGAAGAAAAGAAGTGCTGGACATAAGAATTATGCACCTCGAAACAAATTTAGTAGATTAAGACTTAAGAGTGCCAAAGGCCAAACCTCAGCCAATTCAGTATCCTTTTTTGATCGTTTGGATGATTGACACTGGATACACCTAAACTAACAGCTCGGACAGCGGACTGCTTTACACTTGATCTTGAAAGGGCTTCCATCATCACCTGCTCCAATGTATCTCGTGCTATGGTTTCTGTAATATTTAATGCAGAAAGCATTAAAAAAATCACCTTGTTTGTGGGGTCAATTGTGTGTTCTTAACCCCCCCCCCCCCCCTTAGGTGCTGCTGCGTTTTACCAGAAAAGCCTAAATAAAGAAGGTTAAGAAAGAGGATGAAGCAAGTGGCCAAGTGGGTATTGAATACCTTATGAACAGTGTTCTTGTCAACAGTCTAGGAATAGGAATATTTACTTCGTAAATGTTATATTTGAAACAAAAGCTAGTGTATGAATGGTAATACATCTAAAATCACATTTTTCATGTTCATTATTTGCGTGTCAAATTTTGGTCAAATACAATATACATTAATGAGCAACAATACCCTCTCATCAGCCTCTGACCCTCTACCCTCTCACCTATCTCTTTGTTGATGAAATATAATGGTTTAAACAAATCGTAATTCCCTGAAATAGATATTATAATATATTTTAAACTGAAAATTTTCATGTGATAGAATGAAGTAATTGATCTCCTACATTTTTACGATAACTATTAAGGATCATGAAGATTTCGTGTTTCCCTAAAATAAATTGAAAAATAAGTATTATAAACATAGCATGTCATATTGTCATCTAAGCATTGTCTCATCTCTTTTAGCCAAATCAACATCAATATAGCTGGTTACACAAGGTTTTGATCGTTAAGTAGTGGTTTTTGTTCAGTTTGTTACCTTTAGTTACCCAAAAAAATTGAAGTCCGTTGCTATACTAATTATAAATATAGTCTATAATATTAGTAAAGTTGACCATTGGAGCCTAACAAAGCCTTCACATTCCAAATAATTGGTACACCGTCTTGGACCAAAGTAATATAACAACTCATTATTTCTTATTTCGCTTAAACTACATAAGGTATTGAAAATTTACCCGCAAAGTGATGTAGGATTATCGACGCTGCAACAATGACATTTAGAGAAGCAGTGCCACCTCCATATTGAGGGATATAAACGGAATAATGACAAATTTCACATTCTTTAGCTGATAACCCGCGACCCTACACAAAAGATAAAAAAAAGATATTACGTTGTAGATAAAGGACACAAACATTTCACAAAAAAATACTTGAAAATGATAACAATCACACTGATTGTGAGGCTGGTCAGAATACGATCGAGATTACAATGAACCTTCTTGACAAGATCATTGGAGGTCATAACTAATGGAAAGAACATATCAAAAACAATTAAAACAAAATCTTAAAGATGAATGACTTGGACCGGTTTACACAGATATAAAAGATTTTGCAAACATTTCATTACGTAATTTAATTCAGCCAACAAATTTACACATTAATCATTAAGCAAAACATGTTGGGAGGGTGTAAGTATAAATTAGGAACCCGATGAAATTGCATTGCAGTTATACTACCCACGATGTTAATAGACAATCATTTACTTCATTAAAGTTGCAAAATTTGAAAAGATTTTTGTTTGATATAGAATCTATCTTAAGTATATCAATGTGAAGCCTCAGAAATCAAATAAAAATAACCTGACGTTCAAAATCTTCTAATTTAACGATCTTAGCAAACACTCCTACCTGATTTTCATCTTCAGAACCTTAAACCAAAGGAATATAAAACCATAAAAAATTTATGACTCATCTTAGAAAGAGAACACTTGAAGGACCAAATGAGGTTAACTCATGAAAGATCCAGAACATGGTGATGACAGGAAAGCAATGATTTGTAAGAAGTTCAAATCATTTTCAATAAATGCTTCACTTAACAATACCAACTCATCGTAATTTTTATTACAAACTAAAATATCATTCATGGCATTGACGGGAAAGCATTGATACTTAAAGAGTCAAAACCATTTTTATTTCTAATAGATACATGATAGTGGTGACACAACAATACCAGCTCTGCACCAGCTAATGACAACTTTCATTAGAACTTCAAAGACCATTCTTTGAAATCATCTCCAATTAATAAAAGCATCACACAACAATATCAGTTACCACCACACTTGCAAACGAAATAGATGATTTCAATTAACAATTAGGAGAGCATAAAACGAAAAGAAAAAAAATACCTGCAGCGAACCGGATTACAAGAGCTAGAATAAATCGATGGAGATGTAGAGACTGCAGTGAAGGAGATTGATATGGTTGTGAATCTGCGATGGACCAGAGGGATGAATGAAACCCTAAAAAAGTAAGGTTAACTGTGTGCAATCCTGTGTATGTTAGAATTGTAAATTGAACCCATTTATAAGAATGAGGTACATGATTTCAATTAACAATTAGGAAAGCAGAAAACCAAAGGAAAAAAATACCTGCAGCGAATAAGAAAACCATGACAGTACAAATCTATAGATTGCTATACATAATAAAGAGCAATCTGCAGCCCTAGTTTCGACTTTTTTCTGCATAAATTATAGTGATCTGTTGGAAATCGTTGGAGATGTCGATCGACCATGACAGAACAAATTGATAATGTAGAATTTGCATTGGAGGAGTTCCATCATACTTTACCCCTTCCCCACCATCCGCGAGAACCTATTCCCCTCAGGCACACCCTCCAATTCCTCTTGCCGGCGGCGAACTCTGCCTCTTCCCAAAAGATTTAGAGCAATCTGCAGCAAATAGAAGGAGATGTCGATCGATCGTGACACAACAAATCGATGATGTAAAAATTACAGTGGAGGAGATTCAGGGAGACATAGATCTTCGATGGACCAAAAGGAAAAACGAAACCAAAAGAACCCTAGACAACAGGGAGACGTAGATCTTCGATGGACCAAAAGGAAAAACGAAACCAAAAGAACCGCAATTGGGGTTGTAGATCTTAGATGGACCAAAGGAAAACCCTAGATAACACACGTATATTCTGTAAAGAAGAGGATGAAGCAAGTGGGGGTTGTAAATAGCTTAGGAACAATTTTCTTATGAAAAGTCTAACAACAGTAACATTTACCTGGTAAATGTTAGTATTAGAATTTAAGTGGGTTTTGAATCAACAAGGTTGTCATGATTGATATCTTAACTATAATCATTTTTGTCTCTATAAGATCATAGATCTTAGGATCGGATCGAGATCTAAAACCTGACCACAAATCGTTATTTTTTAAATTTATTTCCTCTGTACTATAATTTATAGTTTTGTATCATAAATTAATTATAAAACATTTCAAAAAATAGTTATACATGAAATTGGATAACAAACGTACATTCATGTTTCGAATGTCTATGATCGGCCGCAAAAAGTTAACCTATCATACGATCCTACAATTGACGCATTATGCCGAGTAAAAATGGTTATATCCAGATAAAAGGTAGAATCGAACTGATACATGATCCTACAAATCTTAATATCGATCTTAACAACTTTGCAATAGAATAAATTCAAGTGTGTTTTAAGATTGCCATAAAGTGCATGATCTTTATACTCTTTAATCAAACAACAACTTTTAACCTTTTTAGGTTAATTGTCAAAAAAAGTAGCTAAATTTTTCTTTTTATTGTTCAAGGTAACCAAGTTTGTTTTGAACATGAAAAAAAGATCAAACTATCATTATATATCATTTTAGATAATTAGCTATCTTAAAGGATTAAAATATAAATGTTTTGTTACCTTAAATGATAAAAAAAAAATATAAAAAGTTGAAAACCTTAAGGTTGCGTTTGGTATAATGGATGGAAAGAAAAATAAATGGAATGAAGAAACCTTATAGACTTGTATTCTTTTTTCTAATTATGAGAATGAAATTACAATACAAAAGAATTGATTTACATTACCTTTTCCAATTTGTAAGCTTTACTTGATTCTTCGCGTCTTGGTAAAGAATCGAAAATATATTGTTGATCAGAAAATGAAATGAAATCGATTTTTTGTTAGTGTATCACGGCTAAAAACACAATGTAAATTTATTCATTTTCATTCATTTCCATTTCATTGTATTGAACGCCCCCTGAATGATTAAATAAGTTTCATCATTTTTTTCTAATGTAAACAAACTTTGTTATCTTAAATGATAAAAAATGTAAAATTAATTATATTTTTTAACAACCAACCCTGTTTTCATAAAATTTGGACTTTTGAATAATGTATCATCCATATCTAAAACTTTGGATATCCAATGCTTGGGATACGTGTTCAGATATCATTTCTCACAAATTAATAAATCACGACAGAAAATTCGAATATCCGAAATTAAACGACTCCATATCATATGATATATCAAAGTATCTTTTTGTGTTTCTAAGTTTATATTAAAAAAAGAGTAACTTACATTTTTCGTCCCTGTGGTTAAGTGGAAATTGCATATTTCGTCCATGTGCTTTAGAAATTACAAAAGTCATCCCTATTTTGAGAATTATGCACTCTAATGGTCCTTGCATCTAACACCGTTAATGTCAAGCCGTTAACCCAATGGCAATTTAGACATTTTAACATCCTTCATCTTCAACCTCCTTTTTCTATGAATTAATCTTTATTTTATATTAAATCCATGAATATGATGATACCTTCATAATCTAAATCCAATAAAGAAATACTAACACTAACATATATTTAAATCTGATAAAGAAAAGGCATCTCTAAATTCTTAATCATAAAACATTATTGTGTGTTTTTAAATCAACACAGTTTAAGGAAACATCATAATAGAAAAAGAAAACACAAAATCTATTATTGTGTGTTAGATGAATGCAAAAGAAACACAAAGAAAAACCCACATCATAATATTATAAAGTGAAGCAAAACCAAAAATCATAAACCCGACAACTTACGATTCAAAGTGGGCCAAATCTTAGCATTTAAAGGATCTCTTTTTCAATATTTGATTTATTGTGAACAAAATCTTTACAATCAAATGCATATACTTATTCTATGACTATAATTTCAAAGCATCTCTTTCAACTAGATAACCTTCTTCCAACAATACCCACATCTATAAACATCAGCCTTTAGTATTACACTAATTTGGTACATTACAAATAATCTAAACTAATCTGAAAGATTAAACTCCGCTTTGCCAATGAAACCAAGCTACCAACACCAAACTCCATAAAATCTTTCGTAAATCAACCCTAATTCTTTACTGTGACTACTGCTATATATGTATTCTTTTCTTTCAATCAAAACAACAATATCCACAGAAGAATCGAGGTACAATACTTATCAGTAGCAGAGACGATGGTCAGCAGCAGGAGAGCCCGTCAGCAACGTCCTCGGGGGGAGGGGAATGTTTGCATCGCCTCTTCATCCTCCGCAGTGGTGGTGGGGAGCGTACAGAGGATTGGGGGAGGTCAGCGGCACCGGCGGGTGTGGGTGCGATTATGCGAATGGGAGGCTTCGTGAAAGAGAGAAATGAGAAGGAACAACCATTCTCAGCCAACAAGCTTTGGATATTGATTTGTTTTATGTTTTCTTGATATTTACGAATTTAGTATTTAAAATAGAGATAAATTCATAATCAAAAGGAGGTTAAAGATTAAGGATGTTAAAATGACCAAATTGCCATTGGGTTAACGTCTCAACATTAACGGTGTTAGAGACAAGGACCATTAGAGTGCATAATTCTCAAAATAGGGATGACTTTTGTAATTTCTAAAGCACAGACGAAACATGCAATTTTCACAAAACCATAGGGACGAAACATGTAATTTACTATTAATAAATTGTATGGATTATTTCTCTGACTTGCATTATTTCTCTAAAAGACAAAACGAGTTGAACACATAAATAACACTATTTTGAAAATTGAAAAAGACAATCAACAATTTGTCCAACTAGTTTAAGCGTTCATCTTGTAAAATGGGTTTTAAAAACGGTCCATCTTAATTAATTTAAAATCTATACATCTTAAAAGTTTAATAAAATCTAAGAGTGACTGGATATTTTATTTTGAAATACCAAAAAGATCAAATTTAAATAACACATATAGATATAAACATAACAAGATACCAAAAGATATACAAAAGTAATTCACTGGTGGAGCTATAACATCAGTCGTGTTTTATCGAGTTATTTGTACTTCAATCCGAATTGGGTTTGTTCAAGTCAAAATGTGGATTGCCAAGAAAGTGGCAAGGTGATACCGCCCCTAGCCATCGAGGGGGAGTGAGGGGCTCGGCACGATAACCAAATGCTATATATAAAATATAATATCATATAATATCTTTGCTATTTATAGATCTAGGATTTATATTGGTTTACTATTTCATCCCCTACATCTACCACTACACCATCGATTCTGATCTCTGATCACCTTTCTAATCTTCAATTTCTATGGAGGTTTGAAAATTCTTGGAGGCCCTATGTTATGTGGGGCCCGATACGGTTGAGTGGATAGCATCTGCTCCAAGGGCATATATATATATATATATATATATATATATATATGTGTGTGTGTGTGTGTGTGTGTGTGTGTGTGTGTGTGTGGGTTCAATATAGAACATTTATGCATCGAATAACCTTGGAGAACCGTAATGCATCGCTAGAAAATCATAATGAATCACGTGGAAGTCGATGCATCATGCGAGAATTTGATGCATCACATGGAAATAATGATGCATCACGCCGGAATTGTGATGCATTTGTGGTGGTGCATGGATGTTCTTCGATGCATGGAGGTTCTCCATTGAACCCTCCTCTCTCTCTCTCTCTCTCTCTCTATATATATATATATATATATATATATATATATATATATATATATATATATATATATATATATATATCTATATATATATATATTTAGGTTCAAGTGAGTACCACCTCTATTGCAGCGCACCAGAAGGTACCACCCTTAAAAGTAATTGTTTTGAAATTTTTTTTCATGAACATGTTCTAATTAACATTACACAGATCATATGTAAATTTCAAGCAAATCCGAACACTCTAAGTGCATGAAAACACGCATCACGTAAATGCAAGTTCACATGTCTTCAAAATTATGTAAGTGTGTGTTCACATCATTTTTTAGGAGCTAGGAGATGTGAATGTATGTGAAATTTACATATGATCTTCATAACGTTAATTAAAACATGTTTATGAAAAACAAATTTAAAAAAAGTTTTTTTAAAGGTGGTACCTTCTGGTGCGCTGCATAAGGGGGGTACTCTCTCGAACCATATTCTATACATATATATATATATATATATATATATATATATATATATATATATATATATATATATATATATATATATATATATATATATATAGTGAGTATCGTTAATTTTGCGGAATACCGGAGGTACCTCGCTTAAAACCATTTTCTTTTCATAATCATGTTAAATTAATAATACAACACTACTTGTAAAAAATCACACATAAAAACACACTAGAACTATGTGAAACGTGCATGTTCACATGAACTGCATTTTTGTGAACGTATGTTCAATCTAAGCATGTCCACATAAATTTTCCACGTTCACATGACTTTTAAAATGCTAGAAAGTGTGAATGTAATTTATTACAAATAGCCTTATTTGTATTTAAATGAATTTGGAAAAAAAATTAAAAAAAAAAAACTTTTTTGGGAACATGTTCATATCCGAAACCCGTGTGTTCACAGGTAGTCACAGTACTCTGCATTTTTTAAGTACTCACACGGACCATATATATATATATATACACACACACACACACACACACACACACACACACACACATAGAGAGAGAGAGAGAGAGAGAGAGAGAGAGAGAGATTTACCTTTCATGCATTACATTCACACAACCAAAATACTCTCTCTTGTCATTACAAATTCAAAAAAAAAAGGTATTCATCTTATTCTACGGGTTGAACATATTTACGGAGTTCAAAATACTGATCTCAATGTTGATCCGGTTAATCATTTTGAAAATGAATATTCGGACGAGGACTTCACGTAGTTTATTTATTTTATTGTTCTTATTTTAATACTATAACACCTTGCTTTTATTTGCATTTTATTTTAAGTATTTTTGAGCAATTTGCGTAAAATGATGTAATTTCGAGGTTTGGTATAAATAGGAGCCGAGAGTTCATTTTCTCATTTCTTGCAAGACATATTCCTTTCCAGAGCTCCTCTCTCTAGAAACCGAACATCTCTCTAACTTTTCTCCCAAACCGACCGGCCAAATCTCGTGTTCTATACGTTAACGGAAAGATCTCGAAGAGTACTACGTGAATCTCCTATTGCATGTACGATTTCATACGGATTTGAGGTAAGAAATGTCATTTTCGACTTCTGCATTTTCGGTTTGAAGTACAAAATTCGAGTTTATTATTTTTAGGCGATTTAAAGCTAATTTCGTATGAATTTTAGCTAGAATATGATAGATAATGTATAATATAACTAAACCGAGGCTTATTACTTAGCTTATTTGTGGATTTGAGGCTTGAAAATGCATGTTTAAAGCTGTAGTTTATGAACAAACTCGAGTATGCATAGAACAGACTCGAAATGCCAAGAACAGACTCGAATAGAGCTAGATTCGAGAATGAGGTTCGAATCTAACCCCCTGGTTCGAATCTGTCTTCGAATCTGATGCTCAGATTCGAATCTGACTTCGAGTCTGATGCTCAGATTCGAAACTAAACCCTAAATTTCGAATCTAATTGATAAAATTTACGAACAACGCATAAATTAGCAAAATAAATAGCAAAATATTTAGCTAGAAGTTATGGCTTAGAGATGTTGAAATATTGAGCTAGCAATATTAATTTAGCACATGTTCTGTAATATTGAACTTCAGATATTATACATAAGCCGTTTAGCCCAGTTGCGAGTCAAAGCCAGTGCCAGAATATATTAAAAGCCTAGATAAGCAAGAGCAAGCGTTATAAAGCAATTTAAAGCGTAAATAAGCCCGAGCAAGTATTCAAAGCATTTTCAGTACTGTGAGTAACAGTTATTCTTGTTTACATGTTTTATATGAAATTGAGACATAAATTGCTTCTATGTGACTTCTTTGGAATTCAATAGACTTTTGTGAGTGAAGGCGAACACTGTGGTACAGGTGATGCCCAGCTTAGCCGGATCTTACATTTGATCTATTAATATGCATATTTATCTGCTATCTGTTTATTGTTCTGCATACTATACAGCAAACCTTGTGTTAGCGTTTCTTTGTGCATCTCATAAGCATTATATTTAGCGAGCAAGCAATTCTGATGTTCACCACTATCCCTTGAGCATTATACGGGTAGCTAGCCCCGTATCACAGATTGATCATCTGTCAGCGGTAAACCCATAGTGGTGGCATCTCTGTTCTGCGTGAAATGTCTCAATTGTGCATCGTTCTTTCTGGGTATTAAAGCAAATGAGCAAGCAAGCAAGCAAGCATAACAGCCTTTATAGGCATTTTCGCCTCATATTTTACATGCATTCATGAATATCTGTTTACTCACTAAGCATTAGCTTACAGTTGCTACTTACAAATTTTTACAGGAAAAGGTAAAGAACAAGCTGGACCTTCTGCTTAGGTCTTTTATCTGATCAACCCAGAGGACTTAGCTCATTTTCAGCTTGTGGTATAGCTTTATGATGCCTTGGGTTCTGGGTAGCTGCTTTTATTTAAATTGTGATGTTTTAGCAACTTAGTACTGTAACCTTGTAGCACGTGTAGTGCATGACTTATTGTAATATTTTATTTAGCTTTATGCATTTGTTATTATTCCTGGGATAAGCAAGCATATTTTAAAGCAAGGATGTGACAAATACTTTTAATAAAATGTGTTTTAATGTCACTTAAATTTATTTAATTTATTTAGTTTTAAGAATAAAAATAAAAAATGGCAAAAGTGATAAACCACACCCCCTAAATGGTAAAACTAACAAGGAAATAGCAAAACGATGTGACGATAACGTGATGACAAAAATGAAATGACAAAATTACCACCATTCCCCTTGACCTAAAAGAATGCAAGTACAAGATCGCATCTATTTTTACAAAAGGTGTCCAAAAGACAACCTAATCAGATGGTTTGTTCAAGAAGCATCAAATACTTGCTTTTCGCTAAAACCAAATCAGCAAACAACCCTTGGTTTTGGTAGTTGATTGAATACATTAAATGTTGGAAAAAAGTGTAAATTTTTCAAAGAAAAAAAAGTATTTTTCATGTTTTTGAACCAAATATAATTATATATAATTGTGAGATTTATAATTAATATTTTGTGGGTTTGTATTCTCCTTGAAAAGAGGATTTCAACAATATAAAGAACGTCTAAAATGGAGCTAAGATGAATGAGATATCGATGCTCAAAGATTGGTGTTTGGAATTAATGAAACACTTTCTAGTGGGTGAACCTGAGTCCCACATAGGAAGGGAGATGAAAACCAAAGTGGGTTTATAAGGAGGAGTGTTCAAAGCCATGACAAGATTGTTTGTGGTTTTACTCCAATGCCTACACGCGCGCAGGAGGGGTTGCAAATCTTGAACCCTGAAGGCTAAAAAACAATGAACTCATGTAACGCCAGCACCTGCGGACACAAATGCAGCTAATGTTGGTTGTTGCTGAAGGGTGGACAGTTTCAACTAGAGCTGTTATGATTTTGTTTTCAATAAATAAATACTTACATTAATTAACAATAAACCTTGTAATAATGGAGTATTACAAAGCAGGTTTTTGTAATCAAAAGATGATTAATTTTGTTGTTTCAATTCCAATTTCATATAAAAGAATAGGAAATATAACACACCAAACACACTTGAAACACTTTGCATGTAACATCCCTAATTTAAATGCACTTGTAATTTACAATTAAAGACTCAGTTGATGTATTAATGGATTATCATTTCGATTTAAGCAAATTTCGTTCACAAATTTAAATATGAAAAACAATGAGGAGAAATCTTCATCTTAGTTTTTCGAGCAAGCATAACAATAAGGAACCAACTTAGATGTTTAAAATGGTGTAAATGAGAAATTTTCTAAGTCAAAGGGTGTCAAGTGCAATTAAGGAAAAAATAGAAATAAATATGTTGAATTATGTGAACAAACGTTCACTTTTACAAACCCACACACACTCTCTCTCTCTGTTGCTCGTCTCTCTCTCTTTAAGAACCCATGGGTTCTTCATATATTGCAAAATCAAGAACACAAAAATCATTGGATTGAAAGCTAAAAAGTTGGATTTAAGTTGCAATTGAGGAACTATAGCTACTGCAACCAACAATCTAAGGTAAAACTTGCTTAAATTACAATTTTTAGAGTTTTGTGTTCGGTTTTGGGTGTGAACCGAATCAAATATTATGGTTCCAGATATTATTGCATGTTATAGATTCTTATGGATTTGTTCAAATCGAGTATTTGAGAAGCTACGTACCAAATTTCAGCTTCTGATTGAAGTTCTAAATACGATTTTGTAAATCACTATGTGTTTTAGTGTGGGTGTTCATCGACAGTGATGAAAAATGGACAAAAAGGACTGATTTTGATATATTTAAGTCATGTTTCATGTTAAATAGTGTTAAAAGAATATACTCAGGCTTATATCAATAGTTTCCAGTACAAAATAGGCTAAAACTGACCAAAGGTGAAATCTGGAAAATATAAGAAATGTATAAGTATGAAATTTGGATCTGATGAACACATTTTGGATCATCTGAATTTCGGATCAGGTCAAATCTCAGATCCATCCGAGTTCGGATCATATAAGTTTTTCCATGGATCAAGAGAACCTCGGATAGGAACTTGAAGAAATCATGTCAAAAACACTAATTTCGGATCAATTGATCATCTGAATTTCGGGTCACTGTAACATCCCAATTTTCAATTATGTGTAATTTACAATTATTAAGACTCAATTATTTGTATTAATGAAATGTTATGTCAATTTAAGTTATTTTGATCATTATATCAGTTAAATATGAAAATACGAAGTTGAGGGGTGTGTTATGCAAATAAGTTAAAATACAAATAAAAGGGATGAAAAACCCTTCATTTCATCATTCCCACTCTCTCACTACACTCTCTCTCTCTACCGGTTTCTCTCTCTCTCTCTACCGAATCCTCTCTCTCAACTCTCTCTCTCGGATTTCAACTCAAGAACACAAGAATCAACAAATTTCAAGAGCAAAAGTTGGAAACAAGTTGCAATTTAGGAACTATAACTGCTACAACAAACGATTTGAGGTAAGAATCACTCAAAATTT
Organism: Centrapalus pauciflorus; assembly: GCA_020465985.1. NCBI lineage: Eukaryota > Viridiplantae > Streptophyta > Magnoliopsida > Asterales > Asteraceae > Centrapalus > Centrapalus pauciflorus. The sequence continues at coordinate 19,021 of JAANYP010002660.1, forward strand.
CAATATTTTGATGTTTGGGTTCGGTTTTTATAAGAAACCGAATCATAGATTTAAGATGCAAATGTTGTTGCATGTTGGATGTTATTGATGATATGTTTAAATCGAACATGTATCTTGTTGTATACAAAAATTCAGAATCAGATTCGAAGTTTAAGTATGATTTTGGAATTAAGTGTGTGTTTTAGTGTGTGTGTTCATCGAGACTTGTAGAAAAAGTCATATAAATGGGTTGTTTTGATGCATAAATATGATGATATAAGTTAAATAATAGCATTTAAGTTCATATTTACAGTATTAGACTCGAAAACATGCAAAAATGACCCAAACATAATTCTGGAAAATATTGGAAAATTCACTAAGTATGAACTCGGATCCGTATGGACCGAATTCGGACCATCCGAATTCGGGTCCTGTTCATCCTATTTCGGACCACATATTTCGGATCACATAGACCAATTCGGACTCAACCTCAATTCGGACCATTACCCATTTCGGACCAATGTCAACTTCGGACCCATAGCAATTTCGGAGCACCCAATCCGGATCACCCCCAATTCGGACCAGAGGACCATCCGGATTTCGGATCCATCCGAATTCGGATATGGTCCGAAATCAGACCCATTTACACTTAATTTTCAGAATACAAATTTTAAGCAATTACTGACACAAAATCATTATTACACTTACTTTACAGATCATTGTGGTGTTATCAAAACACACGTTGATTCAGGATCAAGTCACAAAACCAATCACTGTGAGTAACAGATTGTCATTCGAACATTTATTGTTTTTGCATTCATGTTTATACATTCAATGGCATGTTCACGTTGTTCATATACTTCATTTGGCACTCATGAAATGATTTGTTGTTATGATGCACACTCGTACTTGACATGTAACACACATGTAGCCAGCGTTCATTTGAAAGTGCATCTATTTACATCATGCTTGCACTGCATGATCATTACTTCATAATCTGATGCGACCTGGACTGGGGCTGACAGCAGGCCACTGTCGGGGACTGATCATCCCACTCGTATCCCATCAGGTTCGGCACATCCCCGATCAGCATATTGAACTGCCAACCCATGCTTGCACTGCATGGTTTACTCACACATTGAGGCTTTCACTGCCGTTTTCACATACATGGGGCTTACACTGCCCATGGTTAAGCATTGTTTGTAAAGAAATATTTGTTGTATGCATAATCTGTTATCTCACTAAGCATTTAGCTTACTGTTGACTTACATTGTTTACAGGCAAAGGCAAAAGTGTAGCTGGACCTTCATCTTAAGCAATCAAATTCTTATCTCGGTGACCTTAGAAGCTAATTGGTACATGGACGATGTAGCTTTGGGGCTGGGAATTTGTTACTTTTAAACAATTATGATGATGTAATAGCTAGACTTAAACACTGTAGACATTTACTTTCATTGCTTTAGTGTGGATGTGCTTAATTCTAATTTAAGTATTCAATTTCAATTATTATGATACTCATTGGGTTGTTAGTCGATCCTGGAGATTACAATTATATCATTAATTTATCAAGGACGTCACAGTTTGGTATCAGAGCATTAGTTTGAGGTTTCAAGTGTCCGCGAGGACTTGGACTCAAACTTAGGTTATGATATTAGAATGAACTTCTAAGTAATGATCTGAACTAAGATAGGATTGACTTGCACACGGGGAAACACAAAGGGTAACTGTACACTTAGGACTTACAAATAAATGTTCTAAATATAAGTTGTTATATTTCAGAACATGTCAGGAGACGATATGACTCCTCAGCAAATGTTCCAGATGATGCAAGCTCTCATGGAACAAAACAATGAGCTACAATCCAAACGAATGGCTGAGCAGGCTCAGTCATTTGCTGATCAGTTAAGGGCCAGAGATGAGGCCGAGGCAAAACGAAAGGCCGATAAGCGAAAGAACAAGGAACAACAACAGGACGACCAAGAGGAAAGACAAGACACTGGGTCTTCTAACAGAGCAAGGGGTTGTAGGTTTAAGGACTTCAAAAGTAACGGGACTGTTACTTTTGATGGAACCGGTGATGCTGTGACTGCACTGGAATGGATCACCACCACGGAACGAACTTTCAGGATCAGCGACTGCGCTGATAAAGACATGGTCCGCTTTGCAACCGCTATGTTTGCAAGGGACGCTGTTATGTGGTGGGACGCAATGACACATGTGTTGACGATGGAGGTAGTGTCACACATGTGATGGAGCGAGTTTAAGGAAGTGTTTTCTCAACAGTACTGTCCAGCCGACGAGAAGCGACGTCTCGAGGAAAAGTTCCTGAATCTGACTCAAGGAACGAAAACGGTTACACAATATGCCGTTGAGTTCACTCGATTGAGTCTGTTCGCACCCCATCAACTTGACACAGAAGAGAGGAAGATAGCCCGGTTCGAGGCCGGACTAGACTATGAAATTCGCCGAACCATGAGTGGGGTTCGGTATACAACGTTTGCTGGATTACTCGAGGCTGCTCGGAATGTGGAGCAGATTGTCTTATTATCTGGATACGTAATCGGGTCAGCCGCCGCACCACCGACTCAACCGTCGCCGCCAAAAAGGCAGCGGGAGTCTGGATCTTCCCGATTCTCTCCTCAATCCCATCAACAGTCATCATCACCCAAGAAGGGAAGAGCCTTTTCGGCCAGTTCAGAAATGAGAGACTGCAGACGATGCAGAAAAGCGCACTCTAGGGAGTGCAAGACTCGGGACATGTATTGTTTCTGCTGTGGGCAGAAAGGCCATCACTGGGAGCATTGTCCACGAAAAGATGATGCATGCTACAACTGTCACAGACTTGGCCATTTTGCAAGGGACTGCCCGAAACCCCCACGAGATCAGAATGCTCCACAATCAACAGCAAGATCTTCTGTAGCTTCCACGGCTCGCAGAGATCAATCTCAAAGGGCTCCAACAAGGGCATTCCAAATCACAGCTGAAGAAGCAAAGGATGACCCAGAGGTGGTCACTGGTACGTTCTATGTTAACTCAATTCCTGCACGTATACTGTTTGATTCCGGAGCAAATCGTTCGTTTGTCTCCACTACATTTGCTCGTCAATTCAATATGCCTACTTCCAAACTGCAATTTGTACTTGATATAGAGACTGCTAGCAATATGTTAGTTAAAGCAGACAAGGTATATAGGAATTGCACTTTACTTGTAGAAGATGTAGTGTTCAACATAGATCTAATTCCCATGGAGTTCGGGGAATTCGATATCATAGTAGGCATGGACTGGTTAGTTCACAATGAGGCCCAGATCGTATGTAAGAAAAGAATGATCAAGATTACCACTCCCGAGGGCCGAGATATTTGTATCTATGGTGACAGACACAAAGGCGACCTATGCCTCATTTCAATTGCAAAAGCCCGAAAGCACGTTGCCAAGGGTTGTTCTGCTTACTTAGCCTACGCTGTCGATGCAAAGGCTGAAGTTCAATCTCCTTCTACCGTTCCCATTGTTTCAGAATTTCCAGATGTCTTTCCAGAAGATATCTAGGGATTGCCACCTGATCGTCAAGTGGAATTCCGCATTGACCTCATTCCCGGAGCTGCTCCAATAGCAAAGGCTCCTTATCGCTTAGCTCCTGCAGAAATGCAGGAAATGATGAAGCAGTTACAGGAGCTACTTGACAAAGGTTTTATCCGCCCAAGTTCATCTCCTTGGGGTGCTCCTGTTCTGTTTGTCAAAAAGAAAGATGGCACATTGCGAATGTGCATCGACTATCGAGAACTCAACAAAGTCACAATCAAAAACAAATACCCGTTGCCCCGGATTGATGATCTCTTCGACCAGTTACAAGGCGCAAGCTACTTCTCGAAGATTGATCTTCGTTCGGGTTATCATCAGCTCAAAGTACACCCAGATGACATTCCAAAAATGGCATTCAGAACTCGTTACGGACACTACGAGTTTCTGGTAATGCCATTCGGTCTCACAAATGCGCCGGCTGCTTTCATGGATCTCATGAACAGAGTCTGCCGGCCAATGCTCGACAAATCGGTCATCGTGTTCATCGATGACATTCTCATATATTCAAAGACCGAAGAGGATCATGCTGCACATCTGAGAGAATTGCTAGAGTTGCTACGCAAAGAGCGACTTTATGCCAAATTCTCTAAGTGTGAATTCTGGTTGAGGCAGGTACGTCTCAACGTTTGAAACAATTTCATGATCCTTATACTCAATCATAAATTATTTTATTAACTTGTACCTCTTAAACAATTAATTCAGATCCAATTCTTGGGGCACGTGATATCTGGTGCTGGGATTGCTGTTGATCCTGCAAAGATCGAAGCTATCCAGAACTGGGAATCACCCCGCAACGCCTCAGAGATTCGGAGTTTTCTGGGATTGGCTGGTTACTACCGCCGATTCATCAAAGACTTCTCAAAGATCGCTGTTCCGCTAACAAAGCTTACTCGCAAGAACGCGACCTTCTTTTGGGGAGAAGAACAACAAATGGCATTTGACAACTTGAAGAATCTGCTAAGTGAAGCACCAGTGTTAGCCCTGCCTGAAGGGAACGAAGACTTCGTAATCTACACAGATGCATCAGGCATGGGTTTGGGTGCGGTACTAATGCAAAGAGGAAACGTCATAGCTTATGCTTCTAGACAACTCAAACCACATGAGAAAGACTACTCTACTCATGATCTAGAGCTAACTGCTGTGACTTTCGCTCTCAAGTTATGGAGACACTATTTGTACGGAACCAAGTGTCAGCTCTACACTGATCACAAGAGTTTAAAGTATATATTCAGTCAGAAGGACTTGAATATGAGGCAAAGAAGGTCAATGGAGCTGATAAAAGATTACGACTGTGAGATTCTCTATCATCCAGGGAAGGCCAACGTAGTGGCCGATGCTCTAAGTCGAAAAGCATACTGCAAGGCATATTGCTACACCTTGACTTCTACAATTTTGACCTCAACTATTATAGATGATGTTAGGGCTGCTCAGTTACAGGCCCTAAAAGAAGGGAATGTTAAAGACGAAGATATCAGAATTCAGTTGCCATTAATGCAAGATGATGGAACTGGACTAAAGGGTGTGTATGGCAGAGTGTGGGTTCCCAAGTTCGGGAACATGAGAGATGTAATTCTTGCGGAAGCTCATCAATCCAAGTTCTCAATTCATCCTGGTAGCACAAAAATGTACAACGACTTGAAAGCCGACTTCTGGTGGCCAGGGTTGAAAAGAGACGTTGGTCAATTTATAGAAAGGTGCAGAACTTGTCGATTAGTCAAAGCAGAGCACCAACAGCCCTATGGTAGTATGCAACCTCTTCCTATCCCGGAATGGAAGTGGGATCATATTACTATGGATTTCATAACTAAGCTACCTAAGACACGCGGTCAACATGATGCCATTTGGGTCATCGTTGACCGATTAACAAAGTCTGCTCACTTCATTCCCATCCGAGAAACCTATTCACTGGACCGTCTCGCCCAGATCTACGTTAACGAAATCGTCATTAGGCATGGTGTGCCTAAGTCTATTGTCTCTGACCGAGATAGTAGATTCACTTCCAATTTCTGGGCTGCTTTACAAAACGGTCTTGGTACTCGTATCGCAATGAGTACTGCCTATAGACCCCAATCTGATGGTCAAAGTGAAAGAACAATTTTAACTCTCGAAGACATGCTCAGAGCCTGTGTCATGGATTTGGGTGGTAACTGGGACGATCACCTCCCATTGGTTGAATTCTCCTACAACAATAGTTACCATTCCACTATCAAGATGGCACCGTTCGAGTCTCTATACGGAAGAAAATGTAGGACTCCAACCTGTTGGAGGGAAACAGGAGAAACTCCAATAGCCGGTCCTGCTTGGCTACAAGAAACAAATGAAAAGATCCAACTCATACGGCAGTACATGAAAACGGCACAAGATCGGCAAAAGAACTATCACGATCGTCGTCACAAAGCAATAGAATTTCAGAAGGACGATTGGGTATACTTAAAGGTTTCTCCAATGAAGGGTGTTACAAGATTCGTAAAGCGAGGAAAGTTATCACCTCGGTTCATAGGACCTTTCAAGATAATAGAAAGAGTTGGTAATCAGTCCTATCATTTGGACTTGCCAGAAGAGTTATCAGGAGTTCACCCGGTCTTCCACGTAGGATATTTAAGAAAGAGTCTGGTGCCCGAGAGGGAACCATGGACTGATCACTCGGACATTAATATTGACGAACGGCTAAGGTTCGTTGATGAACCGGAGTGCATTTTAGAGACAAAAGTCAAAAAGCTACGGAACAAAGAGATCAGGATGGTGCTGGTCAAGTGGAAGCATCATCGGGGAGCTAATCATACTTGGGAATCGGAAGAGGACATGAAGACTAAGTACCCAAGTTTGTTTAGCGCAGCATGACTTCGCGGACGAAGTATAGGCGTGGTGGAGCCCATGCTGTAACATACCAATTTTCAATTATGTGTAATTTACAATTATTAAGACTCAATTATTTGTATTAATGAAATGTTATGTCAATTTAAGTTATTTTGATCATTATATCAGTTAAATATGAAAACACGAAGTTGAGGGGTGTGTTATGCAAATAAGTTAAAATACAAATAAAAGGGATGAAAAACCCTTCATTTCATCATTCCCACTCTCTCACTACACTCTCTCTCTCTCTACCGGTTTCTCTCTCTCCCTACCGAATCCTCTCTCTCAACTCTCTCTCTCTCGGATTTCAACTCAAGAACACAAGAATCAACAAATTTCAAGAGCAAAAGTTGGAAACAAGTTGCAATTTAGGAACTATAACTGCTACAACAAACGATTTGAGGTAAGAATCACTCAAAATTTCAATATTTTGATGTTTGGGTTCGGTTTTTATAAGAAACCGAATCATAGATTTAAGATGCAAATGTTGTTGCATGTTGGATGTTATTGATGATATGTTTAAATCGAACATGTATCTTGTTGTATACAAAAATTCAGAATCAGATTCGAAGTTTAAGTATGATTTTGGAATTAAGTGTGTGTTTTAGTGTGTGTGTTCATCGAGACTTGTAGAAAAAGTCATATAAATGGGTTGTTTTGATGCATAAATATGATGATATAAGTTAAATAATAGCATTTAAGTTCATATTTACAGTATTAGACTCGAAAACATGCAAAAATGACCCAAACATAATTCTGGAAAATATTGGAAAATTCACTAAGTATGAACTCGGATCCGTATGGATCGAATTCGGACCATCCGAATTCGGGTCCTGTTCATCCTATTTCGGACCACATATTTCGGATCACATAGACCAATTCGGACTCAACCTCAATTCGGACCATTACCCATTTCGGACCAATGTCAACTTCGGACCCATAGCAATTTCGGAGCACCCAATCCGGATCACCCCCAATTCGGACCAGAGGACCATCCGGATTTCGGATCCATCCGAATTCGGATATGGTCCGAAATCAGACCCATTTACACTTAATTTTCAGAATACAAATTTTAAGCAATTACTGACACAAAATCATTATTACACTTACTTTACAGATCATTGTGGTGTTATCAAAACACACGTTGATTCAGGATCAAGTCACAAAACCAATCACTGTGAGTAACAGATTGTCATTCGAACATTTATTGTTTTTGCATTCATGTTTATACATTCAATGGCATGTTCACGTTGTTCATATACTTCATTTGGCACTCATGAAATGATTTGTTGTTATGATGCACACTCGTACTTGACATGTAACACACATGTAGCTTGCGTTCATTTGAAAGTGCATCTATTTACATCATGCTTGCACTGCATGATCATTACTTCATAATCTGATGCGACCTGGACTGGGGCTGACAGCAGGCCACTGTCGGGGACTGATCATCCCACTCGTATCCCATCAGGTTCGGCACATCCCCGATCAGCATATTGAACTGCCAACCCATGCTTGCACTGCATGGTTTACTCACACATTGAGGCTTTCACTGCCTGTACACACATACATGGGGCTTACACTGCCCATGGTTAAGCATTGTTTGTAAAGAAATATTTGTTGTATGCATAATCTGTTATCTCACTAAGCATTTAGCTTACTGTTGACTCACATTGTTTACAGGCAAAGGCAAAAGTGTAGCTGGACCTTCATCTTAAGCAATCAAATTCTTATCTCGGTGACCTTAGAAGCTAATTGGTACATGGACGATGTAGCTTTGGGGCTGGGAATTTGTTACTTTTAAACAATTATGATGATGTAATAGCTAGACTTAAACACTGTAGACATTTACTTTCATTGCTTTAGTGTGGATGTGCTTAATTCTAATTTAAGTATTCAATTTCAATTATTATGATACTCATTGGGTTGTTAGTCGATCCTGGAGATTACAATTATATCATTAATTTATCAAGGACGTCACAGTCACGTATCATCCGAATTTTGGATGGGATTACAAACTGAATTTCTAAGGATGGACTTCGGGCCATCCGGATTTCGGGTTCATCCGAAATTCGGATGTGGTCCGAATTTCGGTCCATTTTATTTAACTTTTCAGAATCAAGTTTTAAGCAGATACTAACACTGATTCACTATTACAATGACTTAACAGGATCTTTGTGGTGTTGTCTAACACACATTGATTCAGAGCCTATTTGCATTATAAAACCACTGTGAGTAATAGATTAATATTCGAACATTTATTGTCTTTGCATTCATATTTCATATTTCAATGGCATGTTCTTGTTGTTCAATATACATCATTTGGCATTCTCATGTGATTCATTGGATTGATGGATACTCGTACTTGACATGTGACAAACATGTAGCTAGCGTTCAAATAAAATTTAAATCATCGAGATCATGTTATATCATGATTACACTTCAAAATCTGATGCGACCTGGATTGGGGCTGACAACAGGCCACTGTCGGGGACTGATCATCCCATACACTTTCCTGGTCAAGATCGGCACATCCCCGATCAGCATTTTGAACAGCCAAACCCCATGCTTGCATTGCATAGTTTTCACTTGTTATGGGGCTTGCACTGCCCATTTTTACACTAGTTTGTAAAGAAATATCTGTTGAATGATTAAATAGTTATCTCATTAAGCCATAGCTTACCCGTTGACTTTCAATGTTTTCGGGCAAAGGAAAAGGTGTAGTTGGACCTTTCAATTAGGCTATCATTTCAATTCCCGGTGATTTAGAAGTTTATTGGTACATGGATGATATACCTTTGGGGCTGGGATTTTTATGCTTTTGAAAAACAATTTATGATGTTGTAATAGTTAGCGTATGACACTGTAGTCTCATACACCTTCTTGCTTTAGTGTGGAGCTACTTAAAACTGTTTTAAGTTTATCAATTTAATTACATGTTAATAATTAGGTTGTATGTTGATATTCGTGTTATCAATTATATCACTAATCAAGGAGGATGTCTTAGTGTGGTATTAGAGCATTAGTTTGAGGTTCAAGTGTCCGCGAGGACTTGGACTCAAATTTAGGTATGATATTAGAATGGACTCCTAGGAAATGATCTGAACTAAGATAGTATTGACATGAACCACGGGGACAATTAAAGGGTAACTGTAAACACCAGGACTCAGAAATAAATGTTCTAAATATTACTTGCTATATTTCAAAACATGTCTGGAGACGATATGACTTCGCAGCAAATGTTCCAAATGATGCAAAGTCTAATGGAACAGAACAACGAATTACAAGCTAAAAGAATGGCTGAACAAGCTTACTCATTTGCTGATCAATTGAGGGCCAGGGATGAGGCCCAGGCCAAACGTAAAGTTGACAAACGAAAGAATAAAGAACAACAACAAGGAGAACAAGAGGATAGACCAGAAGACACTGGTTCTTCTAATAAAGTAAAGGGATGTAGGTTCAAGGACTTCAAGAGTAACGGGGCTGTTACTTTCGATGGGACTTGGAGCAGTATTGATGCAACGGGGTAATGTCATAGCATATGCCTCGAGACAACTCAAGCCTCATGAAAAAAGATTACTCCACTCATGACTTAGAGCTAATTGCTATGACATTTGCTTTGTAACTTTGGAGAAATTACTTATACGGGACCAAATGTCAGCTCTACACTGACCACAAGAGTTTGAAGTATATATTCAGTCAGAAGGACTTGAATATGAGGCAAAGAAGGTCTATGGAGCTGATTAAAGATTACGACTGCGAATTTCTATACCATCTTGGGAAGGCAAATGTGGTAGCAGATGCCTTCAGTAGGAAAGCTTACTGCTATGCCTTGACTTCTACTATGCTGACGTCCACTATCATTGATGATGTAATGGCTGCTCAACTGCAGGCTCTAAAGGAGGAGAATGTTAAAAATGAGAACGTCAGGATTCAATTACCAATGATGCAAGATGATGGAACTAGACTCAAAGGTGTCTATGGCAGAGTATGGGTTCCTAAGTTTGGGAATATGTGAGATATAATTCTAGAAGAAGCTCACCAGTCAAAGTTTTCAATTCACCCTGGAAGCACAAAAATGTACAACGACTTGAAGGCCGATTTTTGGTGGCCAGGGTTGAAAAGAGATGTTGGAAAATATGTGGAGAAATGCTGAACATGCAGATTGATCAAAGTTGAACACCAACAACCCTATGGTAGTATGCAGCCTCTTCCTATTCCTGAATGGAAATGAGACCATATTACTATGGAGTTCATTACCAATTTGCCCAAAACTTGTCGTCAACATGATTCCATTTGGGTCATTGTTGATCGTCTAACCAAATCTGCTATTCTGCTCACTTCATACCCATTAGAGAAACCTGTTCTTTGGATCGTTTGACTCAGATTTACTTGAACGAAGTCGTCACAAGACATGGTGTGCCCAAGTCTATTGTTTCTAATCGAGACAGTGGATTCACGTCTAATTTCTAGGCTGCCCTACAAAGCGGTCTTGGTACTCGTATCGCTATGAGTACTGCATATAGACCCCAATCTGATGGACAAAGCGAAGGACAATTCTAACCTTGGAAGACATGTTACGAGCTTGTGTTATGGATTTGGGAGGTAAGTGGGACGATCACCTTCCCTTGCCAGAATTTTCATACAACAATAGTTACCATTCCACAATCAAGATGACACCATTTGAGTTTCTGTATGGAAGGAAATGTAGGACTCCAACCTGTTGGAGGGAAACAAGAGAAACTCTTATTGCCGGGCCAGCTTTGTTGCAAGATACTAACGAGAAGACTCAACTGATTCGGCAATACATGAAAACGACGCAAGATCAACAAAAGAACTACCATGATTGCCGTTATAAAGCCATAGAATTCCAGAAAGACGATTGGGTGTATTTGAAGGTGTCTCCGATGAAAAGTGTCACCAGATTTGTAAAGTGAGGAAAACTATCTCCTTGGTTTTTAGGACCCTTTCGGATACTCGAGAAAGTTGGGAACCGGTCCTATCACTTGGACTTACTAGAGGAACTGTTAGGAGTTCATCTAGTCTTCCACGTGGGATACTTAAGAAAAAGTCTGGTGCCCGAGAGGGAACCATGGACTGATCACTCAGAAATAAAGATTGATGAACGACTAAGGTTTATGAGCCGGAGTGCATACTTGAGACCAAAGTCAAGAAACTCCGCAACAAAGAAGTCAAAATGGTGCTGGTTAAGTGGAAGCATCACAAGGGAGCTAACCACACTTGGGAGTCTGAAGAGGACATGAAGACTAAGTACCTAAGTTTGTTTAGCGCAGCATGACTTCGCGGACGAAGTATAAGCATGGCGGAGCCCATGCTGTAACATCCCTAATTTAAATGCACTTGTAATTTACAATTAAAGACTCAGTTGATGTATTAATGGATTATCATTTCAATTTAAGAAAATTTTGTTCACAAATTTAAATATGAAAAATAATGAGGAGAAATCCTCATCGTAGTTTTTTGAGCAAGCATAACAATAAGGAACCAACTTAGATGTTTAAAATGGTGTAAATGAGAAATTATCAAAGTCAAAGGGTGTCAAGTGCAATTAAGGGAAAAATAGAAATAAATATGTTGAATTATGTGAACAACCATTCACTTTTACAAACCCACACACACACACTCTCTCTCTGCTGCTCGTCTATCTCTCTCTCTAAGAACCCACAGGTTTTTCATATATTGCAAAATCAAGAACACAAAAATCATTGGATTGAAAGCTGAAAAGTTGGATTTAAGTTGCAATTGAGGAACTATAGCTACTGCAAACAACAATCTGAGGTAAAACTTGCTTCAATTACAATTTTTAGAGTTTTGTTTTTGGTTTTGGGTGTGAACCAAATCAAATATTATGGTTCCAGATGTTATTGCATGTTATACATTCTTATGGATTTGTTCAAATCGAGTATTAGAGAAGCTATGTATCAAATTTCAGCTTCTGATTCAAGTTCTAAATACAATTTTGTAAATCACTATGTGGTTTGGTGTGTGTGTTCATCGACAGTGATGAAAAATGGACAAAAAGGGACTGATTTTGATATATTTAAGTTATGTTTCATGTTAAAAGTGTTAAAAGAATACACTTAGGCTTATATCAATAGTTTCCAGTACAAAATAGGCAAAAACTAACCAAAAGTGAAATCTGGAAAATATAAGAAATGTATAAGTATGAAATTTGGATCTGATGAACACAATTTGGATCATCCGAATTTCGGATTAGGTCAAATCTCGGATCCATCCGAGTTCAGATCATATCAGTTTTTCGGATCAAGAGAACCTCGGATGGGAACTTGAAGAAATCATGTCAAAAACACTAATTTTGGATCAATTAATCATCTAAATTTCGGGACACGTATCATCCGAATTTCGGATGGGGTTACAAACTGAATTTCTAAGGATGGACTTCGGGCCATCCGGATTTCGGGTTCATCCGAAATTCGGATGTGGTCCAAATTTCGGTCCATTTTATTTAACTTTTCAGAATCAAGTTTTAAGCAGATACTAACACTGATTCACTATTACACTGACTTAACAGGATCTTTGTGGTGTTGTCTAACACACATTGCTTCAGAGCCAATTTGCACAGTAAAACCACTGTGAGTAATAGATTAATATTCGAACATTTATTGTCTTTGCATTCATATTTCATATTTCAATGGCATGTTCTTGTTGTTCAATATACATCATTTGGCATTCTCATAAGATTCATTGGATTGATGCATACTCGTACTTGACATGTGACAAACATGTAGCCAACGTTCAAATGAAATTGCATCATTGAGATCATGTTTAATCATGATTACACTTCATAATCTGATGCGACCTGGACTGGGATTGACAGCAGGCCACTGTCGGGGACTGATCATCCCATACACTTTCCTGGTCAGGATCGACACATCCCCGATCAGCATTTTGAACTGCGAAACTCCATGCTTGCACTGCATGGTTTTCACTTGTTATGTGGCTTGCACTGCCCATTTTCGCACTAGTTTGTAAAGAAATATCTGTTGAATGATTAAATAGTTATCTCACTAAGACATAGCTTACCCGTTGACTTTCAATATTTTCATGCAAAGGAAAAGGTGTAGTTGAGCCTTCCAATTAGGCTATCATTTCAAATCCCGGTGATTTTGAAGCTTATTGGTACATGGATGATATAGCTTTGGGGCTGGGATTTTTATGCTTTTGAAAAACAATTTATGATGTTGTAATAGTTAGCCTATGACACTGTAGTCTCATACACTTTCTTGCTTTAGTTTGAAGCTACTTAAAATTGTTTTAAGTTTATCAATTTAATTTGCATGTTAATTATTGGGTTGTATTTGATCCTGGTGTAATAAATTATATCACTAATCAAGGAGGATGTCTCATTGCATTCCACGAAATATTTTGCACTTTAACAGCAAGACGTTGTTGCTTCCAAGAACGAAGAACACTTCGAATTCACTTGAATTTTCAGGCAAGTTGATAACCTCCGGCAGTACACACTACTTTGGCTGTTGTACCCTGGGAAACAGACTTCAAATCAGTTTTAAGGGAATCGTGTTAAACACGAGACTCAGCTTTTTTCTCCGTTTTGTAATTTACTATTCCAGTATTGTTATTTCCTTTACTTGTAATTTTAATTTCCGCATTCTAATTCTTTCTGTGTATTGTAATTTAATTTCAGAATTGTAATTCGTAATACATTTCTTATATTTTATAATTGGTATCGGACACACTATTTCTACAATCTTAAAACAGATTTTTACAACCACGATACCGTATATAAAATTAGGAATATTTGAGAAATTGTTTCTTCGATTCAAACAGTTTTTGTCTTGAAGTTAAATTTCTACACTTTTGTTTCGATTTAAACGAGTTTTATTTCGGAACAAGTTGTGTTTTCCGGAATTATATAATCTTTTTGTCTTGATTCAAACAAGTATTGTTTTCAAGACAAATTTGATTTGTTACAACATCATCTTTATTAGTGTTTGTTGAACAGATGATTCACGAATACTGTCGTTGTTAAAATAAAGATTCTTATAACAAGTTCTATAATTATTTGAACGGTTTATTCAAATAATTATTTTTTTTAAATTGTGTTGATTAAACGGTCGATTTAATTCAACAATTGAGATAATAATCATAAACTTTCTGAATTTTTAGATTTTCAAATGGCTAGCAGTATCCCAACCATTGGTCCTTTGAACGGTGCTCAAGCTGCGAACACCGTTGCTAACCACGCTATAAAACCGGAAAAATTTTCCGGACTGAATTTTAAATGTTGGTAACAAAAGATGTTCTTTTACTTGACCACCTTGAACCTTGCGAGGTTCTTGACCGAATCTGCTCCTCAAATGAAAGAAGGGGAGACCGATGCTCAATTTGTGAGTGCGGTAGATGCATGGAAGCATTCAGATTTTCTTTGTCGTAATTGTGTCTTGAATGGCTTGGTTGACGAATTCTATAATGTGTATTGTAAAACAACTAATGCTAAAGAACTTTGGGAATCTTTGGATCGAAAATATAAAACCGAGGATGCGAGAACTAAAAAGTTTGTTGTTGCCCGATTCTTAGATTTTAAAATGGTAAATTCTAAAACCGTTATGAGTCAATTTCAAGAACTCCAAGTTTTATTGCATGACATACACGCCGAAGGAATGATCCTTAGCGAATCCTTTCAAGTTGCGGCTATGATTGAGAAATTGCCAAGTGGATGTGTAGATTTCAAGAATTATCTAAAGCACAAACGAAACGAAATTACCATTAAAGATCTTGTTGTTCGTCTTCGTATTGAGGAGGATAACAAGACGGCTCTCAAGAATACTTACAACCTCGCGTCGGCTAAAGATAATCTTGTGGAGTATGGTCAATCGTCAAAAGGCAAATGCAAAATAATGGTCAAAGGTAAAGGAAAAGGTGTTCACTTGTGACCGAAAGATGGAGTTGCAAAGAAAAAGCTCCAAAAGCCAAAATTCACCAGAATTTACTACATTTGTGACCAACCGAGTCATAGAGTCGCTAATTGCAAGATGCCCAAGAGAGAGGTGCCGAAGCAAGCTAACATGGTGCAAGATGACATCGATGATTTAGTGGCTATGATCTCTGAGTTAAACATGGTGGGGTCAAATCCAAGGGAATGGTGGATTGACACGGGAGCCACTAGTGTAACACCCCAAAATTTGTAAAACAATTAAATAATGATTTTTATGACATAAGAATGGATTAATATGGTGTTTGGATATAATTGGTATAATTATGTCAAAACTATTTATTTGAGTATTGAATTATTAAATAAAATGCAAATTGTAGTAATATGGTTTGTATTTTAGAAAATAAAAGATTTAATTGTAGGGGTGTGTATTGTCAATGTGTGAATGTGAGGGGTGGGATTGGCCAAAGGCCAAAATCCCCTCCCCCTTGATCGTCCAACACCACAAGCACACACACACTTTCATTTTCAAAAGAAATAAGAGAGGAGAAAGAAGAGCTTGAGCTAGGGTTTGATCTTTGCTAGTATTTTTGGAGGAATCAAAGCCAAAGGAGTTAGCATTTGGTGATTACAAGTGAAGGTATACATTCTCCCACTCCTTTTCACTTCATCTTCTTCCTTGTTCTTCATTTTGGAGAATGAAACCCTAAATGGGTTTTGTTGGATTGAGTTAGTAAATGACTCTAAAATCAAGTATAGGTTAGTGTTTATGGTTTATAAACATGTTTGAGTCATAAATTCGTGATTGATTGGGTTGAAGTGGTGATTTGAGTAAAAAACCCAAGTTGGAGCTCCATTTTAGCTCCAATGGTGGATGAGGTGGGTTTATGTTGAAATATTTTATAAATGCTCCAATCTTTTAATATGTTGTTATATGATCAAAATGGAGCCATAATATGCAACTACATTGGTAGGTTAGTTTTTGTTTGAACCCAATCTAGGGCTCAAATGAGACTTAATGTGTTATGGATTTGAGTTTGATGTTTTAGTAAGATAATGATGCTCAATCTTGAACCATATATGTTATATATTGATATGGAATCAAATGGAATTAAGTAGAACCTCATATGGAGCTTTGAAGAGGTGATTTGGGTTTTAACCCATTTGTGAACTCAAAAGAGTTCATATGAACCAGTTGGCAATCTTTTATGATTTAAATGTGTGGGAAGGGTATAAATGGTCTAAATATGTTATTTTAATGATTTCATGTATTGGTTGGGGTTAAACTCGAGCAAAGGCTCAAGTTGGTGTTTTAAGTCGAAACCGCACACCACGTGTTTGGTGAAATGCCATAATGAGTTAATAATCATTGTTGGGTTGAATTTAATGTTTGATTATGATGTGAATGTCTAAACATAGCACAAATATGTTTAATACGGCTATGGTATTGGTTAGAATTGAATATGAGCTCAAATGGAGCTTAGTGTTGTCGGTTGGAGCTTTCGGTCATTTTCGAACTCGTTTGGAGTCCGTATGAGCTCCATGGAATCATGGAATGTTATGAAATCATTCTGTTATGTTTAGAGGTGTTAAAGTAACCTTAATATTCTATAAATATTGTTGGTAAAGTCCCTCCAAAGTTACAAAAATGTTTGTGGAAGTTTTGGGGACTTTGAGTGCATTTGTGTCAAAAAAATGAGTTGGGAGCTGTCCAGGAGTGGGGTAGCAGCGCGACTGACCTATGTTTCTGGCCTGAAAATTGATGTTGCATGGTTGGGGGTCGATGCTTGGGTCTTATATGTTCGTTTCACCTCTAAATTAAGTGTTTAAAGGGTTTGAGGGCCTTTGATCCATTCCAGAACTCCTAAGGCCTCATATGAACTTAGTACTTTCGGTTTGATAACCCAATACCCTTATCCCACTCTTAGGAGCTTATCTTGTGTTCGGGAGCTCACGAGTTCGCGTTATGAATGCTTCTAGGTGAATTGAGTCGAAAGGAGCTTGATTGCAAGCTTTAGCCATTCTCCGGGCTATTGTAGCTTTATCCGAAGGCTTTGGAATCCTCTAAACCGATCATTGTGAGTTCCAGGACTAATGTAGATGAATGATTACATGTTATTTGTTGTTTATGCCTTTGTTGATAACATGTTACTTGATCATGCATATTCACATGCTATAGACGGATTCATTGTAGCCTTGTTGAACATGTTGTCATGAATTGAAAAGTGAATTGTCATGCTAATTGACATTGTTGTGGATTGGTTCATCATGCATCTCATATAGTATGCTTAACTGCTAATCTGTATGAATAATAATGATTGGAAGGTGGCAATTCGTGTTGGTTGACCTCGTAGGTTGGACTAATCACTTTTGTGATTGATTAATGATAGTTGAGATATATGCATGACTTTTTTAAGTTGTATATTGGGTCACCTTCATGACAATCTAATTGATTATGAACGAGGATAAATGACTATTTAACCGGTAGGTTTATTAGCATTGTTAAACGACCCCGATGATATGTTAGAACCGTTATCGAAGGACGGTTAGTACAACCACATAGGTGGTTTCTTTTAATTGGTCTTATGGACCATTATAGACTCTCATGAGTCATCTCGAACCCTAATTTGTTGTGTTATATGATTTGGACCCCTTTGGATGTCCATGGAATATCCTTGGCCCCGTTAGATGCCAGATGACCGACATATATGAATTGTCGGAAGTCCCGATTTTGATAGGGACAGCCTCGTACTTTGCTAGAGGCAATACCACACCCGACTTTGATAGGGAACCCTAGACGACCATGGGGTATGTGGTTATTGGATTGGGATGGGATTATCTCATGTGAGGATGGCAACAGGCCGCCTACGGGCGATGATTATTTGACATGTTGTGCCGCAAGCATGAGTTATATCCTAGTGGCGGTGTTGGCATCATGTGAGGACAGCAACGGGCCGCCTTCGTGGCGATGATTATGACATGTTGGGTCGTAAGCATGTTTGTGACCTTTGATTTGTGTCATTAGCAGTACGTACACTGGTAATGTAATGTGCCGACTTTGAACGGCGACTATGTAAAGCGTTACAACGTGCTACTATGACATTCGTTGGGATCCCCACTTCGGCTCGACTATGATGAGCAGTGTAGTGGATCCCAAGATTTTATTTGGTTCCCCACTTTGACTCGGCTAGGCCGGGCGGTGACAGTGGAACATAAAGCATTGTTAATCCTCGGGAATGCTAATAGTCCTCAGTGAAATGAAGTGCAATGGTATTATAGTTTAGAAGCCAGTAACCCTTTGTGAGGTGAGGCATCTTGTTGTGAATCTTGATAAATCAATAATTGATGTGGGACACCGATAGTCCTCAACAAGGATGAGGCGATGCCATTCTAATTTGGCATTGGCCATCATTGGCATTGACGTTTTAGCCGATAGGAAATAAGGGTTGGATAGACATAATCATTGTGTAATTATTGTTTATATTAATCTTAGAATTCACTAAACAACTTTTGTTGTTTATCCCTTTTAGTTGTTAACTTTTTCAGGTTTTGAGCTATCGAGTGGGAAGTATTTATTCTTCTTTGTTGTCGAAGAATTGTAGACTCGAAACTAACGGTATGCTTTGGTGATTGTGTTGGGTTTGGGTTAGTCGATCTCTTGGCCTTGACTATTCGTTTGTAGGATCATGACCTGTAACCTTGTAGATTTAATAATTGTTATTCGGATGCAGCACTTATGATGCATTAGTTGTAAAAGTTTTAAAATTTACCCTAATTCCGCAAGTATTGATGTATTAATTATTGTTAACTACACTTAAATATGTATTATTGTTGTATGGGTGTTTCAACTAGGCATGTGTGTTCCGATCAAAGTATGTTTAACACTTTCAAGGCAATTGATGACGAAAAGATTTTCATGGGAAACTCTGCAACGGCCGAAATCAAAGGTGAAGGTGATGTGATCTTGAAGATGACATCCGGGAAAGACCTCAAGTTGACAAATGTTTTGTATGTACAGGAAATTCGAAAGAATTTGGTTTCCGGATGGCTTTTGGATAAGTTTGGATTTAGACTAGTTTTTGAATCTGATAAGTTTGTTTTTACCAAAGAAAGGTCTTTATGTTGGAAAGGGCTATGCCCTTGTTGGTATGTTTAAAATGAATGTAATGGTGACTAAAGCTAATAATAAGAATTTGAATTGTGTTTATTTGACCGAGTCATCAAATGTATGGCATGGACGATTTGGACATGTAATTTTCAACTCATTACATCGTTTAATTAAGTTAAATTGCATTCCATCTTTTCATATTGATTCAAATTATAAATGTCAAACTTGTGTTGAAGCCGAACTTACAAGATCGTCTTTCCAATCGGTTGAAAGAATAACCGAACCACTTGATATGATTCACACGGATGTTTGTGATTTAAAATCCATTCCTACGAGAGGTGGTAATAAGTACTTCATCACGTTTATTGATGATTGTACTAGATATTGCTATGTTTACTTAATGAAAAGTAACGATGAAGCAAATGATAAGTTTGTTTTATACAAACAAGAGGTTGAGAACCAACTCAACAAAAAGATCAAGGTTGTAAGAAGTGACCGAGGAGGTGAATATGTGTCACCTTTCACGGATTTATGTGCTCAACATGGAATCCGACATGAATTCACCGCTCCTTACTCACCTCAACAAAATGGAATTGCGGAAAGAAATGATCGAACCTTGAAAGAAATTGTGAATGTCATGTTAATTAGTTCAGGAATGAGCCAAGAAATGTGGGGGGAAGTTATCCTCTCGGCTACTTATCTTTTGAATAAGATACCCCGCAAGAAAATGGACAGAACACATTATGAACTTTGGATGGGAAGAGAGCCATCCTATAAGTACTTACGAGTGTGGGGGTGCCTAGGAAAGGTTGTTGTACCGACACCTAAGGCTTAAAAGATAGAACCTAAAACTGTTGATTGCATATTTATTGGTTATGCACATCATAGTAGTGCCTATCAGTTTCTTGTGCATGAGTCTAAAAATCTAGAAATTCATAACAATACCATCATGGAATCAAGGAATGCATCCTTCTTTGAAAATATATTTCCTTGTTTACAAAAGGATCGTGCTAGTTCGTCTAAACCGACTGACAAAAATGTCCAAGATGAGACATTAGGACAATCTGAAAGAGAAGAGGTTGAGCCTAGAATAAGTAAAAGGAAAATGGTTGAAAAATCATATGGAGATGATTTTGTCACTTACATGGTTGAAAGTGAACCCAAAACTTACCAAGAAGCGGTAACTTATTCTGAAGGACCTCAATGGAAAGAAGCCATCAAGAGTGAAATTGAGTCAATCTTACAAAATCTTACTTGGGAACTAGTGGAAAAAAGTGTAAATTTTTGAAAGAAAAAGTATATTTTCCATGTTTTTGGACCGAGTATAATTATATATAATTGTGAGATATATACTTAATATTTTATGGGTTTGTATTCTTCTTGAAGAGAGGATTCCAACGATATAAAGAACGTCCAAAATGGAGCTAATATGAATGAGATATCGATGACCAAAGATTGGTGTTTGGAATGAATGAAACACTTTCTATTGGGTGAACTTGAGTCCCACATAGGAAGGGAGATGGAAACCAAAGTGGGTTTATAAGGAGGAGTGTTCAAAGCCATGACAAAATTGTTTGTGGTTTTACTCCAATTCCTACCCACACGTGGGGGGGGGGGTGCAAATCTTGTACTGCGAAGGCAAAAATCCACTGAACTCGTGTACGCCAGCACCTGCGGACACGAATGCGGCTCGTGCGAGGCAACTTTTTACTCCCAGCTTCAGGGGGTGTGCTGCTGGTCGCTGAAAGCTGGCAGTTTCAACTGTAGCTATTACGATTTGTTTTCAACTCATATTTGTCTTTTTATTAATTTTTTCACCTGTCTATATATTTAATTAATGTACCCTTCTTATCTTAATATATTAACATTTTAATGCTATTAATGTTGTTTTTGAAAGTCTTAACATGAAAAATATGTACATTCATTTAAAAATGTTAACAATCATTCGTTTTGACAAAAATATTTTTAAAATTTATAAATTAATGTACATATTTTTCATGTTTAGAATTTCAAAAACAACATTAATAGTATTTAAAAATTAATATAGGAAAATAAGAAGGGTAAATTAATTAAATCCATTGATAAATATAAAATTTTATGAAAAGAAATTAATAATAAAATAGATATTTTCGTCAAAACGAATGAACGTAGATAACAAAAACAACAACAAAAACAACAAATAATAATAATGAAACTTATTAATACATAGGTACTTACATAAATAAATTGTAATTAAATTATTATACTAATAAGTAAAATATCATTTATTAATTAAACAATTATAAATATACAGTAATTAAACATAAAAGAACTAAATTAAGTAACTAGGGACCATATGTGAAATTAATTCATAAGGGCAAAATTAGAATTTTAAAAAAACTGAGTATCTTAAGGACTGAAAGCGTGACAAAGTTTCAAAATATGACTATCAGTGTAATTTTTAATGTTAGGGGCGAAACCTCTATTTGCTATAAACCACAGGGACCATTTATGTAATTTACTCAAAGTTTAGCATGGTAGAAATAGGCTTAAGTATCATTTTGACCATTTAACTTTTAAATTTATCCAATTTAGCCACTAAACTATTTTTGGTCCTGCTTTAGCCACTAAAATTTACTTTAGTGTTCAATTTTAGGGAAAATGAATAAAACTAATGGCTAAATCGGCACAAACTATGATAGTTTCGTGACTAAATTGGGACAATTTTCAAATCGGTAAAAAGAAAGTATAGTGGCTAAATATATATATATATATACCAAAAATAGTTCAGTGGCTAAATCAGGACAAAAAATAGTTTAATGGCTAAAAAAAAAAATATAAAAGTTAGATGGTTAAAATGACACTTAACCCGTAAAAATATCAACATAATATTGTATTCGGGTCACAACCCGACCCGTACGTATTCCGATCCGACCCAACAAATCTTGAAAAACCAAAATGGAAGAAATCTGTGTTCAAGTAACCCGCAAAATTACAAAAATCCAGACAACCTGAAACTGAAAAGGGGGAAAAAGCTGTCAACGATCACCTTGCCAACCACCTTCTCCGGCCACCGCCACCGGCAGCATCTCCTCCACCAACTCCTAAGATGACTTGATACACCATCATGGGTTCCTCGTTGTCTAATTTGACCGAGTGGGGTCCGATCGCCGGCAACGGACCAGGACTCGGTGACATACCTCAGAGCTGCGTGGCGTGTGTTTTTTTGTATCTGACTCCACCGGAGATTTGTAATTTAGCTCGCCTTAACCGTGCGTTTCGTGATGCGGCGTCTTCTGACGCCGTGTGGGATTCGAAGCTTCCACATAATTACCAAGATCTGCTCGACCTATTGCCTCCGCAGAGGTACCAAAATTTGTGTAAAAAAGATGTGTTTGCTCTTCTTTCTCGTCCTGTTCCGTTCGATGATGGCAATAAGGTAAGCTTTTGAATTTTGTTATTTCGTTTTCTTGGTTTTAGGGTTTTAATTTTGATATTTCAAATTAGGGTTTTTGTCATGAACTTGTAGTTGAAGCTTGTTTGGTTCAAAATTGTAGCTAAATTTTGTTGAATACTAGTTCTAAACATGGATTTTATGTTCGAAGTATCAAATTATCTGAGTTTATAGTATTGTTTTAAGTTACTGATCGTTAGCTGACTCCCCTTATTTACTTATTAATCCATAACTATATGTCTAAATCTACTTTCCATAATTGACCTAGATTAAACAGATATGTTATTTATGAGTAGCAGAGCAATTAGATATCATAGTTTTGAAATTCTTTTGCACTCTGTATTACATGGAATTGACTGATTGATTGTAGTTGAGCATTATGGGATTGTGGTTTAGTTATGTTAAAATTTTATTTGGAGGATTGTAACAAGATGGGTTTTATTATCAATCGGAGTCTAAGGGTGCGTTTGGTACAAAGGAATTGAGAGAATGGAATCGTGTGTGCTTATAAGCTATTTTATTACGTGATGAATTATGATGGCCTTGATTCTCAATCAAATTATATGGAGAATTTGTTTTAATGTAAATGCCATATCTTTACAGTTAATATCAAAATGGAGAGAATTAAAACCATGGAAAGAGAATGGATTATCCTTCTATTTTATTTACTTTTGAAGCCAATATTTAGCTATGTATCATTTTCATTTGTCAAAATAGCTTGTAAAACCCAAGCAATTCCATTATTTTGATAACCTTCTGGCTTCTACCAAACACGCCCTAATAGTTTTACGAAATTGTATGTTCTACGATGATTCAAATGTTTTTTAGTTTTGTAGTTCATATAATGAGGAATCATGGGATCACAAGTCTTGTGGAATGTGGAACACATCAACAATACTAAATAAGGATCTTTCTTAGTACATTGTTGTATATTTGAATGACTCATGTTGCAATATCGTTCTTGTTGCAAGGGATTCTACTTTAGTTTTACATGCCATCAAAGCTGGCGGTATAATGTTTTCTCTTTTTGTTGGATAGCTGTAAGATAACATTAATTTTTACGTTGGTATTTCATAACATGCTTCATTATGAAAATTCGAATGTTGCAGAAAGTATGGTTGGATAAGGTCACTGGAAGAGTTAGCTTGTCGATCTCTGCCAAGTCAATGTCTATAACTGGAATAGAAGACCGGAGATACTGGAATTGGGTCTCTACCGAAGAATCTAGGTTGGATTCATAGCATATGCTTTTATAATTCATAGTTGTTTAAACTAATGCGAGCCATGACCCGATGAACTTGATAAGATACAACCTGCATATATCATATATAAATGTTAAGGTCATATAATGGTAACATACTTGTTTTAAATATTCCACTTTTGTCCACTCCAGGTCAATAAATTTAAAATATGTTCAGTTTTGGTCCTTTTGTGAATAGTATTAGCTGTAATACACCTATTTTTTTCAAAGGACCATATTATTATTACCCTCCACCACCATTGACTCCCTCCCATCTTGCTTGAATCAGCTCCTTCCAATGGCAACTTCCTCCTCCATTGAACTTTATTATGCTAATAATATGGTCATTGTTCCAAAAAAGCAACCAAATTGAAACACATTCTAGGAGTTGGGTGACTAGGTGTGTCAAAAATGGTACAGTGATTAAATGGAACATTTGAAAAAGTATGTTGCTATTGTATGACCTTAACTCTGCATTTTTTTACCGATTCTGGAAACAAATTTTGATATATGCACATAATAGAAACAAAGTTATACATTTTTATCGATTTTAGCAACTAACGGGTTATACGATGTCATCCATTATTAAAATCGGTAAAATTATAAAACATTGTTTCTATTCAACTCATATGTTAAAGTTTGTTTTGAAATCGTTAAAAGTTATAAACATAATTTCTATTTTATGCAATTTTGAAACAACATTAATGGAAATATAATGGGAAAATCATGTAAAAAACCAACGTACTTTCAGTATTTTTCGAATAAGTCATTGCACCAAAAACGTTTCCATAAAAGTCCCTCAACATAAAAACGTTTCGTAAATATCACTGCACATAAAAAAGTCCTTTAACTTAACGAAATTCTATGAAAAACATCTGAAAAAATCCTTAAAAAATCTCATAAAACAAGCCCAAGGCATGGATCTGGTTCGAGAAAGGGTGGACGAAGACTTGGTTGAGCCTGAACCCGGTCCTTTGAGGGATCCCTAAATACTTAAGTTAAGTCCCAGGATACGGACCCCTCTCCCCTTGAGGATTGGATTTACTTGGTCATAAAAAATTTCAAGTTGAAGGACACTTATGGGAACGTTTTTGGTACAGGGACTAAATCGATAAATATCAAAAGTGCGTTGGTTTTTTTGTATAATTTTCCCAAATAAAATTGTGGATAATTGCACAGATTAGAAACAATGTTTATAACTTCCATCAAATTTTGGAACAAGCTTTGACATATACGTAGAAGAGAAACAACTTTTTTTTTATAGTTTTACCAATTTTAGCAATTGGTGATATCGTATGACTCGTTAGTTACTAAAATCGTTAAGAATTTATAACATTGTTTCAGTTATATGCATATATCGAACTTCGTTTCTAAACTCGGTAAAAATTACAAACGTGATTTCTATTCTATGCAATTTGCCCTATTGGAAATTTAGTAGCAAGAATATCATGTTTACATCAAATGTATACACTCTAAAGGAAGATGGTTTGGCATATAACTTTTACTAATAAAAGAATAGGGCAAATTGCTAAATATAGAAACAACTTTATGCATTTTTAGCATATGTAGCAACATTAATTATTTTTTATCATTAATAACATCAACTTTTATATTTTTTTTATTATTTGTAGCAAAACTTAAAAAAATTGTTGCTATAAATGATAAAAAGAAGGGTTAAGTGTCATTTTGACCATCAAACTTTTAGAATTTTTTTGATTTAGCCATTAAACTATTTTTTGTCTCGATTTAGCCACTAAACTATTTTTTGTATACATATTGAGCCACTAAACTTTCTTTTTACTGATTTAACCATTGAAAATTGTCCCGATTTGGCCACTAAACTATCATATTTTGTGTTTATTTAGCCATTAGTTTTATTCATTTTCCCCAAAATAGAACATTAAACAAAAATTTAATGGTTAAATCAGGACAAAAAATAGTTTAGTGGCTAAATGGGACAAATCTGAAAGTTGGATGGTTAAAATGGTACTTAACCTAAAAAGAATTCAAAAGTTAATGCTATTAAGGATACAAAATACAAAAGTTGATGCTATTAGTGATAAAAAAATAAATAATGTTGCTATAAATGATAAAAAATAAAAAAGTTGTTATTATTTTTAGTAATGAACCCTAAAAGAATAAGAAATGAACAAAAATGATGGATTGAACTTGTTATATGAACAACATGCTTGGTTTAAACTCTTCTGACTACTTATTCTTCCTATTGTTCTCTTTCCTTGTTCTGTTGACTTTGTAATTTTTACCTAACCTTTGTATTTTTTTACTGGGCTTTTTGAAAGAATTTTTTTTTAATCTGAATATGTGTGTCTTCTGTAATTTTCTAAAGGTTTAGTGTTGTTTGTTATCAACCAATTATCTCATATGTCCCCTAAATTCCCAAGCTTTGTTTGTAAACATCAAGTCCGTAAACTATCTTTTTAGTTCCACTTATGTGAACTTTAGTGCCTTTAGGGTATTTAATATAGTTGGTTATTATAACCAACATTAACCTTTTCGAGAACTAGTAAATGTTTAATTATAGGGAATCTTCCTACAAAAAAGTACATTGGTAATGTTTTTTGAAGACCATGACTAAAGGGATATTGAAAAAGCATTTGTAAATCCATGGAGAAGGGTGGATTGGTAAGTTTGCAGGTTTTAGCGCAAACCGTATGTGGCCAAAGCCAGTATTTTTCTGAATTCATGGTATACTTCTATCCGTTAGCATAAATTTATCTCAAGCCTTATGAGTTTTGACTAACATGAACATGTGATTGTTGCTACTGCTGGTGAAATTGAAGGTTTCCTCACATCATAATTTTATGATTTGGGTATTATTTACCTAATACATATCAAGGAAAGCCCGATAATCAGTTATCATGTCACTCTTCATCGTATTGAGAAAAATTGAAGTCCTTTTAGCCATTTATTGGTTCCGTGAATATTAGTTTAGCCATATTAAAATTTCGATATAAGGTTATTATGATCGTTTTTTAGATCATTTAAGGGCAATTGCGGTTTTATTTTCCAAAATTGACCAAAATGGAATACATTTTGTAGGTTCAGTATGAACAGAAGTACAATGACTTAGCTTTGACTCTTTAAAAAGTATGTTGCTATTAGGTGGTATTAAGCCAACTTAAAGTTATGCAAAAATTGGTTAATCCGTAATAACGCCAAAAATTATTTCATGGCTTTCTTTACTGCAGAAACATTTCAACGTTGTATCTGTTGTACCATTAGCACCAATTAATGGATTTTTTTAACGTAAGGAGAACATATTGATTCTGCTAGTGTTTGCAGGTTTAATCTCGTGGCTTATTTGCAGCAAATATGGTGGTTTGAGGTTGATGGTTCTGTAAAGTTTCGGCTTCCAGCAGATATCTATACATTGTCATTTAGGATACACCTTGGTAGATTCTCAAAAAGGTTGGGGCGACGTGTTTCCAATTTCGAACACACCCACGGTTGGGATATAAAGCCGGTGAAGTTTGATTTCTCAACATCAGATGGTCAAGAAGCGTATGCCGAATATCTTTTAGATGATTGTGCTGAACACGAGGCAAATGGATGTCATAAAAGGGGTTGCTGGATCGAGTACAAGGTAGGGGATTTCATCGTAAATGAGTCTGATCCTGCTACTGAAGTGAGATTCTCGATGAAGCAGATAGATTGCACACATTCTAAAGGTGGCATTTGTGTAGATATGGTATCGATAATTCCAAAGGATCTTAAAGCGGGTAGAAGGAGAAGGGTGTTGAAGTAACTTGAGGTATATGTTGTGTGTAGCTTTTTCAGCATGTTTTAGTTAGGAAATATAATGCATTTGGTTGCTATAATGGTGATGTCATCTTGATTGATTTTGGCAGTGACGTTTGTGTCCTTAATGTTCATGAATAATTTTTACAGATGAGGTTATGATCCATTTTTGCTTCATCACATTTTTTGCGGCATTATTTCATATATAAGAGTTTGTCAGAACTAGTAATTTGTAATGGGATGAAATATCTATACTTTCGAGCTTGACTGAATGTTGTACTAAAAAAGTTTTAGGGTTTTTGAGTTATATATATAATGTAATTGTGACAAGCTCGATAAGCGCCATGAGCTTTATGGGTTGAGTATTTCAATGCTGAACTCGACTCGAAAGCCTACTTAAACTGGAGCTAACTCAATTCGATTTTGAATAGTTTGAATCGGTCTCGAGTAGCACATGAGTTGATCTTTCTGTTTGATTCTCATACATGTCCACTTGGTTGCCCGTATTTTATATCATGTTGTGCGGAAAGGCTCTAAACTAACATCGTTAGCCGTTTGTATTTCAACTTGTTCTGCTTTAGACCTATGAATTTCTTTTTATTTGAATCAATATAGTGAGTTAAACACAAAACTGTCTTGTGATGGATCTCGAGAGCAGTATCATGCAGGTGAAATTACGTGATTGATAAATTTCACTTTCTGAATCAGCTACAAAGTTTGAGGGGATTGATATACAGCAGATTGAAGAAAGCATCGGTGATAACTCAAAATAGGATTTCGTTGCATCCTGTGACTCCTTTGTAAGTGTTTCTTTTATACGTATGTTGGTCATAGAAGTGTACCATATGTTAGACTGAACGTTTCTCCTGAGCTGAAACTACCAAACTGCAGAGCAACGTATAACTTTCGTTACATGAATACAAGTTAATGTACAGTTTTTCACCAGGTTTGGCCAATTCTATCTGTAGAAGAAAGATTTGGCTTTGATTTACCCTTGTTTTTGCACAATCGTAGAAGTTTTTATGTTCTATTTTTGATGCTCTATTATAAACATGTGCATTATAGTAACCGTAAGATTACACGTGTGAAAGAAATGTTTTATACGTAGCATTTGTTTCGTAATTTTGACTGATAACCCCATTCACAGCGTGCTCATTCACAGAAATAACAAACGATCACTTGATATGCCATTCTCTGTAGAAATCTTTTTTTTTTTTTTTTTGCCCCTTCAATTTTTTTGACAATTAGGTGACTCAACTTTAGAGAAACCGAGTATTTGTGGGTCACTTGGTAACTAGATTATGAATACACAATTTACCATTGACTAAGTTGACTGGCATAGCAGCTAGATAACATTTATTGTAGATTTAGATGGCTTACGATATACTGAATTGGTCACTAAACTAACCGATCGTTATCGACTATACAAATAAAAGTAACGGTATCACAAGCTACTTGAATACCAATCAATTGTTAGTTAAGTGGCCTATTTATCAACATTATGACAAAATATTTGTTTAGTAACTTATGTGACCAATAAAAAACACTTGTTACCCAAAATATATAAAACTGATAGTCGGTTGCTATTCCAGTTAGTCAACTCCGTTCCACAACTGATAACTAGGTCACCTTTTCTATGACTTGATATGCGAACAATAAACTGTCTAGCTTCATAGGCCACTCTTAAATTTCATGGTTACCCAAATTATATAAAAACTGATAGTATCTTGCTGTTCCAGTTAATTAACCCTGTTCTACAACCGATAATTTCACAATTGCATGATTGGCCACCGTTTCTATGACTCAATGTGAGAACAATACACTATCTACCTTCATAGAAATAGATTTCATCATCAGCCCCAGATTTCTTTGGAGTTAAAGAGGGTGAGGGTGAGGGTGGGGGTTGGGGTTGGGGTTGGGGTGGGGTGGGGTAAGGCAGATGTAAAGAATAAATGTCATTACTGAATGTAGACTTCTGGGGGTGCATAACAATTGCTGAATCTGTAATGTGGGGATGATGTGTTTAAATCTTTGTACTAGTTTGAACTTTCTTTATGATTAATGCATCCAAAGAGCTATAAATTCTTGTCTGTGCCTACTACAACTAGGTTCGGCGCAACCTGCTGCATCATCATCGTTATCGTCATCAATTTATCATCTTGTCGTCATGGGCCCACCGAAGCATATATATATATATATATATATATATATATATATATATATATATATATATATATATATATATATATATATATATATATATATATATATAGATTTGGGTTCAAATGAGTACCACTAGTTTTGCGGAGTACCGGAGGTACCTCGCTTAAAACCATTTTTTTTGAAATTTTTTTTCATAATCATGTCTAAATTAATAATATAAGACTACTTGCAAAAAATCACACCTAAACACACACTATAACTATGTGAAACGTGCAAGTTCACATGAACTGCACTGTTGTGAATGTATGTTCACAGCTAAGCATGTTCACATGAATTTTTTCACGTTCACATGACTTTTAAGAGGCTAGAAAGTGTGAATGTGTGTAATTCTTTTACGAATAAGCTTATATTATTTGTATCTAAATTAATATGAAAAAAATTAAAAAAAAAAAACTTTTTTTCGGAGCATGTTCACATCTAAACCCGTGTGTTCACAGGTACTCACGGTACTCTGCATTTTTTAGGTACTCACACGAACCATATTCTATATATATATATATATATATATATATATATATATATATATATATATATATATATATATATATATATATAGGGTTAGGTTCTATGGGGCACCTGTGTGCATCGTGCAACTTAGGAACCCATATACACCGTTAGATCTAGAAAATGAATGGCTAAGATTACAATGGCAAAAGGATAATAAAGATGAAATTTGTGAACGCATTATGATGCACGATTTACATATTAGATGTGCATAAGGGTATTTTCGGAAAAAATAATATATCAAGTCAACTCAAAATTATATTAATTGAATATTTAATTCAATAATCAAGTATTAAATGCTAATAAATTTATAAAATGCACTTCTAAAATTAAAAAATTCCAATTGAACAAAAATCCAACATGATGGTTAATCACCTTCATTGACTGTGCATCTTCGTATTTATCTTTCCCGGGTTATGCATCATCGTGTTCATATGGAGCACCAGGTTATGCATCATCGTGTTCATACTGTGCATCTTCGTATTCGTCTTCGTCTTCTTCACATCGTATACGTTCATAGGTTCATGAGTTCAACGTGATAGCATCAATTTCATATTCATCTCATCATCGTCTTCTCAAACTCGTCGGTCGATTGTGAGAGAGAGAGAGAGAGAGAGAGAGAATAATATATGGAGAATGGTTAATGAGATTGATTTAGTTTCCTATTTTAATCCTAATCTATTAATTAAAAGAATAATTGATTTTTCAAATAAAGTATTCCAATATTACCCTTATTGCATCATTTGTAAACAAGCAATGCATTTTTTGGTTCCCATTTGGTTCCCGATGCATATGGTGCCCCATAGAACCTCAATCTATATATATATACACATATATATATATATACACACATATATATATATATATATATATACACACACACATATATATATATATATATATATATATATATATATATATATATATATATGTGTGTGTGTGTGTGTGTGTGTGTGTATACATGTACATGTATATGTATACGTATAGAGTGGGGTTCAATGGAGAACCATAATGCATCGGAATACCAAGGGAGAACCACAAATGCATCACAATTCCCGCGTGATGCATCATTTGATCCACTGGCAAGTAGTTCTTCGGTTTCCCGATGCATCATGGTTCTTTCTTGAACCCTTCCCAATGTTTATGTGTGTGTGTGTGTATGTATGTATGTATGTGGAAATGGGATCGAATGAGAAATCAAATATCTGTGAGAAGTGTGAGAAATCTTGAATCAAAGAACAAATATGTTTGAATCACTTTGTTATTTTATGATTCAACAAAAAATGTTGTATCAAAGGTGTACCCATCAAAAAATAGTATAAAAAAGGGTGGGACCCAAAATTATTGTTAGAATTGTTTTTTTATTTCTCACAAATATTTAACTTTCTCATAGGAATAATGTACGTATGTATGTATCTGTATAAATGTCAATCTAAGGAGTAGTAACTAACCACTAAGATGTTAATAATATTTCCATATTTGCTGGCTGGTTGAGCTTTTCACATTCACTTATTGGCAGCAAGACTCATTTATGACCTGAACCCACATTAGTTGAGTATTTATGGACCCCTTTTACTTCACTGCCTAATTCAGTAAACCCTTTTTTTTTTGGTTTAACTGTAAAGGTCTTTTTTTTTTTAATTTTTTTTTTTTTGGGTTTTTTAAGAAAGGGTATAAGGGATCTTTTGGGGTTGCAAATGGCCAGAGATGAATCTGAGACTGACTTGATTACCTTAAGCTTATCATTGAATCTCGTATAAATGAGTTCGGTTCCGGTTCCGGTTATTTTCTGACTTTTACAAAGAAAAAAAAAATGATAACTGGACCGGACCAGATCGGACCTGATGAAACCAAAACCGAATTATAGAAATTATAGGAACCGAGAACCAGCCTGAAAATAAAACGATCCGGTTTGGTTATGGGTAAAATGGTTTTTTGCTCATCCTTAGAATATCGTTAGACTAAAGTGTTTATTCCTTTAAAATAGCCAACATTTAGTTGCAATGGAATTCTTTAAGTTATAATTCCTTTTAAACATCCGACTTTGATATATATTGAATTGCTTATGCAATTGTATAAAACAATACATCGATTAGTCTAACGGTGACAATTTTTGACCCGACATGACAATAGGATATGAAACAAATATAATTAATCCGACACGGATATTTACTGGATTATGAATGGGTCGACACGAAATTTTGATGGGTTGGTTTTGGGTTTATTTTCAACCCATTTAACTTGATTATATATTTTTTTTTAAAAGATCAATTTATTATTATTATTGTTATTATTATGACTTTTGTTTATTGTTTATCATTATTCAACCATAACTTAAACTTATTAACCACAGATGTCCACATCGCACATCTCTCTCCATTCTGAAATTATTATTATTTGATTATTTAATATAATAATAAATTATTTATTCGAGGTTTTACAATTTTAGTTTTTAGAGAAAGTAGGGTGGTGTTTGGTTTGAAGGATTTAAACAACCCATTTAGGATTTGGATTTAGAAATCCTTAATTATCATGTTTGGATACAATATTAAAAGAAAGGATTTAGCTCATTTAAGATTTTAAATTCCCCACTTCTCCACCTTTCATAATCCATCCATACCCCTAAACATTTCAAAATCCTATCATTTTAAAATCCATCATTTTAAATTCATTCAATCCAAACACTACCTAGGTTTCGAAATTTATGTTGCTAATTAAAAGACCTCAAAAACTGATTAGCTGTCCGATCCAAGTGAATCGAAAACTGATTTGGTAAATCTTAATATAAACGGATCGATAATGGATCTACACGAAACCAACGCAAAAAATGACAGGCTAATAATAGGTCGACGCAAAGTCGACACGTGAACATGTCAATCCGAACATGCCAACCCGAATCTGACACAAATTTCTTCCCCGAATTTGTACACATTTCTTTCTATAAATCTTGCAAACGACATAGAGTTAGAATAGTACACATTATAAACAAGCTAATAATGGGTCGACACGAAATGGATACGTCACTCGGAACACACCAACCCGGACTCGACACAAATTTCCTTCCCAAAATTGTGCACGTATTTCTTTCTATCTTTTTTGCAAACTACATAGGGTTAGAATTGTACATATTAAAAATATGTTAATAATGGGTCGACATGAAGTGGATACGTCATTCGGAACACATCAACTTGAACCTGACATGAATTTCCTTCCCTAATATGTACACATATTTCTTTCTATCAAACTTGTGAACGACATAGGATTAGAATTAAACCATACTAGACTTTAAAAAATACAGAACGACAAAAGCGAAAACAAATCTGATCAAAATTCGTATGATCGTCTAGGTTTGCTTTTGTACAATTTTGGTCTCAAACTAGGCCATAAATCAAGTTAGATTTTTTGAAAAATTAAAGATAATCAGATTTAGTCATCCTTGTGATAATAGCCTATTGGTTAGAGACATAGAATCTATAGTGTTTGTTCAATATTCAACCCTGCATACGTATCTTAACTATGAGTTACACGATTTATCTTTTTCATGTTGGTCATGAAACTCGTTAATGATAACCCTCAGACTCAAAGTATGGATTGATTACCATGATCACGCTCTGATTTTCCAATTTTATTGTATCGTACCATTTTGTCAATATGTTAACAAGTAATTGCAGATTCATCATATGCCATTCGACAATTCACGTTGTGTTCCTACCATGACGAATATGCAATCTTCGGTTGTCCTCCGAGGGTTGATAACCAACTATTTATTTAGTACGATTCATCCCGAAAATGTATATTCTTTTTATTCGATGTTAATGAAATTATTATGGTATGTTAAAGTTAAAGTTGTATGAAAATATTTTTGAAATTCTCTCTAATACATAAGTTTGAATTTGTTATTGTACAATCAAGTATTGCATTGGTCAATCATATGGTACAATATGCCGCTGCATTTGTCAGATTTTGGTACCACAGGGCATAGGATCCCAAGGGTATTATAACATCTTCACAGTTTATGCAGGATTACAGGGAACATGTCGGGGTGACGACTCGAACACGGTTTAACAGATTTAGGTTTGACGTTATCGATTACGTGTCAACTAATTCTTGACTTATTTATAATCGTGTTGTTTTTGAGTTCGTAACTTTATTTGTGTTGATCTTTATGGATAACAAGATAAACGTGTTCAATAAATCAAATTTCAGTTTATTCTAATCAGACAATGGATTGAATTTCATTTTTCTTGTTCAAAATGAAAATTTTTAAACGTAGTAATGTAAATTAAACAAAAAAAAAACTAAAAATATAGCATCTTAGATTCTCAAATACGAATAAATGAGTAACTACATATGTAATGTGTCAACACCTTCTTAAATTTGTTACGTGTCAACATTTTTTTTGCCACATGTCTTTACGTAGATTTATCGAAATCTAATTTAAATTCAAATCAAATTTAGTCAAATTTTTTCTAATGTAATCTAATTATACTAATATTTGTCTTTTAATGTACTCTAATTATACTAATACTAATAAATAGTTAAATTAAATATAATGATTTTTAATAACTTACAACTATTTTATATGTCTCTAAATATTTGTCTTTTAAAATATTTTTTTTGTCAAACTATATAATAAATGAGTTTCTAGAAAAAAATAATAAATAAATAAATGTTTAAATGCAGGGAATAGCATCCTACTTTGTTCGAATTTACAACTAAAGCAATCTACTTTAAAATTTACCAATTAATTATAGCTACCTACTTTATACTTTACCAGCTGTAGCAATCTATTTTAAATTTTACCAATTATAGTTAACAATCTACTTTTTAATTTTTTCATGATTATAACAACTAACCCATAAATTAATATAAATATTGCTTTTGTTTCGGGTCTTGTTCGGCCAAGTCCAACAGTTTCGTTTATGAATCATCGAACTGAGCTTACGATGCACATATCTCGTTTAAAACTAAAAGTACATAGTTATTTAACGATATTAAAGTATGACAACTTATATAAAGAACTATTAAAGGTATACTCAAGAGCTACAGTAACATTTTTTTAAAGCTAATGAAACTAGTAAACAACTAAACATCTAAAACTTAGACAAGTAAACTAAAAATTAATTGTTAATTAATTAATTAATTTCATGGATAAGAAGGAAGAAGAGCCCAATTAGAATAAGATTGAGTGTGCATTCCTGCCCCATGATCATAGTTTAGCATATAGTTGCAATCAACAGGAGTCACCACCGCGCTTGCTGTTGGAACCGCCTGGTTAGAATGATAGTTGGAACTCCGAATGGCGGCCACTGATGTGCTTTCGACGGTAGTCTCTTCGCCTGACATATCTGTGTACCCTGTCGTAGAGACCGCTGCATGTTTCTTTGTGCCGTGTTCTTTTAGTATCGTTCTCAATGCTTGTACCTAATTAATCGATCGATCAAATAGATTAACTTCATTGTTTGTAATCGATATTCAAAGTAATTAATTAACAATTAACGAGTTAATTGCAAGAAATCTTAACATTCTTTCTAGATTTTTCATGATTATAGCAACCGATAAATTTTTGCTAATTATAACATTTTACTTTCTTTCTTTTTTTCTCTGTTAATATCAATTGTACGTTAAATGTAGTGAAGTATAATTTAACAAAGTTATCCATATGTTAAAGTTAATTGGTTATATGATGAAAAATTCTAAAGTTAATTGTTAAAATTGGTAAAACATAGACATGTCAAAATATATCCAAGTACTTGGAAATATTATACCAGCTGGATTAATAACTCATTACGATGGATCAATTTGAATTATATTTGTGCTTAATTAAAGACAAATTTAAATTTTATAATTAAAAATAAAATTAGGTTTAACGAGCTAGTAACAAGCTAGCTGGCAATGCTTGGCATAATTAACATATTAATTATTTGTTCATTTTGTAAATTAAAGCCAGAAAATGAATCGAAGGATCTTTGGCTTAGCGGTTAAATTTAAATTTCAAATTATTCAGAAATTAAGACTAAGGGGAGTTTAGTTCGCTAGAATCCGTGAGTGAGAAAGAATCACTGATCGATAAACTTCAGTTTCTTATAAAAAATGTACAACGAACCAAACCCCTTCATGTTTTTTTAGAGAGTGATAAATATATAATCATGCATAATTGGTACCTCATCTTGGAGCTTTTGTTTCTCCCTAAAAACCGCATCAAACTCTTGTTTAAGTGCATCGTACAAGCGCTCGAGCTGCTTTGCCTTCCAACGAGCGCGTCGGTTCTGGAACCAAACCGCGATTTGCCTCGGCTGCAGCCCTAGTTCATGTGCAAGCTTCATCTTTCTATCAGGGTCTAGCTTTATCTCCTCTTGGAAACTATTTTCCAATGCCTCTAATTGTTCACTTGTCAATCTTTTCTTCTTATCTTGATTGTTGTTATCATAATCGATTTGGTTCATATCCATCATTGGTAAAGATGTTTGTTGCATCATTTGATGCTTCATCTCTGCCCCTCCTGTTATCATTCTTTCAAAAATCAATATTTTCGATCTAAAATTTTACGTATATATGTCACATAAACACACATTTGCATGTGTGCACCCGTGCGCGCACACACATATCCTCCTTTTAATTTTAAAGTAAAGAAAACTATTAGTGTTACGCCCTTTTGAGACGTTGACCATAAACATATTAGATAGATTACGATTTAATACCATAAAAAACCAAACTCAATTGTATATACGAGCTTAGGGTCATTAGAATTTTCTTTATGTCATATATATAGTTTATAAATATTACGATTAATACATTATACTTACAAGTTTTTCATTATTCTATACATGAGTGCTTACATTACATGCGACATACAAAATCACAAGGGATTGATCGATGGATGAATGGAACCCAAAAAAGATATCATCTTTGCCTTCAAAATTCTCAAGTCATATTTCACACTTTCGAATTTCTTCAATCTCAATTAGTTTCAAGTCTCTACAAACTAAACTATGGTTTCGATAAAACATTAATGGAAACGAAGATGCACAAAATGAAGTAGTCTAATTAAGAACAATTAGCTAGCACGAAATAAAAGAACTGATTACCTGGAGGGTACAGATACGGGTCGGTATTATAGTTGTAAAGAAACGCGAAAGAACTTTGCGCAGGCCGTGGAATGAACGGTATAGGGTTGCCGCTACTCCACTCCATTGTCACCCTATTCTTTTACAATGTCTTTGCTTCACAACACCTGAAGTTCAACCTAGCAAGAAACTAGTATATATGGTGGTGAAATCAGGGTGATATATAGAGTTATGGTGGATCTTTTTGGTGGATGAAAGTTGTGTATTTATATGAGAAGTAATTAAATGGTGCAAATTAAGGGACGAGGGACAAAAGTATAATGCTGTTTTTGGTGTGAGGATAAGTTAAATTAAAAAGAAATAGAATAGAATAGAATTGAATTGAAGAAGGTTGGGATGTGGAGGGTCACAATCAGGTCCCCAATAGAATTAAGCATATGATCTGAGGTTCTTGAGCCTGCATGCATCTTAGACTACTGACAATATGCCTCCACTTTTCATGCCTCTTCTGACTCATATGCTACAGTACCTGCGCCTTTTGAATCTCTGTCTCTAGAGTGTTTTATATATATATATATATATATATATATATATATATATATATATATATATATATATATATATATATATATATATATATATATATATATATATGGTCAGGTTCTATGAGGCACCTGTATGCATTGTGCACATTGGGAACCTGTATGCACCGTTAGATCTTGAATTTTAGTGGTTCAGATTGTAGTGGCAAAAGGGTAATTAACTTGAAAATGGGTGCACGATGCATAACTTCTCGCGCGCGGAAGGGCAAAATCGGAAGATGCTTGAATTCAGAAAATATTCTATCCGAATCTAAACAAACATTATGCATCTTCATCCAATTTATTGGATTCGTCTTCAAACACGATGCATCTTCATCCAATTCAATTTCAAACATGATGCATTTCGACCATATTCATCCTCGTCTTTGTTCCATCATTATGCATCGTCAAAATCGTGATGCATTTCGACATTTAAACGTGTTAATTTCTTGATGCATCTCTGAAATTTAAACGTGTTCATCAACGTCTTCAATGTGTTCATCATCGTCGTGATGCATTCGCAAAATGCCCTTAATGCACCCCTTGTAAACAAGCATTGCATTTTTGGTTCCCATTTGGTTCTCGATGCATATGGTGCCCCATAGAACCTCATGTGAAACACAATCAAGTCATGTTTCAATGCGATACCAATACATGTAAAGCAAATAATCTATCACTCGCCGACTATACATCAAGATAGATAGGCTTAAAAGATTAGCAACAAGTCATAATTGTCAAGTTAATTAAGCTCAAGCTCAAGTCCATAAGTCCAAGTAGAGTAATTATATGACTTTCTAGTATTAAATTTGATTTTTAAAATCTACTAAAATTAATGTAAAAGGAATATATCTATAACGCCCTTGAATAATCTTATTGATGCATTTCAGATTGTTTATGCACCATGTTGGTTTCCTAACGCACATTGGTTTTCCACTGAACCTATATATATATATATATATATATATATATATATATATATATATATATATATATATATATATATATATATATATATATATATATTTGTATACTGCAGAATTTAAATTTGGTGCAGAATTGCATAACCAACTTTAAAATTAAATAATATAAAAATTATTAATTTTTAACACAAAAGAATTATATTATAAAAACAAGGATTTTTTCCTTTTTAAAACGTGGCTCATGATTTTATATATATATATATATATATATATATATATATATATATATATATATATATATATATATATATGGGAGAGTTCTTCTAAGAACCACAAATATTGTGGGAACCTAAGTATAGGGGAGAGTTCTTCTAAGAACCACAAATATTGTGGGAACCTAAGAACTAATCTCAGCCATTGATTTCATAGAATCAATGGCTTAGATGTAAGGTGGCATTTTGTAAATAAGAAAGCTTTAAGGGATAGTTTTGTTGGACAAATGGGCGGTTTAGGGGTAAAAGGGGGATAAAAAATAAAGCAACCGTTCAATTTTCAAAGATTAGGCCACGCTTCTTCTCCATCATTTCCCTCCCTCGAATTTCTCAACCTTCTCTCTACTCTCAAAAAACTTCCGCCGGAGAAACTTGATACCTCGCCGGAAGCCATGCATTCGTCGTCGGCGACTGAAGAAGAAACGCTTAACGAGTTGTACAACAAAGCAAAGCGTAAGAACAATGCGATTCTTTTAATAGAAATGGTTTTTTTTTTTTTTGAAAATTTTCGATGACCTGCATTTGGCGAAAATGCATTCTACAGGGAAGGGTGTTTCTAAACTAAAGGGAAAAGAAGATGCCAGAGTTAAGGTGAAAAGATTTGCTTCGAGTAAGCCAGTACGATTGTCGTCTTCGGATGAGTTTGGTAAGGTTTTTTTTATAGTGATTTTGCCTTCTATGAACATTCTACGGTAGATAAACAGTCGATTTGATGATTATGATGATTATTTGGAGAATGTTTTATGTATTTGGCTTATTGGGAGGGTGGGTTTTCTGAAATGTATATATAAAAACCCTAGATTTTAGGGTTTGGGTCAATTTTTGATTATTTTTTGAGG
Organism: Centrapalus pauciflorus; assembly: GCA_020465985.1. Taxonomy (NCBI): domain Eukaryota; kingdom Viridiplantae; phylum Streptophyta; class Magnoliopsida; order Asterales; family Asteraceae; genus Centrapalus; species Centrapalus pauciflorus. Next base: position 59,316 of record JAANYP010002660.1, read on the forward strand.
ATAAAAAAGAGTTAAAGAAGAGGACGAATATGTTATTCTACGTAGAATGAGAAATTTATCGATGTTATTTTTAGGGTATGTTATGTTTGATTCAGGTTAGAAAAGTATTCTACAACCCATTGACCTGTGGAGTCTGATGAAATGAATGATATTCTAAATAGAACTCAATATTCTTCAAGAAAAAGAACTTTAATGTTATCTCTCTTTATTTCTCTTAATACTTGGAAGAACGATAATTTGATTATAATGGTTATGATGCTAATGTATTCTAGGTAGAATACTGTCCGTTATAGGAAAATGATAAATGTTATCTGCTTAAAAAAGTTGCTATTTTACGAAGAAGCATAACATTCTACATAGAATGTTTTATAGAATCAAATATTCTACTATATGATTCTATGCTCAATAACGATAATTTGATTATGATGGTTATGATGGTAATGTATTCTAGATAGAATACTGTCCGTTATACGAAAATGATAAATGTTATCTGTTTAAAAAAGTTGCTATTCTACGAAGAAGCATAACATTCTACATAGAATGTTTATATAGAATCAAATATTCTACGATATGATTCTATGCTCAATAACCGAAAAATGATTCATATACACCCTCTGTTTTGCTTTTTAGGGGATCATAATCTTAAATAAGCCCTATAACATGATTTGATAATTTAAATTTGGCAGAATCTTCCGAAGAAGAAAAACAGCAAACAAAGAAAACCCGAAAGGGGGGAAAACTAAAGCATGTGAGGATCGATGACAAAGAAGAAGGAAGTGAAACTAGGGACACGATTTCAGTGTCCTCCAAAAAGTCAAAGAGAGGAAAACTGAAAAAGATTCCTAGCCGGCGGACGAAACGAGAAAGAATTGATAGCTCAGATGATTCGGAATCATCCGTCTCATCATCGTCTGAAGGTATAATTTATTTATCTGAACAAATAAGAAAACACTGTTTTTTTTATAAACTACGTGTAATATAAAATTTCATTCTCCGTATAAGATTCTGAATATAATGAGATTTATCTACAAAGAATAAGTTCATTCCCCGTAGAATATATTTTAAATATGTGAAAGAAATTGGTTTACTCTAGGTATAAATCACTGATAAAACTACCCAGCCCTCATTTTTACAAATAACCTATCATAATGATGCTAAACCGACGAAGATGATTTAAAGGAATTTTCATTTTATCACAGATAAACGAGTGAAGACAAAAAAAGAAGAAGGAGCGTAAAGGAAGAGAGAGGATACAGGTTTTGATATTTCGGAAAGATTCTTGGATGCAATAGTAGAGAAACTCGCATCTAAAACCAAGCAACAAGCTTTTGGAGAAAAAGGGACCAAAGGAGGGAAATTTCAAAGGGATAAACGACCAAGATTGACTCGAGACAACGTTAAACGAGAAATCAAGGAGGAAGCATCGGTAAAAAATGAGGATGTGGATGATCAAACCGGAGTTAGGGTGCTGAAATCGCGCTTCTCACCCGGAACGTTGATGAAGGCTGCGTCGATGATGACTGAAGGACAAAAAAAAATTGTCAAGCAACTAGGCTTGGGTAGTCTTTTAGACATGAAAGTTTCAGGGATTCCGTCAAAACTTGGATACTACGTGATAGATAATTTCAACCCAGAAAGCTGTAGCATACTGCTGGAGCAAGGAGAGCTATTAATAACGAAGGATAGGATCCACAGCGTGTTTGGCATACCCAAGGAAGGGATTGATATATCCCGGTTAGCGGGGGCGAATAAGAGGGACGTAGTGACAAGAATGTGGAAGGACCAATTTAAGAGTTCAGAAATAAGGCTGTTAGATGTTTTAGAGGCTATTTCGGACAAAAACATTTCAGACAGAATGTTCACTCTGAATTTCATTGTTTTGGTTTCGACTATTTTGGCTGAAGGAACCCGGATGGGCTTAGTCAACCAGCGACTTTTGCCATTGATGAGGCCGGGAGAAGAGTTTCAAACTTTGGATTGGTGTGGATACATACTTGACGTCTTGAAGCAGTGCAAGTTTCATTGGCCGAAGGTAGCAAGCGGATTCTGCCATTGCGGCCCTCTGGTTTTATTAACTGTAAGTACCAAATATTTATTTTTGAACCAAATATTAAAGCATGAAAACTTATTGGTCATATTCTATGTTAAAATCTAGTTATTTCTGGAATAACTGAAATTGATATGTTGCATCATTCTATTAGAAAACTGGAAATTCTATATATCATTTTCATAGAATAGGGGACAAAAGTGTGACTCGAAGTATTATTTTTAACATACTGAAAAAATATTCTATGTAGGATGGAAAATTTTATTGATCATCTATGCTTAAATAAAAAACATTCTACATTAGAATGAGAATCTATGAGGGAAATCGACATATTATATTTAATACAATGAAAAACATTCAATATATGATGAATACTTCTATAAAACAACTATGAATGAAAAAAAAAACATTCTATATTGGGATGACAAACCAGTTGGAGAATTAGATAGATTTTTAAAAATAGAATACAAATATTCTATGTATGATGGAAATCGACATAATATTTTTAATAAAATGAAAAACGTTAAATTTATGATGAATAATTCTATAAGTCATTCTATAGGATAATGACAACCAATAGGAGAATTAGATAGATTTTTAAAAATAGAATAAAAATATTCCATAAACATTCTATAAAACATCTATGAATGAAAAAAAAAACATTCTATAGTAGAATGTCAACCCAATGGGAGACTTTGATAGATTTTTAAAAATAGAATAAAAATATTCTATGTATGATGGAAACCGACAACTCTGTTTTTGGAACTGTTATTAACAGAAAACATTATTTTTTGTTCAGCTGTTATATGTAGATTATGTTTCTTGTTAACACAACTATGTGTCGAGGTCTAGACCGTTGATAAAGACCTGGGAGTATACAACCCTAAGGAGACGAGAGGGTGATGAGTTGAAGAGTGGTGGATTTGGGATTGGCTCGATTCTTGATGATGTTGAACAGGAAGACGATGACGTTGACTCTGCAGCAAACCAAAAAGATGATGAAGAGGCTGCTGTTGTTGGGGATGTTGCGAGAGATATTCAGAAAATTGAAAACAAATACAACGAGGCTTTGGAGGGCAAAGAGATTCTGACAACGATGGTTAGAGAAGCTTTAAATAAGTTTCCGGATAATGATGACTTGAAGCAACTGGAATCGAAAGTGATGCGGTTGTTTGGTGAAGAAAAAGAGATTGAAGGAGCGACAGTACAAACCGAGACACAATTTTGGAATTCCCCAGGGGTTATTGCCGAAGTGGACAAAAGCTTGGACCAACTCACGAAAAGAAAGTCAAACGTTCTGGTGGGCCAGATGACACCCCCAAGCTTCAGTCTGGGGCTAACCCAAGACGAAAAAAGGGGAACTGAAGGAGATGAAAAAGAAAACAGGAAGAAGGTCGGGGAGGATGTTATGCCCGAGAAAGAAGAAAGAGTAAAAGAAAACGAGACTGCACAAGCGAACCAAGCTGTTATGCAGGTTGTTGAGGAGGTCATGGCCGAGGATGAGCCACCAGTTTCAATCCCAATAGATGACAAAGGAAAAGAGGTTGTGAAGAATGTTGCGGATGAAAAAACACCAACAGACGTTCGAGTACGAATGCCGTCGTCGTTTTTGAGGTCACCGTATGTCTCGCGTATGGTGAACAGCCTTACAAAGCTGGACGACGTGGAGAGGACTGTTTGGCAATTCATTTTATGCTTTAAAGACACGGATCCATGGTACTTTATTTCATATCTTTGATTTTCAAGTAACTTTTTGTTATTCATAGGTAATCGGCATTATTTAATTGTTTTTAACAGCCTAATTGTTTGTTCAGTTCCTATTGTCTCATGTACTCGATCTGCATTTTGTGACAGCGAAAGCATGTTCAAAACAGAGAGTTTGGGTTTTAGTACCCGTGTCCACTTTGAAAGCCTAGCCCATGATGCGTGGGTCTATTACGGGGTTATAGACCTATGGGCGATTGTGCTGAATGAAGAAGAACCAAAGACCATCTCCCGGAAGACAGACCCCTTCCGCTTGTTTGTGAACGTTGATGCTTTGGTAAGTTATTCGTGTTTTCGGACGTTAATGAAAAGAGCAATCTGTGATTCTGTGCATCGTATTTTGAGAAAGTTTCTTCTTATATTAATCTATTCAAACCTATATTAATCTTTCGCACACAGATTTTCCATAAATCTGTGGTTACCATTTTATTATATATATATATATATATATATATATATATATATATATATATATATATATATATATATATATATAGGATATGAAAGAACAGCACATGTAATTCTAACACATTATATGCAGAATGGTAGTATTCTATATGTAAATGAAAACCATTCTATGTAGAATCTAAGGCATTCTGTGAACATAGAGGGTATAATTCTAAAAACATTCTACGCAGTATAGGTAATATTCTATATATAATTAAACCCCATGCTTCGAAGGATATAAGACATTCTACAAACTTTGTGTATAATTCTAAAAATATTCTACGCAGAATAGGATTATTCTAGATAAAATAGAAACATATTCTACGTAGAATTGTTACCCCCCGACTTATTTTTGTTGTTTTAGTAACAAGAATGATTATCTTTATATTGTATCTTATTTATCTCAGAACGACGCCATGGTAAAGACTCACGAGTTTGATATGAAGCTCCAGAGTATATTCAACGCAACCATGAACTCTATGTGCGAAATTCCTGGGTTGCAAAAAGTAGAAATGTTCAAAGTTGACATGGTATGACCGCTGAATTCTAATAATAACGTATTATGAACTTCATCCGGTAACTCTTCTTGACATTTTGATAACGCAGGTGTTTTTCCCGATAATCCGCTCCCAACACTTCTATTTGATAGTGTTCAACTTGAAAAAACCAAGCATCGACGTTATCGACAACAGTGGAATGGATGTCGATTTTTCTGCGAAATATTCAATAATCCCCGAACGCTTGGTACTAAAATATAATGTTTCATAATATAATATATTTTTCTTCCATGATCGAAAAGTATCATAACATATTATGATTTTCTCTGTTGGTGCAGCACATGTACTTCTCACACTACCTTGCGTTGATAGAACACTCGAAAGCAGTTGCGATTGAAAAGTGCACCCCAAAACGATTAAAGGTGAAATGGGCGACTAAGCAGAACAGCGTGGATTGTGGGGTCTTTTTGATGAGACATATGGAGACATACAAAGGGCAAAAAAGCTGGGATTGTGGGCTGGAGACCGAGGGAAAGAAACAGAAATCAATACTTCGGAAGCTGAGGGCGAAATACCTGACAAAAATAATTTTGTCGGATATAAACCAGCTAAAGAAGGAGTTTCTGCTGAAGTGCGAGGAGTTCTGGAAGATTGGTGAAGATAAGGTGAAGGAGTTGGTGGAAGAATCAAAGTTGGAGGCCGAGGCCCGTCTATCTATTCTTGATTAAAACATTTAATGAATTCTCAAACAATGATCTAGGCTTATGGTTGGAAAACATGTTTCGTTGACGATTTTATTTTTATTTTGAAGTACCTACGCTGATGCTTGGCTAAAAAACTTGGTAGTTTCATCAGCATAACGGGTTTGTCATTATGGAAAATGACTTATCGAACATGCATCTATTTAAAAACATTCATAGAATATTTGCATTCTGAGTTAAAAGTCTATGTATGCATTCTGAATATGTGGATTATAGTAATGAATTCAATCTGTAATCTGTTCCATTCTATAGCTGATTAATGTATTATATGCCAGACACAGAATAGTTCATTTATAAATAGAATTAAAAATTCTATGTATTATATGGAATTTATCAATTCTATGACACCTCTAACACGCATTTATATATATTGAATGAAAACTTCTATGAATTCTGGGGAGTTAATCATTTCTATGACAACTCTAACACGCATTTATATATGTTTAATAAAAACTTCTATGAATTCTGTTGAATTAATCTATTTTATATATATATATATATATATATATATATATATATATATATAGGATATGAAAAAACTCTACATATAATTCTAACACATTATATGCAGAAGGGTAGTATTCTATATATAAATGAAATCCATTCTATTTAGAATCAAAGGCATTCTGTAAAAACAGTGGGTATAATTTTAAAAACATTCTACGCATAATATGTAATATTCTATATAGAATTGAAACCCATGCTACGTAGAATATAAACATTCTACAAACATTGGGTATAATTCTAAAAATATTCTACGCAGAATAGGTAATATTCTATTTTATGACAATTCTAACACGCATTCATATATATAGAATGAAAAATTCTAAATCTATTCACTGACAACTCTAAAACGCATTTATTAAAAACTCGCATTTATATAAAAACACATTATGGGGCATAGAAAAACGCAATATACTAAAACAATCTTCGAACAAAATAGATATAACATATATAAAATGTCTTCCACCTCAATACAAAAAGTATAACTGACATATCTTTAGCAAATAAGAACATGTAATACTTCCCCCACTTAGCCGCTCATTTCCCTTTAAGCGGGCAGTTACGAGAATCATGATTTGATTGGCTGTTACAGGACCTGCATAACCGAGTGTGTTTGTGGCTCTCGACTACCTTTTTCTCCCTTAGACCGATCAACCTTTTGTTTGTCCCGCATCCTTTATTGCGAATACCAGTTGGGACATGAATATTTACAGTTTCAGGGGCTTTTGATCCCAGAAGCCTCTCAAAGGTTTCATCCTTGTTGTAGCTAGCCATACACTTCCCATCGACGTCAACCTCCCCGACATCTTTCTTGAACATTTCAAAAAGCGTATTAATCTTTTCAGGTGAATCATTAAGACATAAAACAACGTTCCGGACGTAACTCATAAACTCATATGCTTCCTTTCTTATATAACTGGATTCAGCAATATCTTTGCGCATGCGGTTAAAGAAAGTCGACTCTTTGGTCCAACGGGGCATAATGTAATTATTGGGGATCTTTTGGACGTCGTTTACATCTAGAACACAAAAAATGTGACGACAAAGCAACCCCATCCGGGTGAACATCCGACAATCACAATCAATGGTGCCCGTGATGGAGTCTTTTACAACCTGTATTAAAATAAAAATAATCAATTTCTGATGTGCCAAATGAATACGCTTAAATTGATATGGGCAGCGATTTTCAAGGATGTTACTCTACGAAAAAAATGGGAAATTATAGAGCATGAGATCGATAATTTATGTGGAAAATCATTAAATTACGTAGAATGATCCTTCATTGATCTGTAGAATGATGATGATCTAGGTAGCACATGAGACCATTCTGCTTATTCTATGATTTTATGCTACATAGAATGTGAGTTTTTATAAAGCAAGGTATAATATATTCTACGAAGAATATTATAATTTTACGGGGAATAGGAGTTATTTTAAAATAGAATACTGATATTCTTCATAGAATATGAGACAATTTCTGTTTTAGAACAACACACATGCCTGGCATAGACTATATCATTCTACATATACGTTATATAGAATATCTACAAAAAGGAATATACATTAGAGTCAGATAATGAAAAAAATACTAAAAACAAGATTTTGAAGGAAATGAACCTTGAAATCCTTTTTCTGAAAATTTTCCGCAGTTTTATCCTTTATTGTGATCACCTCCATTGATTCATCTTGGGATGTCCCGATCTGGACACATGCTGTTAACCCCGAAGAAATTTCATCCTGGACATACTTGAAAATCGAGTGAGAGTATACCTCATGGGCGTGCCTCTCAATAGCAAGGTGGGTCTTCATTGTTTCGCTCCTTGTGTCATCTTCTACATCTAACTCAAATTGAGCATTTCTCTGTTTTTCCATGGCGCCTTCGAATCGCATCGTGAACTCAACTAAAGTAGATTGGTAATTTTTGCAAACTTTAAAAAAGGAATTTTCACTTTCAGAAAGAGATGTTGTTCTCATTAACCCGTTCATCGGAACATCAACGAAAAACGCAGGAATGCATAACTCACGATCCTTGTGAATGTCATTAAACCATCTGTTGCCTGCTAAATTGTAGTCTCCTATGAATAAGTTCCATTTCCTTTCGAACTCATCAACTTCCATGTTGCGAGACCACACTATATCGTTAAACCTCGCACGAAACTCGTTATCATTGAAAAGTTCGTAGCACACCTGCGTCAATTCAAGCAATTGTATGTTACTGACAAAAAAAAAAACATACACCACATTACACTGAAAAACGGAAATTATTGGTCGGGCAAACACCTTATGTGGCAACTTTTGGGTTATATGCCACATGCACAAACGGTGTTTTGCAGATCTGAAAACGGTTGCTACTGCTTGCTTTACTGAAGCATCCTGGTCGGTAACAATGAGGTTTGGTTCATGCCCCATATTACGAACAAAAGCATCAAACAACCACGCGTATGACTCAATAGATTCGCTTGCTATTAAACCAGCCCCGAATGTCACACATTTCTTGTGATTATCAATTCCAGTGAAAGGCACAAACACCATCATGTATCTGAAAAAACAACATATCATGTAATTCTTTTCGAAAAAATATGAAAATTCTCTGTATAATAATGCCATTCTATGTAGAATGATATATCATTCTACGTAGAACAAAAAAGCCCAGGAACATAAAATACTCCAAAAAATAAACGAACACTTACTTATTTTGGGGCTCAATAGAAGAAACAACATATCATGAAATTCTATAAGAAAAAATATGAAAATTCTCTGTATTATAATTCCATTCTATGTAGAATGATATATCATTCTACGAAGAAACAAAAAGCCCAGGAACATATAATACTCCAAAAAATAAACGAACACTTACTTATTTGCAGAATACGTGGCGTCGTCAGATACAACATCCCCAAAAGCTTTGTAGTTCAGTTTCATGGTTTCGTCAGCCCAAAACAAACATACTAACTCTCCCTCACTGTTACATTTGTACTCACATGAAAAATTTGGAACATCATTTGCTTTGCTTATCAAGCGGTCAACAACCATTTGAGCGTCACTATTCCCAATGAATCGATTCAAATCTCTTTTAAAATTTTTTGATGCGTTCCTACTAAATTTTATGTTCTTATAACCACCGGCAATGTCGGACAAGTATCTACGAGCAACAACAGGACCAACATTCGCCCTAGACATGTCGTGTAACAAAGACTTATCAGCGAAGTCAAGCTGTCTGCGCTTCTTAAGCATGTGTTTCCTGTCATCTGATAACAACCGATGGCTGTGCCTCTCGACAAAATCGTATACAAGGTGCTTTTTTGAAGCCACGGACAACAACTTTATCTTCACACAGGCGCCACATTCTGCCCGACCGCTTCTCCCTCGACGAAGTTTGTTCTCAGGCGCAGGATTGCCTTCTTTATTGCATAATATATATTTGATTGTAACAACCCAATCGCTATTCTTTTTTGTCGTTCCTTTTCTAGTGTCTAATCCAGATAAATCAGCATACTTTTCATACACTCCAATAGCATCGTCCAACGAAGAATACACACTATATTTTTGCGGTTTTAAATGAGACGGGACGTTGGGAATCCAATATCTCCCTCCCCCTGGAGTTATCTCCTCAGAACCCTCGTCGTTTATCAACGTCCTTAACGTTTCATCTTTACCCGAATCTGTGATTTTGAAAAAAAACAAAGCTTAGGAAATATGAAACAAACAAAAAGATACATTAAACTCGAAAAAAAGGATACATATTCAAAGAATAACAAAAAACTAAAAGTACATATGAAGGCATTCTATAAACTCTACGAGAACAAATAAATATTCTATGAATAATATTAAGTATTCTATGTAGAATAGCTAATTATTAAAACGGAATACACTACATTTTTACGTATACGCACATAATTCTACATAGAATATATGCTATTCTATGTAGAATAGAAATAGTTCATTTTTACGTATACGCACATAATTCTACATAGAATATATGCTATTCTATATAGAATAGAAATAGTTCTTCACGAGAGATAACATATAAATTAAAACCTAATAGGATTGCTAACAGACAAATAAAATAACACGAAAATATAAAAAATACACTGTCAAGAACACAACAAAATCAAAACTTGTTGGGAGTAGGCAAAAGATACAACCTGTGTAGGCATTCTATAACTCTAGGAAACATATAAAACATTCTACGTAGAATAATATGCATTCTATGGAGAATGGCTACTTTCAAACATAAAACATTATATTCTACGAAAAAACGCAGAGTATTCTACGAATAAAAATATGTTATTCTATATAGAATAAAAAATGTTCAACACATACGATATCAAATAAAAATAAAAACAATAAGGATTGCATACGTTCATAAAAACAGAAAGGCTTCGTTCAGAATTTCAAAACAACTACTGAAAGGAAACCTACTACGAAAAACATCGAATAAGACAGCAAAGACAAAAATATACTGACATGGACACAACAAAATCAGACTTGTTAGAAAGAAAAAGTTTAGAAACATCGGATATTAGCCAAAGGAAACGACGAATTACCTGGATTATGAAAAGACCGATCGACGACCTCCTCGTCTGCTGCAAAACAATTAGGAACGACATTACATGGAGTCTGTTGAACTGTAAAGGACGACTCCATGGATAGGTGGAAAAAAAAAAAAAGAAAATGTTTTCCGGCGACTCGACGGAGCAGACTTCTTCTGGCCGGAAAAAAGGGAGGAGACCGGTAGATTAATAACAAACACAAATGATGATTACATTGAAGATTGAAAAGCTTAATTAAATGACAGCTTTTCTGAAGAGTCACAATGAAGAGGCCAAAGAAAAAGACAGAATTACCCTTAGTGGAGACTACAATATTTGCAAAGATTTACAAAAATGTCATTGATTATCCACCATTGATCCTCTTAATCCAAGGGCTGAAAATGGTTCTTGTGTTCTCACATTATTTGGAGTTCTTAAAAGAACCCATTCCTATATATATATATACATATATATATATATATATATATATATATATATATATATATATATAGAGAGAGAGAGAGAGAGAGAGAGAGAGAGAGGCTACGGATCCTTTGAGTACTATTTATATTTAAACACCAATGAACATCAATCAAAATAAAGTTTTATACATTCAATTTTTTATATATACAAGCTTTGAAATAAGAGGGTGTTTGGTTTTGCGTTATGAACGAGATTATTAGCTTATTACTTACAATAACGCAAATAATTGGTTTAAAGTGTTTGGATTGCATGCTTTAATATATGATTATTTGCGTTTAGAGTTAATCCTACCACACTATTTTCATAGGTTAAAAATGTAGTTTATTTGCTTAATAATGATTATTTGGTCACTTTACAAGTTAAAACACAAATTCAAACACTTTAAAAATCGATTATTTGATATTTTTGATCCTAAACAGCAGAAGCTACACCAAACATTACATTTCGGCAACACTTTTTGTTTCAGCTATTATTTGATTATTAGTTTCCAAAACGTTACATATTAAACGCAAATCCAAACACCCTCTAAGAACCTTAAACCCTAACTTTTTGTGGGTTCATTGCATTTATAGGCGTTAATATATACAAGATTAATTAGATACATTGCATTTTTATTCTTTTATATATGCAAGCTTAATCAGGTTCATTGCATGCATAAACTGTAATATACACACAAGATTCATTAGATTGATCACATTCAAAGTATATAAATAAGTGAGCTGTAACATGCAAATGTTTTAATTGATGCTAATTTGTCAAATTTTTATTGGTGCTCACAGTGCTTATTATTAAATGCATAAATGTAGCTTGAATGATATCCATTTTACACACACACACACACATATGGATTAAGATCGATGGGGTACCATATTAAACTGATGTACCCTATATATTTAGGCTTGGTATCAAATGAGAAACTAATATATCATGAGAATTGTGAGAAAACATTATGATTTACTTTTTTTTACGTATTGATTCACCATATATCGAAGAGATAGCTCATGTCAATATGCTTGTGACTAACGAGTAGTAAGAAGTAACAAGTCATACGAATAAATCATATACAAGGGCATAACTAGGGGTGAGCATGGAGCGGTTTGGATCGGTTTATGGTAAAAACCGAAATCTAAACTAAAATATCGGTTTTTAAAATTAACAGTCCAAACGGTTTGGTTTTAAACGGTTTGGCTTTTTCGGTTTTTGTTTCAGTTTCAGTTTGGATTTCGATTTTTTTTCGGTTTTTCCATATTTTGTTTTATTTTTGTCCTAAACCCCATTTTTTGATTTGTGAAAAATTATTTTTTCTTTGACAAAATATGAAATTTTTAACAACATCCAATACAATAATCATTTAATCAAACATCAAAAAGACTTAATATCCCACTAATTCGAGAAATTATTTGACAATAAATAAGTAAAATACCATAAAAGTACAATAATTATTCGTCATTCGGTGTTCTATTGATCCATTCCATTCCCGATTTCTCCCAAGAGGCAAGAGTCCGCAATTTTCCAGTTCCCATTCTACCAGTTAGTCTACCCCAGACATTAAATTCTAACTACCCCAGACGTTAAAATTTAAAATTTAAACAAGCTAATTTAATAATTAAAGAGGGGTAGATATTTAATAAATTTAAAATTTATAATATAGTAAATATAAAATCGGTTCGGTTTGGATTTTTTTCGGTTTTTTGAAGGTTAAAACCTAAACCAAACCGAAACCTTCGGTTTTTTAAAATCGAGAGTCCAGACCAGTCCAAAATCCAAAATGGTTTGGTTTTTCGGTTTGGATTTTTCGGTTTGGATTTTGGTTTTTCTGCACACCCCTAGGCATAACCTAGTTAGTTTCAACTATTTGTAGATCAATATTTAGGGATGAATTAAATTCAGGGAGATGTTCATATCCTTGTAAAATTTCATAATTGCCTATATATTCTAATAAATCTTTTTATTACACATATATCATTATGAAACCTTTAAAACTCTCATATATGTTCAAATATCTCATTTAAATCATGTAAAAGTTTAAAAAGTTATTTCTTTAATTCTCATATTAATTAAATTCATATTAAATTGTAGTAAAATAATTGGTCTCAAAACCAAACGTATTTCTAGATAAACATTTCATAAAAAATATATAAATATAATGAATTCAAACACTTCATTTGTTCTATTCATATGATTTGGTCCTCTTTGACTGATATTTAAAGAATTTTATTTAATTGTCACTTAGTTTTTATAAAAAAAATTGGATTATCATTTAATGTGATGTATTCATTGTGTATATGTATGTAAACAATTAATGGCGATAAGTTGGTGTCAAGTGTGTAATTGTGGTCGTACAATGTGTGTAGCATTAGACGTACATGCTAGAGACAAAATCGTTTTTTCGGCTTTAGAAAATTGTTGAGTTTTTTTGTTTGATTTTAGAAGAAATACTTTGGAGATTTAACTAATGAGAGAATTTTAAAATTTTTGAATTTTTTAATGATTTAATAATAATTATTATTATATATTTGGATAAATATGAGATAATTAAGAATTTAGAAAGATATATGTATAATAATAGAATTTACAATTATACATGCATAATTATAAAGTTTTGTAAGTACGTATTTGAAATTCCTTGTCAAATTTAAATTTAGTTTGTATCATCTATCATTGTTGGCTTGCATCTTAGATGGTAAATTATTTGCCTTTTCATCAGGGTTTATTGATATTTTTTACTACCTCGAAGGTTAATTTTGTATTGGATTTTTGTAAATGAATGTTGGTATCTTTCCACCTAATTTGGCCTATCTAATATTAAAATTTGAGATAATTACAAAAATAGCCAAATATGAAAAGTTTATTCACTTTTTAGCCACTTTTTATGTATTTTACCAAAATAGCCACAATTTACGTGACCTCCTTTACGTGATAGCCACAGTTTACGTTACTTGTACTTTTTTTTAATTTTTTATTGCATTACGTTACAAAAGTAGTTTGGTCACGTAAATTATTGTACTTTACATGACCATTTCAAACTTTTGCTCCTTCCCAATAAAAAGTTGGTGGGATGTCTTTTCAAGGTAAATTCAACATTTATAATTTACCTACCCAAATATTTACCATCTTCTTAAATAAACTTCTTTTCTTTTTTACTCCACCGGGAAGACGAGCGGACGATTCACCGGCGAAGAGGACGAAGCGACGAGTTTTGAGCGGCGGAGAAAAGGGGTTGGGCGAAGGGTTTGAGCGGCGGAGAAAAGGGTTTGGGCGAAGGGTTTGGGCGAAGGGTTTGAGCGGCGGAGAAAAGGGTTTTGAGCGGCGCGGCGGAGAACAGGGTTTTCAGCGGAGAAGAGATTTTTGAGGGGCGCGGCGGAGAAGAGGATGGGTTGCGTTTCAAGTTCTTGAAGTTGGTTAGGGTATGGGCTCGCCGGAGAAGAAGAGGATAAACAGTGTTTGGGCTCGCCGGAGAAGAGGAACGCCGGAGAAGAAGACGGTAACAGGGAAGTTGATTTGTTGCGTGACAATCACGAAATGGTAACTTTATCAAAGGAGACGGTAACAAATGGAAGGTTAAATTTTTTTTTTTTTAAGTAATCATTACTTTTTATTGGGAATGGACAAAAAAGTTTGAAATGGTCACGTAAAGTACAATAATTTACGTGACCAAACTACTTTTGTAACGTAATGCAATAAAAAATTAAAAAAAAAAGTACAAGTAACGTAAACTGTGGCTATCACGTAAAGGAGGTCACGTAAATTGTGACTATTTTGGTAAAATGCATAAAAAGTGGCTAAAAAGTGAATAAACTTTTCATATTTGGCTATTTTTGTAATTATCCCTTAAAATTTTGGCTATGCTACTAATCATACTATAGCCAGGGCGGATTTAGCTTAATAATATGGGGTCAAATGACCCGTATAATATTTCTTTTGGTATTTATATTTAGTCAAAAAAAATTTCGACCCCCACAAATTTTAAAGTTTGATCCTTGTATTTTAATTATCTATTATAAACTTTATATATGAAAAAAATTTGTATTAAAAAATTAAGAAAAATATATAAACTTAATAGTTTGTTATCCATTTAGCAAATATTAAAAGAATACATAAACCTGTGTATGAGTTTGATAATTTATTAAGCTCTCTTGAGTATTATTGACTTTAGGTTAGCATAAATTCTATGAATCATTAACTTTTTTTTGCTCTTATCTTTTATTGTTTAAGTGTTTAATTTATTATCAAATGCAGAATACTAGACTAATAAATTGTTATTTGTTTAACACTAAGTAAATATAAGTTAAAATGTTAGATTAGATTGTCAATTTATTATCAGACGATGATCTAATAACTCGTTTTCAAATTATGAAAACTCGTAGATGACAATTATAGAATCTAAGGGTTTGTAATTAAGTTGTAGCTTTTACTTCTTTGTTTTTTATTTAATCAAGATAAACCAATTCGAGTTTTCGAAGTCTAAAGTTTTTTTAAAGGACCGCATACTCGTACTTTCATAACATTGTTAAATTCCGATCCATATTAAAAAAATTTCTAGATACTATAGCTTGAGTCAAAAGTCATCAAATGATTGCAAGAAAGTCAAGTGTTATGAAGTCATCAAGAACAAATTAATTAGTATTACAATCCTCATGTAGAACACAATCAAGTCATGTTTCAATGCGATACGAATACATGTAAAGCAAATAATCTATCACTCGCCGACTATACATCAAGATAGATAGGCTTAAAAGATTAGCAACAAGTCATAGTTGTCAAGTTAATTAAGCTCAAACTCAAGTCCATAAGTCCAAGTCAATCTGAATTTATTTATTTATTTTTTTTCCATTCTTGAACTCACATTAAAGGTCTAGATATAAATTTTGTGTTTAGAAAAACGTATAATCATATCAATTTGCATATGTTCACATACATCAATTTCACCTCCATACATTCATTTGATACTTTAGTAATCTTTCAAAAAAAAAAAAAAACATATGAACTTTTATATATAGACTTATAATATTCATATAAACGTATTTTAAAAAATCTTAATAATTTTAAGTTTGTTTCATACGGTTATCACAATACACACACAAATAGGAGAGTTCAAGACAAATTTTCTTAATTGGACGCTGGAAAACATCAAGAAATGCAACTTTTTTTGTGGATATATTTTATTTTTTTTTTATCAACTTAAACATTCTTTTGTTGATTCATAAAACACAAAATGTTATTTTTGGCATAAACTCGTATATCACGTGTATAAAGACAAAGGTTATGCACAAATAAATTTTTATATTTTATGCATCAAAGATAAACATAATTTAAAAAAACAATTAAGTTTTAAATTAATTAATAATAAAGAAATACGCCTAAAAATGAAATTTGAAAATTTGGTTTCTTGATTTCCTACGAAAGTTAGGTTTTCATACATACATACATACATGGAATCAGGATCGAATGAGAATAAATTAATACGAGAGAAAGTGAGAAATAAATCATAACCTTTGAAGAAGTTACACAATAATTAATACCATGAGGATGCATCTGATCTAATAACCCCCACCAAAATAAAACCTTCCAAAAATATAATATTCCCTAAAATCATCTAATAACCCTCATCAAAATAAAATCTCCCAAAAATATAATCGTTTATAGAATCAAGCACCTGATTCTCTCTTTCAACACCTTAGGCTCTCTCACCCAATTCATCTTGCTCTCGCTCTCTCGCTCTCTCGTTCTCATATATACAGAACCCCATCCTATCTATATATGTAGAACTCCATCCTATACATAGATATGTATATACGTATATACATATACAAATATACATATCGATATATATAGGATGTGGTTCAATGGAGAAATAGCATGAATATGAGAATCTTGGAGAACTAAATGCATCGTAAAAAATACATAGTATACATCACACAAGGAAATTTTACTTAACACGAGAGATTATGCATACCTTTGGGGATTTTGTATCACAGGATGGAATTATATATCACATGCGGGTTGTGCATCACACGGGAAAATTTTGTGCATAACAATCTCCTCATGTGATGCATACAATCCAGATCCAGTGTGCATGTATATAGGTTCAATAAAATCATACGAGGAGTGCTATAGCACATGTAATTGTGTCTCTTCAATATTTTCTGATAATATTTGGTTCGATCTATGTATATATATACATATATACATATATGTATATATGTATTCAAAAATCAAATGAGAAACTATATATATCTTGATTCGGATCAAAGTGAGAAAATTTTCAATTTATGTGAATGTAAGAAGGGTTCTCATCCATGGATCACTTTAAATCCTACGGTAAGATTTAGGTTGTGCTTTACACGTGAGAGAGTATTGTCATTAAAAGCTTACTAGGTCGATCATTTCTTCTTTATTCTTCACGTTTCCAAGTTTCTTTATTCTTCTCTTTCTTCCTCTGTTTCACATTCTACAACTTTTTATCAATCGATTTCGATTACAATTGAATGAAACTTATGTCAATTTGATTTTGATTTCCATGAATGTTATTTCCGTAGATTTTGATTTTGATCAAAATCAATGTTTCTACAAGTTTTTAAATGTATAAAAAATATTACTAATACAAATAATTGGTATAATTTAATTTCCATAAAAGTAATAGAAATATAGCAATATGTGTTTACTAAATTTATGTGACATTTCCTAAAAAAATAAAATGACTTTGACGTTTTCATGTTGTACAAGAAAAGAATAAAGAACCGATGAGGTCTTACCAAATCGGAGGCCCAGTGCGGTGGCCCCTACTACCCCTCACAAAAGCCGGATAAATAAATAAATAAATATATATATATATATATATATATATATATATATATATATATATATATATATATATATATATATATATATATATATATATATATATATATATATATATAGGTTCAAGATCTATGGAAAACTATATTTGACTGGAAAACTGGAAAACCATACTAAATGCACATGTTCATTACGGTAAAATGTTAAATTTAATGCACAACTACAATACACATATGTTCAAATGTGCATTATTATTGACTAGTTCATATAATTTACATGTTCATTAGGATTAAATGTTCCATTTCATGCAAAATAACAATATGCACATGTTCAAATGTGCAATATGCACGAACATGTGTATATTACGCATTTTTGCATGAAATTAAACATTTTGTCTTAACGAACATGTAGATGATATGGATTAGTTAATCATAATGCAATTTTGAACATATGTATATTATAATTTTACATGAAATTTAACATTTTATCATAATGAACATGTGAACAAATAAAAAAAATACATATAACCATTCATATATATCAACAAATGTTTGTAAAATGATTCATATGATTCAAAGGGTTTATAGAATTGTATACAACAAGATTCAGAACATTCAAAAGGTTCATAGTAGTTTTTATAACAAGATTCATAGGATTCAACAATATTAATAAGATTCGACAAATTCATAAGATTCTATAACATACATATGATAAAATGTTACATTTCAACAAGTTTGATAAAATGTTTTCAACAAGTTTAATAGGTTAATAGAAGGGTTTGGTAGTGTTTTCAACAAGTTTCGTAAGATTCAAATCTATTTTATAATTGTTCACGGTGATACTTGTTCACAAAAGATTTTTAGTATATATATATATATATATATATATATATATATATATATATATATATATATATATAGAGAGAGAGAGAGAGAGAGAGAGAGAGAGAGAGAGAGAGGAGAGAGAGAGAGAGAGAGAGAGAGACGTGTGTGGGCCGTATGTATAACAACATTGGAAGAGACGAGTAGAGTAGATGTGGGTTCTTAAGATGCAAACATGTAATGAGTACTCTCAAACTGACACTTCTCTCATGTCTACACTCTACACAAGTATCCAAAAAAAAATAATAATAAATAAAATAAAAGAATTTAGCAAGTAAAAACATGTGAAAAAGTGCATAAATTTAAACGTGAAAAACTTTTAATTTGTGAGCGTTTAGGGTTACCAAACTCATTTAAAGACAAACACACCAAAAGGGCCACAGTGCCACACACACATGACACACACACATATGTATATTAGCTTACTCCTACTCTTAATTTACCTTTTTGTTCAAAGTGAGGATTTCAAATATTACATTCACCACCTAAATTCTAACCTGTCTCTGACGGGAGTACGTGAGCTCATAACCTCACATGTATATTTCACCCCTCGTACCAAAAGGCGCCAATTGAACCCAAATTAATCATTAATTTTAGGGTTTGAATTTCAAATTTTCCTATCAAAATTTTATAACTTTCATGTTATATTAAAAAAAGGCTTCGAATCATGTATTGTTGTCTATCTTGCATCAACAATATTCATAAAAGATTGCATTATTTTTAAAAGGCTGGGACGAATTAGGATTTCATTTTTTTTGTCAAGCCCGTGGAAAGTACAATATGAGGTATAATTTTTCTAAATTCATGTGTACTTCTCTTCGTGTTTTAAAGAAACGTACAAGTAAATTTTGATATATTGTTCACACCTATAAATACGAAAAATATGTATAGTTTACATGCTTATATACAAATATACAAATATATAGAAGTACGTATTATGTTTAATAAGACAGAAGCCACCCATCCTTATCCTCATGTGGCCGGATAGTTTGCCCGTTCTCATATATTTGTGGGATCACTACAAGGAATATGGGTTTTAACGGCGACAGAAGTTGCCGCTAATACTAGGAAATGTTGCTGCTATTACTATCAGTGGCGACATGTTGGATAGTTTGCCCGTTCTCGTGTGTTTGTGGGATCACCAGGGGCGAATTCAGAAATTTTTGTTATCGGTGTCACTTTTGTTAGAGTAAGTTTAATACTTAGATTTTCGATATATTTTCTAAGATGGATCGGGTCACCGAAACGGGTTGCCAATACATAATTAACAAATAACAAGATTTTTCCACTTAAAAAAGTATATAGTACAATACTGTTAAAACTTAAAACCAATAAGTATCGTAAGTCTTGAAGTTTTACAATTGTTGCCTTCGAGTTTTCATATATTAAAATTTTAATTAAAGTTCCACAATTGTTGCCTTTGTAGGCGTCACTAAAAAAAAATCCTAGGTGTCACTCAAGTTTTTGAAACACATGTACCTCAGCATTGTGAAAATTTCGAGTGACACCTAATGTTCTTCACTAGGTCCGCCCATAGGGATCACTACAAGGAATATGGGTTTTAACGGCGACAGAAGTCCCTGCTATTACTATTAGCGGCGACATATCGCTGCTAAAGATTCGACGCTAAAACCAAACTATCGCTGCCATATACGTCGTCACCAATAGCGTCTGTCGCCGCTAATGATGTCGATATTCATGGCACTCTAATTAAGTTTATCTATCAAGTCAACATTTAAAGATGGCTCGAGTGTTGAATAAGACAAAGAGTAGACAAAAAATAAATAAATATTGGTGATAGAATATTAATGTGTATAAACAATATCAATTAATGAATGCTTTTTTTTTTAAAGGAGAAGGGTAGGCGCAGTGGGTGTGGAGGACCCATTTCCATAATTAAAAGGGGGAGTACGTTTGCATGGATAGGAAAGAGTATGGACAAGATGTTTGTGTAGCAAATGGAGCAAACAAGACACACTCTTACCCTTTTACTTTCCTTTTTGATCGAGTAGTTGATTATTTATTATTTTATTATTGCATGCACACGTTATGGGACCACTAATCGTGTCTTATGTTTTATATATATAAAAAGTAGGGTTCAAAACATAACCATAATGTATCGAAAAACCAATGGAAGAATCACAAATGCATCATAATTTCTACGAGATGCATCAGATCAATCCGCACGTTATGCATCATAATTCTTATTATCACTTGATCCAATGACTATAAAGTTGGTTTTCCGATACATTATGGTTCTCACTTGAACAGTTGAACCCTCCACTATATATATATATATATATATATATATATATATATATATATATATATATATATATATATATATATATATATATATATATATATATATATATATATATATATATATATAGATGGGATCATTGCAGAACCTAAATTTAGTATAGAACTGTAGAACCAATATCGTCCATGGATCAGAATAATCTAATGGTCTTGATTAAAAGAGTTAAGTTTGGAATTAGTGAAAAAAAGATTGCTAATAGTGATATTTTAATTCTTGGAGGGGTAAAAAAGGAAAAGATTGGAAATAGCAAAAAGATTGACATTAGCAAAATAAATATCTTTTTTCTTTAAATTAAAATAACATTAATATTATTAATTTTTAAATCAAAAAAATTATACCATAAAAACGAGAATTTTATACTTTTTAAAACGAGACCGGTCATGATATATTTTTTTCGAAAAAATTTTACGTGTTTATTTTTCGTAAAAAAAAAATTACCCAGACCACGATGCAATATATCATGGTGAGATAATGAGATCATTCGATATCGAATGAACACTTTGATATCGTATATTTAACGTCAATGCAACACTGCATATACGCTCATTATTAACAGAGCTAAAATAATAGTCACAATTAGTAGTCAAAGTTGGTGGATTTAACGAGAACGGTTATGATATATATTTTTTATTTTTCGTAAAAAATTTTTTACCCAGACCACGATGCAATATATCATGGTGAGATCATGAGATCATTCGATATCGAATGAACACTTTGATATCATATATTTAACGTCAATGCAACACTGCATATACGCTCATTATTAACAGAGCTAAAATAATAGTCACAATTAGTAGTCAAAGTTGGTGGATTTAACGAGAACGGTTATGATATATATTTTTTATTTTTCGTAAAAAAATTTTTACCCAGACCACGATGCAATATATCATGGTGAGATCATGAGATCATTCGATATCGAATGAACACTTTGATACCGTATATTTAACGTCGATGCAACATTGCATATACGTTTATTATTAACAGAGATAAATAATAGTCAAAATTAGTAGTCAAAGTTGGTGGATTTAACGAGAACGATCATGAATATAATTTTTTGAAAAAAAATTTACGTAT
The DNA here is from genome assembly GCA_020465985.1 of Centrapalus pauciflorus. NCBI lineage: Eukaryota > Viridiplantae > Streptophyta > Magnoliopsida > Asterales > Asteraceae > Centrapalus > Centrapalus pauciflorus. Next base: position 81,427 of record JAANYP010002660.1, read on the forward strand.
TTATTTTTCGTAAATTTTTTTTACCCATACGACCATTCGATGTCGAATGAACACATTGATATCGTATATTTAACGTCGATGCAACACTGCATGTCCATTATATATTAAAAGAGTAAAAAAAAATTCAAAGTGGACAGTCAAACTTGGTAGGCTGCTATTAATTCAATGTTAATTGTATAATTACCATCTTATCACTAGTGTTATATTATAATCTAATGGTTTAGATTGGTTCTATGGTTCTGCACTAAATTAAGGTTCTGCAATGATCCCAACCCTATATATATATATATATATATATATATATATATATATATATATATATATATATATATATATATATATATATATATATATATATATATATATGTATGTATATATGTATGTATGTATTAGAGATCTTTTGTGAACAATATAATTGTTGTGAACAATGTGAACCACTAAAAATGTGACAAATCAACAATTAATTAATTAATTATAATTAAAATAATTGTTATTAATTAAGGACATTTGAGTAATTGACAAAAGCATCTAATCTATCCTTAGATTCTTATTGTAACAATAAACCTATTAATTTGCATACGATCCAAGCATACATCTGCGCATTAATTATCACTTTTAGTGGAGCATATTTCATCTTCTTCTTGTTCGGCCATTTATATTTGGATTCATCTTACAAGCTTTGCATTTTTTTTATCATTGCCCAATAATTTTTTATATCATGTTTTCGGTTTATTTCAATTTATTGATTGTGTGGTAATTTCTCCAAGAGCTGTATCACATATATATGATTCATTGGGTTCATTAGTTTCATTAGGTTCAATGAAAATAAATAAATAAAACCAAATATGATTCATTGGGTTCAACAGTTTGATTAGGTTCAATAAATATAAATAAACCAAACCAAATATAATTCATTGGGTTCATTAGTTTCATTAATGAAAATAAATAAATCAAACTAAATATGATTCATTGGCTTCATTAGGTTCAATGAAAATAAATAAATCAAATCAAAAATATGATTCATTGGGTTCATTAGTGTCATTAGGTTCAATGAAAATAAATACATCAAACTAAATATGATTCATTGGGTTCATTTGATTCATTAGGTTCAATGAAAATAAATTAATCAAACTAAATATGACTCCTTGGGTTCATTAATTTCATTAGGTTCATTAATTTCATCAGGTTCAATGAAAATAAATAAATCAAACTAAATATAATTCATTGGGTTCATTAGGTTCAATGAAAATAAATTAATCAAACTACATATGATTCGATCATTGGGTTCATCAGGTTCAATGAAGATAAATTAATCAAATTAAATATGATTCTTTGGGTTCATTAGGTTCAATGAAAATAGATAAATCATTGCATTCTTTAATTTCATTAGGTTCAATGAAAATAGATAAATCGAATAAAATTATTTTTGGTACATTCTTTTCATTAGGTTTAATGAAAATAAATAAATCAAACTAACTAAATAATTCATTGGGTTCATTAGTTTCATTAGGTTCAATAAAAATAAAAAAATCGAAAAATATGATTTATTGGGTTTAAAATAAATCAAACTAAACATGATTTATTGAGATCATTGGGTTCAAACTAAATATGATCCATTAGTTCAATAAATATAATTAAATCAAACTAAATATGAATATATGATTCATTAAATTCAAAATAAATCAAATAAATATAGCTAATGGATTCAATAAAATAACATTTCATGCATGATACCCAGATAAAACATTTCATGCCGCTACAAGAAAAACACCCTATTGTGACTATTATTTTTAGTGAGGACAAAATGTACTCACCATAACTCACTAAAAGACAAAATTATGTGATTTTTCTTTTTACATCGAAATTAAATGATTTCAAGTTATTGACTTTTTTTTTTGACCCAAGATTTAGAGAGGACATGTCCTCACTATATGATATTTTAATTGAGATTTTTAGTTTTTCATTCCGCATCAAAATTTTTAACATTTAAATTTGTTAATTTATTTTTTCATTCAGTGTTTGGAAAGGACATGTTCTCACCATAAGTGTTTTATAAATCTGTTGAAAATAAATCAAATTACCATTAAAAATAAAAGATATCGAGTTTATTGTAGGGAGGACATGTCCTCACTAAATGATATTTTAATTTAGATTTTTGATTTTATTCTTACATACCAAAATTAAAACATTTTAAGATGTTGACTTTTCTTTTTGACCGAAGGTTTGAAGATGATATGTCCTCACTATAATGTTTTCATATTTTCCATCAAAACTAAATCAAAGTATCACCAAATTTAAAAAAAAATGGGGCCTATTTTTGGTGAGGACATGTAGACACTACATAATATTTTAAGTTAAATTTTTTGTTATTATTTTCACACAAAAATTAAAACACTTCAATTGTTTTATTTTTTATTTGACCTAAGGTTTCGAGGGGAGATATCCTCACTATAAAACTTTCACATTTCCATCAAAACTAAATCAAATTCCTTCATAAGTTTAAAAAATCTTGGGTCTATTTTTGGTGAGAACATGTACTCACTACATGATTTTAAAATTTTAATTTCAATCCCAAAAACTTCCCACCACCATAGAATTTCTTAATTATTAATTTGGGTTTATTGTATAAAATAACAATTTACTATCAATTTTTTTCTTTAGCAATATATATCTTATTCATTACAATTTATAATTGACTCTATAAACCTTTTAATATACATTTATGCAATCTTTAATTTGAAACCTTTTAAATAGTTATGTAAGACTGATTTTATTGTTATTTTGCAATTTAAAAGTTGACATGAAATTTTAAACAAAATAAACAAAGAAAAAAATAAATGGATCTAAAAAACAATTAGGTCATTCATTCTTCACCCACCATAATTTAGTACTTCCCCACCCACCGTAATTTATTATTTCCTCAACGGCCGTCAGTCTTCGTAAAAGGCTCACAACCATCGAATGAGGGTGGCGATTCCCTCCGGTCTTACTTTCACAATCGAGTTCCCCTATTGTCCTCTTCCACGAAGGCAACAAAATGCTCTTTGCAAACATCATCAAGTTCATTCTCGTCAAACTAGGGTTCCAGAACTTGAAGATAAAGATGTATGTATCTTTAGAGTTAGATTTATTGATATTCTTTTTTTTGTTTAGTGAAAACACATGGGCGGTTCTCTCTCGTGCTTTTTGCTGTACCGGAGCGAAGGAAAAGGCAGATGTTGGGGGATAGGGATTTTAGTTTTATTATTTTTTGTCGGCGAAATTCTTTTCGACAGAGGGGAGATTTGGGATTGTTTGTGTTTCGTGTTCTCATGATCGAGTTAGAAAGTTACAGATTATGCAGACAAATTTTGGTTACACCTGATGCTTTTGTTCCTCCTCCGCTGCAAGATGGGAAATCCATCAGGTATCGAGTTCTAGATCTGGCTCCTTCGTCAAGTATCCATACCAATGTTTTCATCAAATTTATTAAATCTCTTCTGGAAATCCATGGTGTATGAGATCTGACTTCACTTAAATTTATAGATTTAGTTTCGTTTTTTCTTATAGCATCATCAAATCGATTTAGGGTTTAGATTTACAATTTGGTACAGATGTTTAATTGCGTTCTTAGATGAGAAATCATTATTTTTTTTGTACAGTTTTAATAATTTTGAGTTTTATGTGAGTTTTCCTCATGTTTATAATGTTTCAAAGTAATACATCCGGATTTTTTTTTGTTCACTACATGCATGCATGCATGCATTGTAATATCGGGTTTTCTAATTTCAAAGTAATACATCCGGATTTTTCTCTAGCTCCGGAGTAATGCTTCTCTTTTTCCATTTATGCCCATATGTTGACATAAATTGCATGGTCAAAGGATAGGTACTAAAGCTGATTTGTCAAACTGCAATTGGTTCACAATGTTCACAAATAATAAATTGTTCACAAAGGATCTCATCCATACACACACACACACACATAGCGTACCAACCTAAATCTCGCGTATCCAACGTACCATCATTACGCAAAGGTATTTTCGTAATAGCAACGACTATTCACAACACTTATAAAATGATCATTCACAACACTTAATTGATCATTTACATTACTTAATTGATCATTCACAACACTTATTTAATCATTTACAACACTTATTTGATCATTCACAAGAATTACTTGACTGGTTACACTTCTTTTACACTCATTTGATCATTCACAACACTTATTTGCTCATTCACAAGAATTATTTGACCATTTGCAGTATCTATTTGATCATTCACAATACTTATTTGATCATTCACATGAACTATTTGATCATTCACGTTATTTATTTGATCATTCAAAACGCTTAGGCCTTGTTTGTTTTTTCTTATAAAATCTTCGAACATCTTATGTTTGCGAACTCGAAGACGCGAGAAGATGTTTTATATAAAAGCGAGTTTGTTTTTTATCGTCTACCCGCGTCTGCCACATCGTCTGCGGACGTCTGCGGACCTTTACGCCATCTCTTTTGACCACAGATTTCTACAGCTAAGTCCGCAGACCGCAGATATCAACCTTTTAAAAAACAAACAACACCTTATTTGATTTTTACAAGAATTATTTGATCATTCACATATTTATTTAATCATTCACAACACTTATTTGATCATTCACATGAATTATTTGATCATTCACAATACTTTTTTGATCATTCACAACACTTATATATGACCATTCACAACACTTAATTGATCACTCACAACACTTCTTTGATCAATTAAGTGTTGTGAATGATCATTTTATAAGTATTGTAAATGATTATTTTATAAGTGTTGTGAATAATAAAATAAGTGTTGTGAATGATCATAAATTATCCAGAAGAATGGTCAAATTATCAATATACTATGATAAATTGTCAAATAATTGTTGAATTAGTCTGATAAATCATCAAATAAGTATTGTAAATGGTCAAATAATTTTTGTAAATGATCAAATAAGTGTTAAAGAATTGTAATTAATCAAATAATTTTTGTGAATGATCAAATATGTGTTGTGAATAATCAAATAAATACTGTGAATGGTCAAATAATTCATGTGAATGAGCAAATAAGTGTTGTGAATGATCAAATAAATATTGTGAATGGTCAGATATATCAAGTGAATAAGCAAATAACTGTTGTGAATGATCAAATGAGTGTAAAAGAAGTGTAACTAGGCAAATGATTTGTGAATGATCAAATAAGTATTGTGAATGATCATTTTATAAGTGTTGTTAATAATAATAAAAAAAGTATTGTGAATAATCAAATAAATACCGTGAAGGGTCAAATAATTTATGTGAATGATCAAATAAGTGTTGTATGATCAAATAAATATTGTGAATGGTCAAATAACTCTTGTGAATGATCAAATAAGTGTTGTGTGAATGATTAAATGGGTATAAAAGATATGTAAATAGTCAAATAATTCTTCTGAATGATCAAATGAGTGTTGTGAATGATCAAATAAGTGTTCAAGAATTGTGAAAAGTCAAATAAGTGTTGTGAATGATCAAATAAATGTAAAAGAATTGTAAATAGTTAAATAAATCTTGTGAATGATCAAATAAGTGTTGTGAATGATCATTTTAAAAGTGTTGTGAATAATCATTCTATAAGTGTTATGAATGGTCGTTGTTATTACGAAAATACCCTTGCAACACAAAAAAAGAGGTTCACGTGAAATCCTCAAATTTTGATCACAACCCTTATATTTTTTAATCTTCTTGGCTTTGAAATGGTACCATTGGTGCACTCAATTCTCATGGGTACCTCTTTGGACCCACATATATATAGAATAAGGTTCCCCTGCATACCAAGCAAAATCTTGTGTATCCAACGTACCCCACATATGCAAGAGTATTTTCGTAATTCTAGCGACCATTCACATTACTTAATTGATCATTCACATTACTTAATTGATTATTCACAACACTTATTTGAACATTCACATCACTTATTTGATCATTCACAAGAAGTATCTAACTATTTATAATTATTCTACACTTCAAAGATCATTCACAAAACTTATTTGACCATACACAATTCTTCAACACTTATTTGATCATTCACGACACTTATATGATCATTCACAAAAATTATTTAACCGTTCACAAGAATTATTTGACCATTCACAGTATTTATTTGATCATTCACAACAATTATTTTTGATCATTCACATGAATTATTTGACCATTCACAGTATTTATTACATCACTCACAATAATTATTTGACTATTTACACTTCTTCTACACTTATTTGATCACTCACAGCACTTATTTGATCATTCACAAGAACTATTTGACCATTCACACTTCTTCTACACTTATTTGATTATTCACAACACTTATTTGACTATTTACACTTAAACTACACTTATTTGATCATTCACAACACTTATTTGGTCATTCACATGAAATATTTGATCATTCACAGTCTTTTTTTCATCATTCACAATAACTGTTTGACTGCTTACACTTCTTCTACACTTATTTGATCATTTACAAGAATTATTTCACTATTCACAATATTTATTTGATCATTCACAACACTTATTTTATTATTCACAAGAATTATTTGATCATTCACGGTATTTATTTGATCATTTACAACACTTATTTGTTCATTTACAAGAAATTATTTGACCATTCACAACTCTTATTTGATCTTGTGAATGATCAAATAAGTGAATGATTTACCTTTATACCCCTGGTAGTTACATCTGTCATAGTATTATAAAAGCTTCTAGAAAGGATAAATCTGTAATAATCTAATTCATCTTTTTTTCATTATATATATAGGGTCGAGATCCATGGAAAAATTAGACTGAAGTACTGGAAAACCATATAAAATGTACATGTTCATTATGATAAAATGTTAAATTTCATGTAAAATTTCATGTAAAATTATAATATACATATGTTCAAAATTGCATTATGATTAACTAATTTATACCATTTAAATGTTCATTAAGACAAAATGTTTAATTTCAAGCAAAAATGCGTAATATATACATGTTCATGCATATTGCACATTTGAACATGTGCATATTGTTATTTTGCATGAAATTAAACATTTTATCTTAATGAACATGTAAATGATGTGAACTAGTCAATAATAATGCACATTTGAACATATGTATATTGTAGTTGTGCATTAAATTTAACATTTTACCTTAATGGACATGTATATTTAATATGGTTTTCCAGTACTCCAGTTAAAGATGGTACTCCATAGATCTTGAACCTATATATATATATATATACACACACACACACACACACACACACACACACACACACACACACACACACACAAGATCTATGGAGTATCATCTTTGATTGGAGTACCATATTAAATGTACATGCTCATTACGACAAAATGTTAGATTTAATGCACAACTACAATTATAATACAACTTTAAACATATTTATATTTAATTTAATGCGCACTTTTGCATGAAATCAAACATTTTGTCTTAATAATCATGTAAATGTTATGAACTAGTCAATTATAATACAATTTTGAACATATTTATATTATAATTTTACAGAGTTGTGGTTTGCTTAAAATTATGGAAATGGTCCCTGGTATTTAAAAATTGCATAAATGGTTTCTCAAAACACTATTTACTTGCAGAAATGATCCCTCTATCTCTTGACTTTTTCTATATAATGATTTTGCCTTATTCCCAAAATCAATTTGGTCCCTATAGTATATAATTAGTTTTGGTTTTAGTCATTTTTATAATTTTTTGTTTTGTTTTTGAATTTTAAATGCTAATTTAATAAAATGTGATTTAATTATTTTATTTGATTAATTAATTTTAATATTTTTATTCAATTTATTCATTTACATTACATTTTTTCAAATGTTTATACATTTTTATATTTTTTATATGTTATCAACTAATAATTTCATTGTTTTAACATATTTTGATTTAATTATAATTTTGGAAAAAATATATAAATCTAGGATATTATTTGCTTTGATTAATATATTTTGTTACGTTAATACCTTTCGAATTAAATTTAGTCTTTTTTTCATTTTGATTTACATCTTTGCTACATTAATGCGTTTCAATTGAACTTAGTATTTTAATTGTTCTATTTTACTTATTTTGTTACATTTATACGTTTTGAGTTAATTGTAGCTTTTAATAAAACTATGTCGACTTGACATTTGATTCATTTCGATTTAAATATTTTTTGTTTTAATACATTTCGATTTAATTATAATTTTTTAAAAAATATATAGGCTTAGAATATTTTTTGTTTTTGTGTAAATATTTTGTCATGTTAATATCCATTGATTTAATTATAATTTTTAACGTCTTGGTTTGCATATTTCTTTCTATACGTTTTGGTTTGTATATTTCGTTATATAGGTTTTTGAAACGTATGTAACGAAACATATATACGTTTTATTCAAAACATATATATACGTGTGTGTGTGTGTGTATTATATGTGTGTGTGTTCAAAACATATAAATAAAATATACAAACAAGAATGTATATAAAGAAATATACAAACCAAAACGCTAAAAATTGTAATTAAAGCGATAAGTTACATGACAAAATACTTAAGCAAAAAAATAAATAAAACTCTAACGTTTTATATTATCTTTAGAAGTTATATTTAATTGAAATGTATTAATACAAAAATATAATTAAATCAAAACGAATCATATGTCAAGTCGACATAGTTTATTATAAATTATAATTTAATGAAAATGTATTAATATAACAAAATAATAAGAATAGAATAAATAAAATACTAAGTTTAATTTATACGGATTAATGTAGCAAAATATGTAAATAAAAACAAAAAAAAAAAGACTAAATTTAAATCGCAATGCAATAAGGTAACAAAATAATTTAATCAAAACAAATTAAGCCCTAGATTTATATTTTTTTTTTCAAAACTATAATCAAATCAAAATATGTTAACGTAATGAAATAGTTAGTTGGTAACGTACAAAAATATGAATATTTTAACAAATGAAATGTAAATAAATAAATTGAATATATAAAAAGATTTATAATTAATTAATTAATTAAAATAATTAAATCACATTTTATTAAATTAGCATTTAAAATTCAAAAACAAAAAAAAATTATAAAAATGACTAAAACCAAAACTAATTATATACTACAGTTTAATATACTATTTCATGGATCCGGACCCTATATATATATATATATATATATATATATATATATATATATATATATATATATATATATATATATATATATATATATATATATATATATATATATATATAGATTTAGGTTCAAAAGAGTCCCTTTATAAATCCAGTGTATCGAAGGTACCCTTTTATGACCATAGATTTATTTGATCCAAGGGTTTAGATTGAAAATGGCATTTTTGAAATTAAACTAAAAAAAACGGACGTGGGGCGCGTGGTTTTTAAACTGTAAGGGTATTATTGGTATTGAAATTATATTGGCGCAGTGTCCCTCCGGTACGTGAAGATCATCAGTCGCACGTTCGTTTCCCTCACATTTTAGAAACTGAATTCCTTCTTCTCTCCATCCTCTGCGATTTCTCTTTGTTTAACCTAAAAACTTCTATACAAAAACACCATTGTTCTTCGTTTCACACTCTGTCATGGCTCCAAAGAAGAAGTTTAGTAAGGGTGAAGAAGGTATGGTTTTTTGATTTCATTTCATTCAAGAATTAACCAATGTGTTGTTTAGGGTTTTTGTTTATCATTTAGTGTTTTACGGATTAGGGTTTTTTTATTTGGCTTTGTTTTTTGTTTGTATTACAGATTATAGACCCATCAGGCGTTCGATGAGATTATCGGGAAGACCAAGGAGCAGACCTAACTTACCGCCTGTTCAAATCAATTTAAGCGACGAAGAGGACAGCTCTCATAACTCTGAGAGCTCTCATCACTCTTTAGGTAAGATATTTTAACGTATTGAAGCTTTATGTTATTGAAATGTGTCATGTGAATGGTCATTAACCTAATGTGAATGCTCATTCACATCAGGTTAATGACCATTCACATTGGTTAAAATCACATTTATGTTAGTTGAGTAGCCATTCACAACTTACTAGAACTTAAATGCATCATGTGAATGTTGATTCTGCTAATGTGAATGGTGATTGTTGTGTTACATAAATGACCATTCACATGATATATATAATTAGTAACAAATTTACATCAGTATTATAATGAAATGAGTTATGTGAATGGTCATTCAACTAATGTGAATGGCCATTCACATTAGATGAATTACCATTCACATTAGTTGAAATTGCATTTATGTTAGTTGAGCAGCCATTCACAACTTACTAGAACTTAAATGCATCATGTGAATGGTGATTCTGCTAATGTGAATGATGATTGTTGTGTTAATTAAATGACCATTCACATGATATATATACATTAGTAACAAATTTACATCAGTATTATAATGAAATGAGTTATGTGAATGGTCATTCAACTAATGTGAATGACCATTCACATTAGATATATTACCATTCACATTAGTTGAATGACCATTACCTATATTCATAATTTATATGAATTTAAATGCATCAATGTGAATGGTGAAATGACTAATGTGAATGGCCATTCACATTGGTTAAATGACCATTCACATTATAGATTTATGACCTTTTAGATGATACATTTCATTATTTACATGTTTTACAAGAAGATGATATTTGTTACATATCTTTCAGGAGCTATGAGAGATGATCATTCAAGTCATGATGCTTCACATCAATGTGAAAGTAAAAAACACATTTAGTTGATTACTAGATTTATCATTCACACTAGTTGTTATTTTTTATTCATTTTGAATTGTATCAATTGCAGGTCATTCGGATTTAATGAAAGATGATTTTGGGTTGTCAGAGTTTGTAAAAGATGATTTTGTTGAGGGTGGTGATCATTCATTAGCTGAATCTGAAACCTCAGAAACGAGTGATCGAGGTGCTACCACAGAGCGACAAAAGAAATGGAGGAGGACGGGTACTGAGATTGAACCTCCATCCTTACGTACAAGGACATCTCCGAAACCATTGTTTTTAGCAATTAAATCCTTGGAAGATGTTCAAAAGGATGCCATCAAGGAGATGGGTTTTGCAAGTTTACTTTGGTTGCGTATTGACGAGATTCCTTCGGGTGTTGCATTTTGGGTTGTTAATAATTTTGATACGGATGCTCTTTGTATTCGTACGTCGAGGGGGGAAATTCCAATATCACGTGAAGTGGTTCATGATATTCTTGGTTTTCCTTTGGGTTCTATCCCCTTGGTCAATGAACAGAAAAGGGTATACAATGATATTGTTTCCAAATGTTGGAAGCAGCACATCAATATTCCTGGTGGCAGTATTCGTCCGAGCAGTGTGTCGGAGAAGATTCAACAGCTGAAGAAAGATAGTTTTATGTTTAGGATTGATTTTCTTGTTTTGGTTGTGTCGACAATGGTTGGGGGTACGAAGTATGGTACTGTGAATCAGAGGTTTCTACCATCGATTACAGACGATTGTGTCGTGAAAGATTTTGATTGGTGTGGTTTTGTTCTTGATGCTGTTAAGACTTGCAAGAATGATTGGGATCCCTCGAATAAAAGTTCAGTTTTTATAGGTCCTTTGACTTTTTTGGTGGTATGTTTTAATTCTTAATATTTCATTAGTATATTTGAATTACTTATCGAAGTTTGTTTAATATTATTATGATTTTTTTTACATTTTATGCAGTTATAGTATGTCGATGCTGTTTCATGTGAGATTCCACCAATGATTCGTACACGACCGGCCATTAGAACGTGGAATTCAGATGAGCTACGCCAACGCGAAATTTTTGAATTAAACAATGGTGGTTTTGGTATGTTGGAGATGCAAGAGGCTTGGCTGTCAACTCAAGAACATGACAGGCTTGTGTATGAACAACTTAATCCAGAGTTGACGCAAAACCTTCACTCCCAAGGTTGTCTTAGCCAGAACTTCGAACAAACTCAGAAAATGGAGGTACAGCTATCATACAACATTAACACTACATAAAATACTTAAAAGCCGATAATGTGAATGGTCATTTAACCAATGTGAATGGCCATTCACATTAGTTGAATAACCATTCACATTAGTTATGAAACATTTAATTTAGCTGAATGACCACTAACATAACTGTAATAAAGTAGTAACTAATAAACTATGTTGTGAATGGCCATGTGAATGGCCATTTAACCAATGTGAATGGCCATTCACATTACAGACCATTTACCATTCACATGGGTTAACATTCATATTAGCTGAATGACCACAGACCATGCTTATGTTTAGTTTGTGAATAATGAATTTATAGGATGAAGTGGACAAGATTGAAAGGTATCTTGATAAGGTTAAAGATACAAAGTCGATTTTGGAGACGCGTATGATGAGCTTGTTATTTGAGTACCCTTCTGACGAGAGGGTGTTAAATTTTAAGAAGCGTTGGGATACCTTGTTCTATCCTAAGGAACATGTGAATGGTACTCATTTAATGTTTTACAAAATTATTTAATATAAAACCACATTAAGTTTGTTTTATATATTCTTACATTTGTATTTTTTAAACTTTTTATAGACCAAGAAAAAGATGTTCAAGAAAAAGATGTCGAAGAAAGAGATGTTGAAGAAAGAGACGTTCAGAGTCAAGAGGATGTGATGCGTGTTGTTTCGGATTTGAGAGATGTACTTGGTACATAGTTAATGTTTTATATATTATGTAACAAGATTCATGTAATTCATGTTCAATTATGATGTATTTGTTTTTGTAATAAGGTGATGATAATGTGAATGACGAGGAGATGATTGAGAAATCTCCTGTTAATGTGAATGATGAGGAGATGATTGAGAAATCTGCTGTTAATGTGAATGATGAGGAGATGATTCAGAAATCTCATGTTAATGAAGGTATTTTGTTTATTACTTATGCTATGGTTTGTTATAGCATCAACAACAATAATTATGTTTTGTTAATGTATTGGCAGGTGAACCAACTGTTGGTGCTAGTGAGAGTAAAGATGATGAATCTGTGCAGGAAACACCATCTGAGCTGATAAAGGTTTGTAATGGTGAATTGACATTTTGTATAATTGGAAAACATTATTTGAGTAATGTGAATGGTGAAATGACTAATGTGAATGGCCATTCACATTAGATTTGTTGACCATTCACATAACTCATTAAATGATAATATTGATCTATATTTCAACTAATGCATATATTTCACAACAATCAACATTCATATTAGCAGACTCACCATTCACATGATGCATTTAAGTTATACTAAGTTGTGGATGGCTATTTAACTAATGTGAATGCAATTTCAACTAATGTGAATGGTAATTAACCTAATGTGAATGGCCATTCACATTAGTCATTTCACCATTCACATGACACATTTCAAATAATGACGTATGTATCAGAAAACATTCAAGTGAATGATATGGAATCAAGTCAAGTTGGAAATGTTGAGGTCCAAGCTGTTGACCTGAAAGGCAAAGATGTGGCGGTTGAGCCGACAATCCAGGAGGAGAAAAGGATTAAAAAGGTTTCTGACGCGTTGAAGTCACCTTTTATGAATCGTGTTGTAGACATGAATGTGAAGTTGTCTGCTTTGGAAGAAGCTGTTGTAGACAACATTTTTTCGTTTACTAAAGATGAACAGTGAGTTCCTTTAGTTTTGATTCACTTTTAATCATTTATTATTTTAGCTTTTATGTGTTTATATTCATCGGTCACAACTTATTGATCATCATTCACATTTGCAGTGATGTTATTTGGAACAACGGATCATTGTTCGGCATTCGCAGAGTTTTTGAGACAATGATCCCTGGTGAATATGCATCAATTCATGTATTGGATTGTTGGATATCTATTCTGAATTATCAAGAAAAATTTAGGAATGCCTCATCTCGAAGCCGTTTTTTTGTGCATGCTGGATCATTGGTTAGTTAAAGATTACAACGATGAACTTAGATTACAAATATGAACTGATTATGTTTTGTTATTTTTCAATTTGTATTACTTTTATTACATGTTCGTGTTAAATTTATTTTCATTTTTGTTGTGGTGTTTTAGGCTTATTCATACGATCTTTCTCTTATACCTGATCGAGCGGATCATTATGTGCATTTTCGTAGCTGTTTGATGCAGTCCTTTATTGATCAGCCAGATGCAAAGGATTTAAAGAATGTTGTGTTGTCATTATTCAATGAATAAGTGGATGTCATTATTGAAATATTTCATGGTTTTTTATTTTGTGTATTTGCAGGTGTTTTTCTTAATAAACATACACTCACACATGTGGTGTATTTGTTTTGATTTGAGGCATCCAGCTGTTGAAGTTATCGATAATCAATCAACGGATGTTCCGTTTGAAAACAAGTATGGTCTTGTGCCCGGTGAAATTGTAAGTATCATCAGTAACATAATACATACAGTATGTCACAAATGATCATTTTATAACTGCACTTACTGTTTTTATTATTCAATTAATTTGAATGGTCATTCATCTAATGTGAATGGCCATTCACATACATTAAACATACCATTCACATGACTGATTCAGAAATAAGCCTAGATCATTCATACATTTAAGATTATTGATATTAATTGTAGACTTGCTGATATGATTCATCTAATGTGAATGCCCTTATAGTGTATGTGAATGGCCATTCACATTAGCAGAATGACCATTCACATTGGTTATTTCAGAAATAATTTCATTATAAAAGTTTACAAGTATTTGTAGATATGATGCTGATATTACATACAATTTTCTTTTGCAGCAAGCAATGTTTTACAATATTTGCGCGAAGTTTCTCACCCTTCAGCCGATAGGATCGAAATGATTGATCCTTTTAGGCTAGAGATGGTCTGGCGCTCCTGTTTGAATGCAGTTGATTGTTGTATATTTACAATGAGGCATTTGGAAACGTATATGGGAGACCCTACCTGGTTATGTGGCTTCAAACTTCATATGAAGTTACAGAAGCCACAGCTAGACCATCTTCGTCGCCGCTATCTTTCAAAAATTTTGCTTCATGACATCAATATGAATGCTGATGACATGCATAATGAAGCTGTTGAATGGCAGAAGAGGCCTAAGAGTGAGAGGATGCGGTTGTTGAAGGAAGCCACCAAAAACAAGGTTCAACGTACGAACAAATGATACCAATTCAGACTGCAGATTAGTTTTTTTCTTCTTTTGAACATGTACAAGTGGTTTAACAACAGAACCATAGTTGTTTGTTAGCTATTTTTAAATACAATATATATGCAACAGTTTATGCAACTTATTGATATGCTTTATAGTAGGATGTGCATTAACATTACTTGAATGATGAAAACATTAAGTTCCATTATAAATATGTAATGATCAATTGTATCAAACAGTAACAACATCAAAAAACATTATTTAAACTAGTAATATAAACGAGATCTAAAAATTAATAACATCAACCAATGTGAATGGTCATTTAACCAATGTGAATGGCCATTCACATTGGCAATTTTACCATTCATATTGATTGTATGATATCAGCACCTGACATGTAAAAAAAGTATTGTCAACTACTTTTTGTGAATGGTCATTCATCTAATGTGAATGGCCATTCACATTAGCTAAATGTCCATTCACATAAAGCCATTTTGTGAAGTTGTATAATATTAGTCTTATGAGCATTCACATAAGACTAAATGGACCATTCACATGAGCAGATATTACTTAGATATACATTTTATTTCACTAAGAATATATGTATCGTACTTTTTGTACATAAAATAACTATGTAAATGAATAACAAGTCATTAATCACTATTCATTACATGTATTGTATCACTCACTGTCTATATATTTTCTATTTTCTTTTACTGTGCATCTTTTTTGGGACAATTCCTTGAATCATGGTTTGATAGCTCATTACATATTTTGCATTTTCGTGGAGCTATTGCACTTTTTGTTATTGCCTTCTCTCGATCACTTGTCAATCTTTTTGAGGTTCCACATCCTTTGTTTCTTATTCCTTGCGGTGGAAGTATTGTAATATCATTTGGTTGAGGAACACCCAACAATTGCTCTATGACATCTTTCTTTTTGCTAACATGTTTATCACGGCCCGCAGTTAATTCCATTATCAACTCATGATGTCTCCTTTTTGCATTTTCAATAGCCTCCTCATCACCTAGTAACACTTGTATACAATATGCAAGATCCCCATACATATCACGAACGTTTGCCTCAAAGTTTGTTGACTTTTTTTATGCTTGTGGTGTTGTATGTTGTAAATTTGCAAGGCTGATTGTGATTCTTTCTCCATCGTAGAGGTATGTACTTTTCAGGTATGTCATCCACATCATGAATCCTGAAGACATAAAATATATGTCGGCATAGGATGCCGAACCTTTCGAAATGCATGCAGCTACAAGTTATATTTGCATCTTTCTCGTCGAAAACTACCTGTAGATAATTAATATGGTTGCTAACATCAGGATTCAGTTAATATGAATGGTCATTAAGTTAATGTGAATGGCCATTCACATTAGTTGAATGACCATTCACATGAGGATACAATTGAAAAAATAATACTGTTTTCACATTTCAACCAATGTGAATGTGATCAGTGATATAAATCACTTCTATTTTCATGTGTTTTTGTTATGTTTTAATGTGTAAATGTGAGATAATTGGTACTGCTAATGTAGGTTTTTGTGATTTCAGTTGCTTGGCAAGAAAGTAAGAAAAATGGCAGCTTGGAAGGTGGATTTCGTGCAGGGCGTCCCAGCAGGCGTCCCAGACGCCGAGGCAACGCTCAAAACCCCTCATTACAGAGTCTGAGCGTCCTAAGCAGTGAAGGCGGCGTCCTAGCCAGCGTCCCAGACGCCAGCAGGAACGCTGGTGCGGCAGTTGTGCGAAAGCTGCAGTTTTTGAGAAAGGAAGTTACCAGTTGGAAGGGGTTCGTAATTTGAGAGTTACACACACACAAAGGGGAGCTCTAGGGGACGAACCAGAGGAGGAAAGCAACGGGAATCAAGCAAGGATCAAGCATTGACGTCCAATTGATTGTATTTACGCATTATTGGTAGCTTTAATGTTTTCATCTATGTTTGACATTGTTAGCACGTTAGTTCAAGCTATGCTTGGCTAAATACTTTGTGGTGTTTGTTCTTTAGTTTGCATATTATGGTGTGAATGAATGTTTAATTAATTTCAGTTTCCATTCGTGCTTAAAGGGGTTGTGGATCTTATTTGTGAATGAATGAATGGTTGTGATCAATGGGTATTGTATATAACGGGGTATAGTGATATCATTAGTTGTGCCGGCTCATTAACATGGGGAAGACAATTAATAGAAGTTGCATACTTCGTCTTAAGAGTATTTGTTGTGAAAACCAATTCGTTTATATGGAAACTGTCAAAGGGATTATATTTGCATGAATAGATGTGAATGAACAATGAGTGTATCTGGGACGATTGATATCCATGTCATTGGTTGTGCCCACTCTCTATAGGGGAGGAAGACAATCAATAGAGTGGTATACGTTGTCTTCGGAGCATAAATTGTAAATCCGTATTAATTCATGTAAATGGTATCCGTAACATTCTGAAGTGCCATAGTATGTATAACGAGAGAGCAAACACCCTCTCTCCTCCAGTGAAACTTCTTTAATCTACTTCTTGTGTGTGACATTGCGACAATAGTAAATTACGGTAGGAAATTAGCTAAAAACAAATGATTTCAATCCTAATCCAAACAGTCTCCAAACTAGTTTAGCAACCTAACATTCCCTGTGGATTCGATCCCACTTACCCTATCTATATAGTGTTTTTGGGTTATTTTTTATACTCAAACGACTGGGTCCATCAAAATGGCGCCGTTGCCGGGGAATGGCAGCGCTTGTTAAAGTAGTTTTGGATTAATTGTTTCTGTAAATATCCTTGTTTATAGTAGCTAGTTAGTTTTGTTTTATTTTAGTTTAATTTTCAGTATTTTTATTTTCTTAAACATTCTGAACAGCAAAGTTCAGAATCTTCACGTGTGTGTGTGTGTATCTCAGGTATATGCATACTCGTTACTCAGGGCGAACTTCTCCAGTGCAGCACGAGACAGAGATTGAACGGACTGCTCGTTCATTGAGAAAGTTACATAGAGGTTATTGGCCTAGTGGTGAGACAAGTGGTAATCCAAATACACTGGAGTCATCTGATTCAGAAGAGCAATCCATACACTCAGAGGAGCCTGATAGTGACACTGAACCCAACATAAATATGGCAGACGATAGGAGGACTGTGGAGTCCCATTACAGACCGGGTGATGTTTGGCAAACGTATTTGACGACGGTGTTTGAACTCACACCTATCCAAGCTAAGACATACAATGCCCACACGCGCAAAGATCTCAGGCCTTTGGCCAATGTACTATGGAAGCTAGTTTTGTATAATGTTCTGCCGCGAAATGCTGACACTACCAGCGTCATATCGTTGAGCCATTTGGTACTTGGAAATATCTGGAATTCTGTGCTTTCATCCAATCGAACTGAACTGGTGCATGCTCGAATGATTTCGGAACTATTGGAGCGTATGGGCACCCTCCCTCCTAACCCACGTTTCTCTGTGATACCTGACCGAGAGAAACATTTCACGAAGCAACTCTTCAGTCGCACCAAATTCATTCGTGCAGGTGCCATATCAATCATCAAGGATTTAATGAGTGGTTATGAGACCACTTTAGACAGGCCTCGTTCTCCCGCAGCCTCTCCCGCACATGTTATGGGAGAGTCATCATCCACCAACACTGCTGCAGCTTTAGAAGGAATGCAGAAGAGTATTCAAGATCTCACCAAGATGGTGTGCAAAATGCACGAGCAACTGCAACAGCAAGTGATGCTGTCTCTGGAGATAATGGAAAAGAAGGTGGATAGGTTGTATGAGATGGCCGAGGCTATAAATGTCGCTGCCAACCACGAAGCTGAGGTGCAGGCTGAGCAGGCGTTAGCAAGGATGGAACATAGCCGGAAGGAAAAAGCTCCGATGCATGACGAAGATAGGGATTTGAATTAGTGGTGTTGTGGGTTGAAACAATTCTGTTCTTTTGGGTTGGTGTTTAATTTTGCCGTGTGTGGCGATGAAACAATTCTCTGTACTTAACTCTGACAACTTCTCTTTTTTGCTTCTGTCTATGACATGTTTGGGTGCAGTTTGTTATCTCTCTGTTATGGTTGTGTTATTTTGTGCTTCTATGTGTTGCCTAAATGTGTTGCTTGTGATGAGGACATCACTTTCCTCTAAGTTGGGGAGGCGATGTCCAATTTTTTGATTTTTAGCATATGCTAGATGGATGCATGACAGGGAACCGTTTTTTGAACTGCAGGTTATATGTGTGTAAACGATTATGTTGATACTAACAGTTCACCACTTTGGTTGCGGTTACTGTTTGTGTATTTCAGGATTCATCATGTCGGGAGCATCGTCATCTCAAAGGGTGAAAAGCATAGCAAAACGGAAGAAAACAGCCTCAGCAACACCAGATATTCGCCCCCCTGCTGTATGGGATCCAACAAAGCTATTGTCCGAACACGATGAGAGGTTCACGGCCGAATTGTTTATGGAGAAATGGGGGGGGGGGGGGAGACACAAAGTTTATCTATGAGAAGAAGCTGGATAGAGACGAGTTTGGCAACTATGGCGTGATAGAATTGTTCCAAGCACTGGGATGGGAGAAAGTTTTAGATTTAGGAGGTGAGGAATTGTATCCTTTTGTGGTCGCAGAATGGATGTCAAACCTAAGGCTCGGAAGAGGGGTTGATGATTGTAACTACACTTTGATTGGCATAGTCGGCAACATGGAGATTCGGATGACAGCCGCAGATTTGAGGGAGGTTTTTGCATTGGATACCGGGTGCATAAGGGATGGAGAGAGGCAGGCCTACGTGTACAGAACTGAAGGATATCTAGCCGGAACTGGGATGATGTATTCTGAAGTTTGGTTGAGAAAGATGATGGCGGATTTCGATCTCCCCAGAGAACGGGTATCTAAATACAGGGATTTCAGGCGTAGTGATCTGCAGCCGATGGCCAAAGTACTTCATAAGATTGTGATCACAAATATTCTACCGAGGGCGGGGGATTTGAGCAAGGTAAGGTTGAAGGATGTGAGTATCATGCATGCTTTGCTGACATGGGAGGAACCATTGTTCTTTGCCTGGGTTGTGATGGATGATCTATGGAACATGTACAACACACGAGAGAGACGGGTGATACCCCATATGTGGCTGCTGTCCAGGTATTTGAAAGGTGAAGGGTGCTATGGCTGAGAACGCCCCAGCTAAGTTTATCAAAGAAAGTAGTCTATGGATTAAAGTCAGCTCCATGAAGGACATCATACTGAGAGAAGCGGATGACGGGTATGAGATTTACGACACCGAAAAGAAGAAAAGCGTAGTGACACCATACCCCGAAGAGGAGAGGACAGAGAGACATCAAAGCCGAGCCGTTAGAAGAGGTGAGGCAGGAGATCTAAGTAACATTGTACAGATGTTATCTAGTTTGAGCACAGAAGTTACTGGCATGAGAAATGAGCAGCGAGAGAGATCACAGAGGCAAGATAGAGTGATGGAGGAGCAGCAGAGGCAAATCAACTGGTTACAGTCTGAAGTGGGAGCACAGAGGAGGCAGCTGGATGACATCTACTTAGGTGTACGGGCTGGCACATTCATGAATGCCTATTTGTACAGCCAGCAGTGGCAGTATAAGGATGAGGTGAGGCATTACGGCGATTACAGGGCTAACTTACCCTACACACCAATTGATAGGTATCAAGCTCCAAACTATGAAACTATTGACAGAGGCATGGGTAACCCAGTGCCACATCCTGCTTTGCCACCGTTTCATCAGCCTCCATCTACCCCCAAACGCGAGATCAACAGGGTTTTGGTGCCTACTTCAGTGGCATCTTTGGGCCACCATCATAGATGAGAGGCCGCTCTATTTGCGGGTACTTTCGTTTCATTTCAGTTTGTTTAATTTATTGTATTGTCCAGTTTTTAGTAACTTTCTTAGGTGTTTAGTCTATTCTTGCAAGTGTGTATGGTGATAGTATTCTGATCATTCCTTAACTGATTATATATGAATTGTCTTGTGCAAAGTGTGGAAGTGAGAGTTTAAAAGGGGTAAGCATATGGGTTCAATAGTTTTAAAAGGGTGTAGCTTTTGGTTTGATGGAAGGTGAGTGTGATAGGAGTTGAGTGCCTGGCATGAGAGATATTGGTCAAATCCTTTTCTAATAAATTTTTGATATTGATGGCAATAAGGGGGAGAGTAGTGTATGAATTGCACAGCAAAATAAAAAAAAAAGAAAAAAAAAGGAGTTGAATAAGCTAACATGTGGCCTAGTAAGTTCGGGAAATTAAGTCTGTAGGGTACCGTCATGCCTAATCACCTAAGGTCGTCTGGTTTGGGATTGATTGACCCAAATCCCGTTACATGGACTTACTAGAAAGTCACGATTGCAGGTGTTAGTATAAACTCAAAATAAAAGAGCAGAAAAGTGCTAAAATATAAAGTGTGCAATTGGGCTTTAAGTGAAGTAACTCATAACCTTGAGCTAAAAATCAATGTCTAGGGATTTATTAGGAAGGAAAAGCCCATAGATTGAACATGCTAGCGTTTGAATTCTGATCATTCACTGTTTTATCATGCTAAAAGTTCACATTTTTAAGGCTGGAAAACTCAGCTGTTTAATCCTTTTTATCTCTATTTTGATGCCTTGTTCGGGACGATCAAGGCGTAAGTTGGGGAGGTTTGATAAGTGATATAAATCACTTCAATATTCATGTGTTTTTGTTATGTTTTAATGTGTAAATGTGAGATAATTGGTACTGCTAATGTAGGTTTTTGTGATTTCAGTTGCTTGGCAAGAAAGTAAGAAAAATGGCAGCTTGGAAGGTGGACTTCGTGCAGGGCGTCCCAGCAGGCGTCCCAGATGCCGAGGCAACGCTCAAAACCCCTCATTACAGAGTCTGAGCGTCCTAAGCAGTAAAGGCGGCGTCCTAGCCAGCGTCCCAGACGCCAGCAGGAACGCTGGTGCGGCAGTTGTGCGAAAGCTGCAGTTTTTGAGAAAGGAAGTTACCAGTTGGAAGGGGTTCGTAATTTGAGAGTTACACACACACACAAAGGGGAGCTCTAGGGGACGAACCAGAGGAGGAAAGCAACGGGAATCAAGCAAGGATCAAGCATTGACATCCAATTGATTGTATTTACGCATTATTGGTAGCTTTAATGTTTTCATCTATGTTTGACATTGTTAGCACGTTAGTTCAAGCTATGCTTGGCTAAATACTTTGTGGTGTTTGTTCTTTAGTTTGCATATTATGGTGTGAATGAATGTTTAATTAATTTCAGTTTCCATTCGTGCTTAAAGGGGTTGTGGATCTTATTTGTGAATGAATGAATGGTTGTGATCAATGGGTATTGTATATAACGGGGTATAGTGATATCATTAGTTGTGCCGGCTCATTAACATGGGGAAGACAATTAATAGAAGTTGCATACTTCGTCTTAAGAGTATTTGTTGTGAAAACCAATTCGTTTATATGGAAACTGTCAAAAAGATTATATTTGCATGAATAGATGTGAATGACAATGAGTGTATCTGGGACGGTTGATATCCATGTCATTGGTTGTGCCCACTCTCTATAGGGGAGGAAGACAATCAATAGAGTGGTATACGTTGTCTTCGGAGCATAAATTGTAAATCCGTATTAATTCATGTAAATGGTATCCGTAACATTCTGAAGTGCCATAGTATGTATAACGAGAGAGCAAACACCCTCTCTCCTCCAGTGAAACTTCTTTAATCTACTTCTTGTGTGTGACATTGCGACAATAGTAAATTACGGTAGGAAATTAGCTAAAAACAAATGATTTCAATCCTAATCCAAACAGTCTCCAAACTAGTTTAGCAACCTAACATTCCCTGTGGATTCGATCCCACTTACCCAATCTATATAGTGTTTTTGAGTTATTTTTGATACTCATACGACTGGGTCCGTCAGAATGGTTATTCAGTTAATGTGAATGGCCATTCACATTAGTTGAATGACCATTCACATGAGGATACAATTATCATTAATATTGTTTTCACATTTCAACCAATGTTAATGGTAATTCAGCTAATGTGAATGGCCATTCACATTAACTGAATTACCATTCACATGAGTCATTTCAGAAATAATATAATTATAGCTGTCTCTCAAAACATAAAACATGCAAAGATATCATTAATTTCCGTGTGATGAAGCTTACTTGTACTGCTTTTTTAACTCGTTTGTCGCTTCCAACCTCTTTTAGTGTCTACGTCTTAGTCTCTTCGTCGTTGTCAAATGAAATTGGCAGCACACCAAATGAACTCTTAATGATTTCTTCTTGGATTGTAGCAAAGATCTTGAACGTGAACATTTCTAATGCCTTTTTTTCCATGTTCAGCCCCGTATTCAAATCCAACCTCTTTGTTCTCGATTCGTAATCCAACGTCCTTTGCATGTTCCTTTGAGAGTCCAATGCGCTATCGAACCGACTAAAAAAGTCAACCAAATTGGAGGTGCTTTTCAAGTAATGGTTGAAGAAGTTGTTTTGTCCCTCCGATAAAGACGATGTTCTCATCAATCCCGACATTGGAATGTCTCGAAAAAATGCAGGTATCCACTCATCTCTAATGTCATAAAGATCATTGAACTATTTATGATTCTGAAGATCAAATTCGACCATTATCTTGTTCCATTCAACCTCGAATTCATCTACATCAATATTTTGGTTCCAGACAACGTCCATCAATCGCTTTGAGAAAGGTGAATCTTTTGTGCATAATGTTGGTACCTTTTTGACAGGTAAACATGTTAGCATCATATTAAGTTAATGATGGACGAGCAAAACATGTGAATCTGAATTTTTTTATAAATACCTTAATTGCAAGCTTATCCATTATATGCCACATACAGAAACGGTGGACAACCGTTTTCAAAACTAATTTCACTGCCTTTTTCATTGATGGATCTTGGTCCGTTACAATAATATTTGGTTCTCGTCTATGTACGCATATAAATGCATTGAGTAGCCATTTGTATGATTTTATATCCTCCTTACTCAGCAGCCCAGTGCCAAATGAAACACACTTTTTATGATTGTTAATTCCGGTGAATGGGACAAGAACCATATCATGCCTGAAAATATTTAATCACAATTTATATTTAAGCATTCACATTATGATTGTCAATATACGTCTAATGTGAATGGTCATTCAGCTAATGTGAATGACCATTCACATTATCTGAATGACCATTCACATTGTATTAACAGTCAACATTTTAATCATATACTTACTTTTTTGTGTTGTATGTTGCATCGAAGGACACTATGTCACCAAAAGCAACATAGTTTGCCACTTCTACTTCATCTGCCCAAAATATTGCATTGAGGAATCCACCATCTTACATTGAGTGGTGAAAATGAAAGTCTTTAACATTTTCAGATTTCTTTGTATACTTTTCAACAATCATTTGTGCGTCACTACCTCCAACATAGCAGTTTAAGTCTCTTTTAAAATTCTTGAAATCTGTCCTGGTTGCCCCAACATAAGGGTATCCTCCAGATATCTCTTTGCATAGCTTGTGGATGTTTACAACACCGATATTTGTGTTTGATGCCTTTTGAATCATTATTTGTTGATCAAAGTTTAGCTTCCTTGATGATCGCATGAGATATGCATCTTCGGATGACACGAGACAGTGATTGTGGGCCTCATTAAATTTGTAAACCTCAAACTTCCCTTCATTTGTTATACAGAATCGTATTTGTGCTTTGCAATCACTTTTAGCTGAAGGTACCACACGCTACTGTTGCTTCTTTCCTTCTAAGCTGCTGTGTTTTGATTTTTCAGATATTCCTTCTTTGTTACATACTACTGCCCTCATTCTCTCTTCACCTTTAACGCCTCTTTTTAGAGTGGATAAACGTGTATCGAATCCAGCCAAACGTGCATATGTTTTATAAAAATTAACCCATTCATCCAAAGTATTGAAAATCATTTTTTCTCGTGGCTTGACGTCTTCGGGCAAAACTGGAATCCAATACATATGCCCCCTGGTGTCGTTTGAATTAAAAAAGCTTCTTCCTCTTCATCTATATGAAAAGAACAATGAATGAACAAACAGTAATATTGGTCATTCATCTAATGCTAAAATTCAATGTAACAGTAATAACATCAACCAATGTGAATGGTCAAATACATTAGCTGAATTACCATTCACATTGGTAAAATAATATCAGCTCAGCCCAGCATTTGAATCTGAGCATTGTCAACTACTAACAAACAGTAACAAGAATAATGACAAACAGTAACAATGGTCATTTATGTAACCATTGTAATTCTCAAATCTATCAAACATTAATAACATCAACCAATGTGAATGATCATTTAGCTAATGTGAATGGCCATTCACATTAGGAAAATGATCATTCACATTGGTTTAACCATATCAGCACAACATGTATGCTGTGCATCGTCAACTACTAACAAACAGTAACAAGATTAAGGACAAACACATTCAATGGTCATTCATGTAATGCTCAAATTCTCAAATCTATCAAACAGTAATAACATGAACCAATGTGAATGATCATTCAGTTAATGTGAATGGCCATTCACATTAGTTAATTTCATCATTCACATTGGTGAACCATATCAGCACAGCATGTATGCTGTGCATCGTCAACTACTGTAACATCTGAAAATTAAGAGGTGATCTTAAGATCTGAAATCTGAAATTAAGATGATTTGTTTCGTAATATGAAACATCTGAAATATATTATATCTAATTAATTATATATTATAATTAATTTATATAAATAAAATTAAATTATAATAATTAATATGATAAATATTTTTAAATTAGAATTAACTGAACTTATATTTTAATCAACACCTCAAAATAGATAACTGAAATTATAATAATTAATATGATAAAAAGTGGCCACCACCAAAGGTCGGGCGGTTCCCCTTGGTTGATATCTTGAGTTCGAGCCTTGCCAATGACGTGTCTCCTTAAGTGGATGTGTGGATTTGGTCATCACCCTTAAGGTATCTAACAATGATGCTAATATCTAACCACTAACATCTGTTGTTAAAAAAAGATAAATAGCTTTAAGGTTTGTAAACTAAAATTTAGAAAAGAGACTTCTTAATTTTTTTCAGACCCAAGTCTCCCTCTAAGAATTAAGAGATAAATTCAAAAATTGCAACATTTTAACTCTGAAACTAAATAAACAATCTTAATGTATTATAGATATGAAGTTTAGATTCATATCTTTTTAAGAGCATCTTAATGAAAAACAAACAATGCCTAAATTTTTTTTTATAAACATTATGACAAATGTAACCACCAGGGGTAGAAAAGGTAATCATATAATTCCACTACTTTCAACTTCTTTACTAAGTTAATTTTACATAAATAACCATGACGGTTTTCCAAAATTTTAAAGATATAAAATGGAAGGAAAAAAAAAAAAGATGACTTATATGATTCCAGATTTACTATTTCTAAAAGCATTTTAAAGGTTTTTATCAATTTTAGGTAACCAACTATCATTTTTGTCCATTTTTTGTACTCTCTGTAATTTTTTTTCTATGTTTTTTTACCCCTAAACAACTATCTTTTGTTTCATTTATATGATTTTACATGTAATATCCAGTATCATATAAATGATGTGGCCTTTTTAAATTTAATATATATAATTATTTCCATGTCATTATTTAAAACTCAATTAATTCCACATGGAAGCATGTTGATGTAAACATTTTCATATTGATGAATTTTAAATAGGAGAAAGTCTTTTGTTTTGCTTGTACATTTTATATTATGGTATATAAACATGTTTGAATTTGTGTTTGATTGACTTAGATGGTGTTTGGATTTGCGTTTGAAAAAGTGTTGTAGCGTTTTTAAAAATAATAATCAGATAATAGTTGTAACAAAAAGTGTTGCAGGAAATGTAGTGTTTGGTTTAGCTTCTGCTGTTTGGTATCATAATTATCAAATAATTAGTTTTTAAAGTGTTTGGATTTGTGTTTTTACTTGTAAAATGACCAAATAATCACTTATTAAGCAAATAAGCTATATTTTTTAACTTATGAAAAAGTGTGGTAGAACAACTCTAAAAGCAAATAATCACTTATTAAGGTATTCATCCAAACACTTTAAACTAATTATTTGCGTTATTGTAACGTAATAAGTTAATAATCTGGTTCATAACGCAAAACCAAACACCCACTTAGTATATGATTTAACTTTTTTCAATTAAACAAGTAGTCTTAAAAATTCAAATTTTATAGTTTTAATTAAAGTCAGAGTTATATTTTTTGAATGTTAGATATTTTGGTATGTGATTTGATGAATTTAAAAAAAAAAACAAACTTCTAATCACCGTGAAACAAATTTGATATGCATAATTTTTTGATATTATATTTTTTGAATGTTAGATATTTTGGTATGTGATTTGATGAATTTAAAAAAAAAAAAAAAAACTTCTAATCACCGTGAAACAAATTTGATATGCATAATTTTTTGATCTTAACCTTCAGAATCAAATATATATTAAATATGATGTGGAATTAACTGACTTTTAAATATTGACATGGAATAATTATATATATTAAATATAAAAATTTGCCACATCATCTATGTGTTACCGGTAAATCATATAAATGGAACAAAAGATAGTTGTTTAGGGTTAAAAATAGAAAACATTATAGAGAGTGGCAAAAATGTACAGAAATGATAGTTGGTTACCCAAATTGATAAAATTCTGTATTTTAACAGTATGACAGATGAAACTACCAGGGGTATAAATGTATATCACACAACCCTACTGCTTTCAACATACCCACTAACTAGAATTTTACATAAATACCCACAACGGTTTTCGAAATTTTATACATACACACACACACAAATATATATATATATATATATATATATATATATATATATATATATATATATATATATATATATATATATATATATATATATGTATATATGTATGTATGTATGTATGTATGTATGTATGTATGTATGTATGTATGTATGTATGTATGTAGGTAGGTAGGTAGGTATGTATGTATGTAGAACAGATTCATTAGCATACCTATGAGATTCAACTGTACCGAAATGTGAATTATCATTCACACATTTTTTTTGAATAAAAATGTATAGGACAACATTATAAATTTTTTTTTTTTTCAAAATGAGCAACATCATAAATCTTGTAAAAGTTAAAAAAAAAAAAAAAGATCATGTGAATGGTGTGAATGGTTATTCGCTTGGAAAGCCATTCACATAATATGTATTGAGCACTCACATAATTTTTAAGGATACAGAAAGTGTGAATGTATGTAAATTCATATATGCGTATAACATTGATTTGAACATGGTTATGAGAAAAAAGTTAAATTTTTTTAAAGCTTGGTACATTCGGGTGCACATGATTTCGAGATGTACTTTTTTAAACCTAACTATATATATATATATAATCAGGTTCATCAGCGTACCTATGAGATTCCAGCGTACCCGGTCTACCATAATGTGAATGATCATTCACAAATATATTTTTTGAATAGACATGTATAATACAACATTATAATTTTTTTTTTCAAAAGGACCAATATCATAAATCTTGTGAATTATAAAAAAAGATCATGTGAATGGTCATTCACACCATGTGAATGTGTGAATCACCATTCACATAAATATGCATTGAGCATTCACATAACTTTTAAGGACACAGAATGTGTGAATCTATGTTAAATTCATATATCATGCGTATAACATTAAATTAAACATGGTTATGTGAAAAAAAATAAAAAAAAAGTATTTTCAAGTTTGGTACCTTCGGGTGCACTTGATTTAGAGATGTACTTATTTGAACCTGACTATATATATATATATATATATATATATATATATATATATATATATATATATATATATATATATATATATATATATATATATATATATATATATAGGGGTGGGTTCAATGGAAAACCACTATGCACCGGAAAACTGTGGAAACCTACGCAAACCGTCCGATTTGATGCATTTCATGAAAACGCGGTGGCATGATCGTAAATAAAGTGATGCATCACGCGGGATTTTGATGCATCACTTTGGATTTTGATGCGAATTTGATGCATTTGTGGTGGTGCAGTGCGGTTTTCACAAGTTTTCAGGTGCATTGTGGTTTTCCATTGAACCCCCCTCTATATATATATATATATATATATATATATATATATATATATATATATATATATATATATATATATATATATATATAAGTTCAAAAGAGTCCATTCAAAAATCCAGTGTACCAAGTGTACCCATCCAAAGCCACAAGATTAAATAAATCAATGGTTGTGATCAAAAAATGCAATTCCATGCGCGTCCCCCCTTTTTTTGGCTGAAAGGGTATTTTCGTAATTACAACGACCATTCACATTACTTAATTCATCATTCACATTAATTGATCATTCACATTAGTTAATTGATCATTCACATTATTTAATTATTCATTCACAACACTTATTTGATCATTCACAATAATTATTTGACTATTTACAATTCTTTTACACTTATTTGATCATTCACAATAATTATTTAACTAATTGATCATTCATATTACTTAATTGATCATTCACATTACTTAATTGACCATTCACATTACTTAAATGATCATTCACATTACTTAATTAATCATTTACGTTACTTAAATGATCATTCACATTACTTAATTGATCATTCACCTTACTTAAATGATCATTCACATTGCTTATTTGACCATTCACATTGGTAAAATAATATCAGCACAACATGTGAATCTGAGCATTGTCAACTACTAACAAACAGTAACAAGATTAATGACAAACAGTAACAATGGTCATTCATGTAACACTCAAATTCTCAAATCTATCAAACATTAATAACATCAACCAATGTGAATGATCATTCAGCTAATGTGAATGACCATTCACATTAGGAAATTTACCATTCACATTGGTTGTACCATATCAGCACAGCATGTATGCTGTGCATCGTCAACTACTAACAAGCAGTAACAAGATTAATGACAAACACTAACAATGGTCATTCATGTAACGCTCAAATTCTCAAATATATCAAACATTAATAACATCAACCAATGTGAATGAACATTCAGCTAATGTGAATGGCCATTCACATTAGGAAATTTACCATTCACATTGGTTGTACCATATCAGCACAGCATGTATACTGTGCATCGTAAACTACTAACAAGCAGTAACAAGATTAATGACAAACAGTAACAATGGTCATTCATGTAACGCTCAAATTCTCAAATCTATCAAACATTAATAACATCAACAAATGTGAATGATCATTCAGCTAATGTGAATGGCCATTCACATTAGGAAATTTACCATTCACATTGGTTGTACCATATCAGCACAGCATGTATGCTGTGCATCGTCAACTACTCACAAGCAGGAACAAGAATAATGACAAACAGTAACAATGGTCATTCATGTAACGCTCAAATTCTCAAATCTATCAAACATTAATAACATCAACCAATGTGAATGATCATTCAGCGAATGTGAATGGCCATTCACATTAGTAAATTTCACCATTCACATTGGTGAAATAATATCAGCACCTTACATTAGTCCTGTTAATTGTCAACTACGTTTTGTGAATGATCAATCTTCTAATGTGAATGGTCATTCACATTAGGTAAATGTCCATTCACATTTGATGAATGACGAGAACAATGATTATGTATTTGGGATATTTAAAAGTTTGTTGTTATGTGAATGGTAATTCAGATTTATTTAGATGGATAATTTATAATTAAGCTGAATTATGAACAATGATTATGTATTTGGGATATTTAAAAGTTTGTTGTTATTTTACGAAAATTTAGAACTCTGAATTATTATTATGGAGTATTATGAATTATAAAAGTTAGTAATGGTAAAACTAAGAATAAATCAATATTTTATGGAACCGGTTAAGTTGAGGGGTGAAATATGCAAAATGGGGAAAGATGGGAATAAAAAGGCCAAATGCCTTTCATTTTCACCATTTACTCTCTCTCTCTCTAGACTCTCTCTCTAGAATTCTCTCTACCTTCTCTCTAGATTTTCTCCCAAACCGACCGGCCAATTATCCAGTTCTATACGTCATCGGAAAGATCTCGAGGAGTACTACAACAATCTACGGTTGCATTCGTGATTTCATTCGAATTTGAGGTAAGAATTGACCTTTTAAGATGTTATATTTTCGGTTTTAAGATAAGAAATTCGAATTTATCATTTCTTGTGTGAATTAAAGCTAATTTGCTTGAGCTTTAGCTAGAATATGATAGAGTATGTATAATAGAATCGAAACTAGGCTTAATACTTAACATATTCGTGATTTTTAGGCTTTGAAATGAATGATTTAAGCTGTAGATATGAACAAATTCGAGAATACCAAGAACAAAGTCGAATTGCAGGAACAAACTCGATTTTGGTACTAAATTCGAGTATAATTGTCCACATGCTCGAATTTAATGCATATAATTGTCCACATGCTCGAATTTAATGCATAGGATTCGAATTTAATGCTTAAAATTGAAACTCACTTTCTAAGCTCGAATATATTGAATGAAACACATAGACAACGCATAAAATAACAAATTATATTCAAAGGAATAGGTTCGAACCTGAGATGGGTTCAAACTTAGTAGAGGTTTGAATTTATCTTTGATCCGAAATGCGGATCAAATGTTGCAAACTTATAAAATTTGGTTTTACAAAATTAAACAAGTTATTGACATGAGGTATTATTGAAACTAACTTACAGGTCCCTTGTGGTGTTGTTTAACCCACAGTGGGGTACTTTGTGGATCCGGTTGAAATTCCGAGGAGAAATAATAATATTGAAGTTTAATTACGCACCCTCTGTGAGTATAGTAGATTTCACATGTTTATATCTGTTTTATGATAGCTTTTTCCTGCTGAGACGTGTTGCTTCAATTATTATTCGGAATTCTACTAACTTGCGTAGATTTAGATGCACATTCATATTTGTTGCATGTCCGTTCGTTTGTTGTGCATCTAGTGATGGACCGGTGGGTCGCATCAATTACTCCGATGTTACTGCACTATATGACCCGGAGCTGATCCCTCCGAGGTTCTGCTAGGTAGTATGTCATCCCCGATCGTACGTTTGTCTCAGATGGTATGTTTTATGCCGAGCTTTGGGCTCGAAGGGGCTGCGGCTCTGATTCCGTACTTGGTGTACGAAGAGGGTATACGATGTTTGTCATCGGTGTTACTCTTGGGGCTTCATAAAGATTTATAAAATGCGTAATCTGTGTATTCACTAAGCATTCGCTTATTCCTCAGATGTTTATTTTTACAGGAAAGGGAACATCTGCCGCTGGACCTTCTAGTTAGGTCGTTTGTGAAGACTTGGAAGATTTGATACTACTTAATCGGTAATTGTGCTTTGGGACAATGTTGTAATATATTTTGGATGTTGTAATAATTGAATGGAGTATGTAGACTTAGATTCGGTACCTTATAGTACAGTAGGGTGTTTGACACTGTTGTATTACTTATTTAGTTATTTTTAATGCTTCCGCACTCTAATTAGGTTATCAGATCATTTTGTTATTGTGTTTAATGGTGATTAATCTTGGGTGTCTTGTAATTGGTGGTTAATGTGGAAAGGGTGTCACATGGTATGGTATCAGAGCAGTAGTTTGAGATTCAAGTGTCCGTGAGGTCTTGGTCTCAAACACTAAGTGATGACTTGTAGTGATTTTAAGTAATGATCTGAACTAAGATAGGTTACGATCTAGTAATCTTAAGAGATTGACTATCATACGGGACAAATGGGTGGTGTCTTAAAATAAATGACATGTTGCTAAACAAGTTATATGTTTTATATAATCAGAACATGTCTGGAGGAGGAATGACACCCGAAGAAACAAGGGAGATGATGCTAGCCATGATGGCTGAGCAGAACAAGATGATTCAAGATCAGTTTCGGGCTCGAGATGAGGCCGAAGCTAAGAGAAGAGAAGACAAGAGGAAAATAAGGAAAAAGAAGGGGGTAATAATGAGGAACAAGATGACAACGCTGGGTCATCTCAAGGGTTGTCGGTTTAAGGATTTCAAAGGAAGCGGGGCCGTGGAGTTTAATGGATTGGGGGACGCTGTTACCGCACTTGAATGGGATAACGGCTACCGAACGGACATTCCGAATCAGCGACTGTGCTGAGAAGGACATGGTTCGGTATGCTACTGCTATGTTCACCAATGATGCGATTATGTGGTGGAACGCTATGGTGAATGCTTTGACATTGGAGAAGGTTTTCGTAATGACTTGGGCTGAGTTCACGGACTTATTCACTCAGCAGTACTGTCCGGTTGATGAGCGCCGAAGGTTGGAAGCGAAGTTTATGGCGCTGATGCAGGGGACTAAGACTGTGTCCCAATATGCTGTGGAATTCACGAGGCTGAGTCTGTTTGCGCCTCATCAGGTGGATACTGAAGAAAGGAAAGTAACCAGGTTCGAGGCTGGTCTGGATATTGAGATCAGAAGAGTTATGAGCAACGTCCGCTACCTTATATTTGCTGGCTTATTAGAGGCTGCCAGAAATGTAGAGCAAATTCTGATCATGTCGGGTTATTCTATTGGGTCTGCTGCTGCTTCCACCAACCCAACACAACCGTCACCACCGAAACGCCAGCGTGAGGGAGGATACTCGGGATCTTCTCGTTCGTTGCAGTACTCGCCGCAACAGTCTTATCGCCGACAGCCTGGGTCTTCTGGTCGTGCTCGTGCTTATTCTATCAACACCGAGCCGCAATATTGCAATAAGTGTCATCTGGAACACTTTGGCAAGTGCACTAATGGACGTGCTTGCTTATGCTGTGGATAGCTGGGTCATTTTCAGAGCGAGTGTCCACGAAAAGGTGATGCTTGCTATAAGTGTGGGGTGTGGGGACACTATAGTAGGAACTGTAGGAAGAATGCTCCAGCAGCTGCTGCTCGATCATCTGAGGATCTAGTGGTGGTTCAGTCAACCGCTAGAACCAGCCACAAAGGGCACCGGCTCGTGCTTTTCAGATTACGACAGAAGAAGCTAGGGAAAATCCGGAGGTGGTCACGGGTACGTTTATTGTAAATTCCTTGCCTGCACGAGTTCTTTTTGATTCGGGTGCCAACCGCTCTTTCGTGTCTACTGTTTTACGCAACGACTTGCTATGCCACTGTCTAGGTTGTCTGCTATACTTGATATTGAAACTGCTAGCAACACTCTAGTCAAGGTAGATCACGTATACCGTAATTGCACATTAGTAATTGAAGATGTAGTCTTCAATTTAGATCTGATTCCGATAGAGTTCAGCGAGTTTGACGTGATAATCGGTATGGACTGGTTGATCGAAAATGAGGCCCACATAGTTTGTAAGAATCGTATGATAAAGATAACTACTCCAGAGGGACGTGAGATATGTATATACGGGGATAGGAGAAGCGGGGATCTGTGTTTGCTGACTATTGCAAAAGCCCGAAAGCTTGTTGCAAAGGGTTGTGAGTCTTATTTAGCATATGCGATTGATGCTAAGGCTGAGAAGAGGACTTTGGTCGATATGCCTGTTGTTTCACAATTCCCGGATGTGTTTTCGGAAGACTTGTCTGGCGTGCCGCCTGAGAGACAAGTAGAGTTTCGGATTGATTTGATCCCTGGAGCTGCACCGGTAGCTCGTTCTCCGTATCGCCTTGCTCCTACTGAGATGCAAGAGATGATGAAACAACTTCAAGAGTTGTTGGACAAGGGCTTCATTCGACCGAGTTCATCGCCGTGGGGAGCTTCGGTATTGTTTGTAAAGAAGAAGGATGGTACGATGAGAATGTGCATTGACTACCGGGAGTTGAATAAGTTGACCATTAAGAACAAGTATCCGCTACCGAGGATAGACGACTTATTTGATCAGTTGCATAGGGCTAGTGTGTTCTCCAAGATTGATTTGAGGTCGGGGTACCATCAGTTGAAGGTACAAGAAGAGGATGTGCCTAAGACAGCATTTAGGACACGTTATGGGCATTATGAGTTCTTGGTTATGCCTTTCGGGTTAACCAATGTCCCGGCTGTCTTTATGGATCTAATGAACCGAGTTTGTAGACCGATGTTAGACAAATCGGTGATTGTGTTCATTGATGACATTTTGGTGTACTCTAAGTCCGAGGCCGAACACGCTGATCACCTAAAGGAATTATTGGAGTTGTTAAGAAAGGAAAGGTTGTATGCCAAATTCTCAAAGTGTGAGTTTTGGCTACAACAGATACAGTTTCTAGGACATGTGATTTCGGGGGCTGGGATTTCAGTAGATCCGGCTAAGGTAGAAGCGATAAAGAATTGGGAGCCGCCTCGTTCAGCTACAGAAGTTAGGAGTTTTCTTGGACTGGCAGGCTATTAGAGGAGGTTTATAAAGGACTTTTCAAAGATTGCAGTTCCTTTAACTGCATTGACAAGGAAGAATGCACCTTTTGTCTGGGAAACCGTGCAGCAAGAAGCGTTTGATATTTTGAAGAAGACACTAAGTGAAGCTCCGATACTTGCTCTACCAGAAGGCAATGAGGATTTCGTAGTATACACTGATGCATCGAGATTGGGATTAGGCGCTGTACTGATGCACCGTGGAAAGGTTATAGCATATGCTTCGAGACAGTTAAAGCAACATGAGAAGAATTATTCGACTCATGATTTGGAGTTGACCGCAGTTACATTTGCCTTGAAGTTATGGAGACACTATCTGTACGGGACTAAGTGTCAACTCTACATGGACCATAAGAGTTTAAAGTATATCTTTAGTCAGAAGGAGCTCAATATGAGACAGAGACGATCTATAGAACTTATAAAGGATTATGATTGCGAAATCCTTTATCACCCCGGAAAGGCTAATGTGGTAGCCGATGCTTTGAGTCGCAAAGCTTATGCTAAGGACTGCTGCTACATGATGACGTCTACCATGTTAACGTCTACCATTATAAATGATGTTAAGGCCGCTCTGGAAGAAGCCTTGAAAGATGAAAATGTTGGTGCTGAGGATATAGGAGTGCATATTAAGATTATGGAAACTAGTGAATCAGGACTGAAAGGGGTATATGGAAGGATCTGGGTGCCGAAATTTGGTGGCATGAGACAGGTGATTATTGAAGAGACGCATCAATCTAAGTTTTCTATACATCCTGGAAGTACAAAGATGTACAATGAACTTAAAGCAGACTTCTGGTGGCCGGGATTGAAGAAGGATATCGGCCAGTACGTGGAACGATGTAGGACTTGCCGGCTTGTGAAAGCCGAACACCAGAAACCTTATGGCAGTCTGCAACCACTTCCCATTCCGGAATGGAAGTGGGAACACATCACTATGGACTTCGTTACAAAACTGCCGAAGACTAGGCGTCAACACGATGCAGTCTGGGTAATAGTGGACAGATTGACTAAGTCGGCTCACTTTATTCCGATAAGGGAAAATTATTCTTTGGAGAAGTTGGCTCAGATTTACATGGACGAGATTGTTTCTAGGCATGGAGTGCCTAAGTCCATAATATCGGATCGAGATAGCCGATTTAGTTCGAACGTCTGGTCGGCTTTGCAGGAAGGACTGGGTACAAGGATTGCTATGAGTACGACCTATCGTCCGCAAACCGATGGCCAAAGTGAACGGACAATCCTCACTCTTGAAGATATGATGAGGTCGTGTATATTGGATCTCGGTGGCAAATGGGACGATCATCTACCACTGATAGAGTTTTCGTATAACAACAGTTATCACGCAACAATAAAGAAGGCGTCGTTTGAGGCTTTATATGGGAGAAGGTGTAGGACTCCTACTTGTTGGAGAGAAACTGGTGAAACGCCGATTGCTGAGCCGACATTGCTTCAAGAAACCAACAAGAAGATACAATTAATTAGACAGAACATGAAGGCGGCCCAGGATCGTCAGAAAAGTTATTATGATAGAAGGCACAAACCAGTCAATTTTGAGGTGAATGATTGGGTTTATTTGAAAGTGTCACCTATGAGAGGTGTTACACGATTTGTGAAAAGACGAAAGTTGGCTCCGATATTTGTCGGACCATTTAAGATAACCGAGAAAGTAGGAAATCAGTCATACCGTTTGGAATTGCCTGAAGAGATGTCGGGCATACACCCGGTGTTTCATGTTGGGAATCTCAGGAAATCGTTTAATACTGGAAATGAGGATTGGGCAGACCACACTGAGCTGCAAGTTGATGAAAGGCTCCGGTATGTTGAAGAGCCGGAGTGTGTGTTAGATACAAAGATAAAGAAGTTGAGGAGCAAAGAGATAGAAATGGTGCTTGTACGTTGGAAACATCATAAGGGAGCCAATCATACATGGGAAACGAAAGCTGACTTGTTAAGGAAATATCCGCAGCTGTTTGAAGTCAAATAACTTCGAGGACGAAGTTAGAGCGTGGTGGAGCCCATGTTGTAACATCCTCGAATTCAATTACTGTAATTCAGATTTATTTAGATGGATAATTTATAATTAAGCTGAATTATGAACAATGATTATGTATTTGGGATATTTAAAAGTTTGTTGTTATTTTAAGAAAATTTAGAACTCTGAATTATTATTATGGAGTATTATGAATTATAAAAGTTAGTAATGATAAAACTAAGAATAAATCAATATTTTATGGAACCGGTTAAGTTGAGGGGTGAAATGTGCAAAATGGGGAAAGATGGGAATAAAAAAGGCCAAATGCCTTTCATTTTCACCATTTACTATCACTCTCTAGAATTATCTCTACCTTCTCTCTAGATTTTCTCCCAAACCGACCGGCCGATTATCGAGTTCTATATGTCATCGGAAAGATCTCGAGGAGTACTACAACAATCTACGGTTGCATTCGTGATTTCGTTCGAATTTGAGGTAAGAATCGACCTTTTAAGTTGTTATATTTTCGGTTTTAAGATAAGAAATTCAAATTTATCATTTCTTGTGTGAATTAAAGCTAATTTGCTTGAGCTTTAGCTAGAATAAGATAGAGTATGTATAATAGAATCGAAACTAGGCTTAATACTTAACATATTCGTGATTTTAGGCTTTGAAATGAATGATTTAAGCTGTAGATATGAACAAATTCGAGAATACCAATAACAAAGTCGAAATGCAAGAACAAACTCGATTTTGGTACTAAATTCGAGTATGTATTCGAATTTAACACATTGTCTTCGACTTTAACCTCAAATTCGAAGATGAGTTCGAATTTAACCCTAAAATTTGAAGATGGGTTCGAATTTAACCTCACACATTCGAATTTGATGCATATAATTGTCCACATGCTCGAATTTAATGCATAGGATTCGAATTTAATGCCTAAAATTGAAACCCACTTTCTAAGCTTGAATATATTGAATGAAACACATAGACAACGCATAAAATAACAAAAAGTATTCAAAGGAATAGGTTCGAACCTGAGATGGGTTCAAACTTAGTAGAGGTTTGAATTTATCTTTGATCCGAAATGCGGATCAAATGTTGCAAACTTATAAAATTTGGTTTTACAAAATTAAACAAGTTATTGACATGAGGTATTATTGAAACTAACTTACAGGTCCCTTGTGGTGTTGTTTAACCCACAGTGGGGTACTTTGTGGATCCGGTTGAAATTCCGAGGAGAAATAATAATATTGAAGTTTAATTACGCACCCTCTGTGAGTATAGTAGATTTCACATGTTTATATCTGTTTTATGATAGCTTTTTCCTGCTGAGACGTGTTGCTTCAATTATTATTCGGAATTCTACTAACTTGCGTAGATTTAGATGCACATTCATATTTGTTGCATGTCCGTTCGTTTGTTGTGCATCTAGTGATGGACCGGTGGGTCGCATCAATTACTCCGATGTTACTGCACTATATGACCCGGAGCTGATCCCTCCGAGGTTCTGCTAGGTAGTATGTCATCCCCGATCGTACGTTTGTCTCAGATGGTATGTTTTATGCCGAGCTTTGGGCTCGAAGGGGCTGCGGCTCTGATTCCGTACTTGGTGTACGAAGAGGGTATACGATGTTTGTCATCGGTGTTACTCTTGGGGCTTCATAAAGATTTATAAAATGCGTAATCTGTGTATTCACTAAGCATTCGCTTATTCCTCAGATGTTTATTTTTACAGGAAAGGGAACATCTGCCGCTGGACCTTCTAGTTAGGTCGTTTGTGAAGACTTGGAAGATTTGATACTACTTAATCGGTAATTGTGCTTTGGGACAATGTTGTAATATATTTTGGATGTTGTAATAATTGAATGGAGTATGTAGACTTAGATTCGGTAACTTATAGTACAGTAGGGTGTTTGACACTGTTGTATTATTATTTAGTTATTTTTAATGCTTCCGCACTCTAATTAGGTTATCAGATCATTATGTTATTGTGTTTAATTGTGATTAATCCTGGGTGTCTTGTAATTGCTGGTTAATGTGGCAAGGGTGTCACAACTACTAACAAACAGTAACAAGATTAAGGACAAACACATTCAATGGTCATTCATGTAACGCTCAAATTCTCAAATCTATCAAACAGTAATAACATGAACCAATGTGAATGATCATTCAGCTAATGAATGGCCATTCACATTGCCACCAGTGACCATTCACATTGGTGAAATAATATCAGCACCTTACATTAGTCCTTTTAATTGTTAACTACGTTTTGTGAATGCTCAATCTTCTAATGTGAATGGTCATTCACATTAGGTAAATGTCCATTCACATTTGATGAATGACGAGAACAGCAATGTTAGACTTCATCTTCTACATACCATCAATGATAAATGTATTTCATCGATATTGCATACAAAAAAAACAAGGAATTCAATGTGAATGGTCATCCTACATTAGATAATTGTTGTACATTGAACTTACTGCGTTTTCCTTCATCTTCTCTATTAGGGTTTTTGTTTTCAGCAACAACATGTAAAGATTGCCCTCTATATCAATCGATTCCTCCATGAATGTACAATTGCTTCCTCCCCGATTTGTTGTATTTAATTGAGAGATTTCAAAGGATTTCGTACATGTGAATGGTGTTTTCGTATAGGAAAGTCGATCGTGCCACCAGGGATTTCGTACATGTGAATGGTGATTCCATGAATGTACAACCATTACCTTAATGAAGCAGAAATCTCCTTGGATGAATGGTCGATCCTACCCCTCGCGCTTTTTTTCAATCGGGTGGTTGATGAATGGTGCGCTCAGTACACTGGCTTTTGGAAGGTACGCTCAAGAACCCAATTCTATATAGAATTTGGTTCCACAGCGTCCCTTGTGAAAGCCTGCGTATCCAGCGTACCCCAAATAGGCAAGGGTATTTTCGTAATTGCAGCGACCATTCACATTGCTTAAATTTATCATTCACATTAATTGATCATTCACATTAGTCAATTGATCATTCACATTACTTAATTGATCATTCACAACACTTATTTAACTTTTTATACTTCTTGTACACTTAATTTTTTGTATGCAATATCGATGAAATACATTTAACATTGATGGTATGTAGAAGATGAAGTCTAACATTGCTGTTCTCGTCATTCATCAAATGTGAATGGACATTTACCTAATGTGAATGACCATTCACATTAGAGGATTGATCATTCACAAAACGTAGTTGACAATTAACAGGACTAATGTAAGGTGCTGATATTATTTCACCAATGTGAATGGTGAAATTTACTAATGTGAATGGCCATTCACATTCGCTGAATGATCATTCACATTGGTTGATGTTATTAATGTTTGATAGATTTGAGAATTTGAGCGTTACATGAATGACCATTGTTACTGTTTGTCATTAATCTTGTTACTGCTTGTTAGTAGTTGACGATGCACAGCATACATGCTGTGCTGATATGGTACAACCAATGTGAATGGTAAATTTCCTAATGTGAATGGCCATTCACATTAGCTGAATGATCATTCACATTTGTTGATGTTATTAATGTTTGATAGATTTGAGAATTTGAGCGTTACATGAATGACCATTGTTACTGTTTGTCATTAATCTTGTTACTGCTTGTTAGTAGTTTACGATGCACAGTATACATGCTGTGCTGATATGGTACAACCAATGTGAATGGTAAATTTCCTAATGTGAATGGCCATTCACATTAGCTGAATGATCATTCACATTGGTTGATGTTATTAATGTTTGATATATTTGAGAATTTGAGCGTTACATGAATGACCATTGTTACTGTTTGTCATTAATCTTGTTACTGCTTGTTAGTAGTTGACGATGCACAGCATACATGCTGTGCTGATATGGTACAACCAATGTGAATGGTAAATTTCCTAATGTGAATGGTCATTCACATTAGCTGAATGATCATTCACATTGGTTGATGTTATTAATGTTTGATAGATTTGAGAATTTGAGTGTTACATGAATGACCATTGTTACTGTTTGTCATTAATCTTGTTACTGCTTGTTAGTAGTTGACAATGCTCAGATTCACATGTTGTGCTGATATTATTTTACCAATGTGAATGGTCAAATAAGCAATGTGAATGATCATTTAAGTAAGGTGAATGATCAATTAAGTAATGTGAATGATCATTTAAGTAACGTAAATGGTTAATTAAGTGATGTGAATGATCATTTAAGTAATGTGAATGATCAATTAAGTAATGTGAATGATCAATTAAGTAATATGAATGATCAATTAGTCAAATAATTATTGTGAATGACCAAATAAGTGTAAAAGAATTGTAAATAGTCAAATAATTCTTGTGAATGATCAAATAAGTGTTGTGAATGAATAATTAAGTAATGTGAATGATCAATTAACTAATGTGAATGATCAATTAATGTGAATGATCAATTAATGTGAATGATGAATTAACTAACGTGAATGGTCGCTGTAATTACGAAAATACCCTTACAGCAAAAAAAAGGGGGGACGCGCATGGAATTGCATTTTTTGATCACAACCATTGATTTATTTAATCTTGTGGCTTTGGATGGGTACCCTTGGTACACTGGATTTTTGATGAGACTCTTTTGAACACACACACACACACACACACACATATATATATATATATATATATATATATATATATATATATATATATATATATATATATATATATATATATATATATATATATATATATATATATAGTCAGGTTCAAATAAGTACATCTCTAAATCAAGTGCACCCGAAGGTACCAAACTTGAAAATACTTTTTTTTTTTTATTTTTTTTCACATAACCATGTTTAATTTAATGTTATACGCATGATATATGAATTTAACATAGATTCACACATTCTGTGTCCTTAAAAGTTATGTGAATGCTCAATGCATATTTATGTGAATGGTGATTCACACATTCACATGGTGTGAATGACCATTCACATGATCTTTTTTTATAATTCACAAGATTTATGATATTGGTCCTTTTGAAAAAAAAAATTATAATGTTGTATTATACATGTCTATTCAAAAAATATATTTGTGAATGATCATTCACATTATGGTAGACCGGGTACGCTGGAATCTCATAGGTACGCTGATGAACCTGATTATATATATATATATAGTTAGGTTTAAAAAAGTACATCTCGAAATCATGTGCACCCGAATGTACCAACCTTTAAAAAAATTTAACTTTTTTCTCATAACCATGTTCAAATCAATGTTATACGCATATATGAATTTACATACATTCACACTTTCTGTATCCTTAAAAATTATGTGAGTGCTCAATACATATTATGTGAATGACTTTCCAAACGAATCATCATTCAAACCATTCACATGATCTTTTTTTTTTACCTTTTATAAGATTTATGATGTTGCTCATTTTGAAAAAAAAAAGTTTTATAATGTTGTCCTATACATTTTTATTCAAAAAAAATGTGTGAATGATCATTCACATTTGGGTACAGTTGAATCTCATAGGTATGCTAATGAATCTGTTCTACATACATACATACATACATACATACATACATTCTACATACATACATACATACATACATACATACATACATATATACATATATATATATATATATATATATATATATATATATATATATATATATATATATATATATATATATATATATATATATATATATATTTGTGTGTGTGTATAAAATTTCGAAAACCGTTGTAGGTATTTATGTAAAATTGTAGTTAGTGGGTATGTTGAAAGCAGTAGGGTTGTGTGATATACATTTATACCCCTGGTAGTTTCATCTGTCATACTGTTAAAATGCAGAATTTTATCAATTTGGGTAGCCAACTATCATTTTTGTACATTTTTACCACTCTCTATAATGTTTTCTATTTTTAACCCTAAACAACTATCTTTTGTTCCATTTATATGATTTACCGGTAACACATAGATGATGTGGCAAATTTTTATATTTAATATATATAATTATTCCATGTCAATATTTAAAAGTCAGTTAATTCCACATCATATTTAATATATATTTGGTTCTGAAGGTTAAGATCAAAAAATTATGCATATCAAATTTGTTTCACGGTGATTAGAAGTTTTTTTTTTTTTTTTTTTTTTTTTTTTTTTTTTTTTTTTTTTTTTTTTTTAAATTCATCAAATCACATACCAAAATATTAAACATTCAAAAAATATAATATCAAAAAATTATGCATATCAAATTTGTTTCACGGTGATTAGAAGTTTGTTTTTTTTTAAATTCATCAAATCACATACCAAAATATCTAACATTCAAAAAATATAACTCTGACTTTAATTAAAACTATAAAATTTGAATTTTTAAGATTACTTGTTTAATTGAAAAAAGTTAAATCATATGTATACTAAGTGGGTGTTTGGTTTTGCGTTATGAACCAGATTATTAACTTATTACGTTACAATAACGCAAATAATTAGTTTAAAGTGTTTGGATGAATACCTTAATAAGTGATTATTTGCGTTTAGAGTTGTTCTACCACACTTTTTCATAAGTTAAAAAATATAGCTTATTTGCTTAATAAGTGATTATTTGGTCATTTTACAAGTAAAAACACAAATCCAAACACTTTAAAAACTAATTATTTGATAATTATGATACCAAACAGCAGAAGCTAAACCAAACACTACATTTCCTGCAACACTTTTTGTTACAACTATTATCTGATTATTATTTTTAAAAACGCTACAACACTTTTTCAAACGCAAATCCAAACACCCTCTAAGTCAATCAAACACAAATTCAAACATGTTTATATACCATAATATAAAATGTACAAGCAAAATAAAAGACTTTCTCTTATTTAAAATTCATCAATATGAAAATGTTTACATCAACATGCTTCCATGTGGAATTAATTGAGTTTTAAATAATGACACGGAAATAATTATATATATTAAATTTAAAAAGGCCACATCATTTATATGATACTGGATATTACATGTAAAATCATATAAATGAAACAAAAGATAGTTGTTTAGGGG
Organism: Centrapalus pauciflorus; assembly: GCA_020465985.1. Lineage (NCBI taxonomy): Eukaryota > Viridiplantae > Streptophyta > Magnoliopsida > Asterales > Asteraceae > Centrapalus > Centrapalus pauciflorus. The sequence goes on from JAANYP010002660.1 coordinate 126,076, forward strand.
TAAAAAAACATAGAAAAAAAATTACAGAGAGTACCAAAAATGGACAAAAATGATAGTTGGTTACCTAAAATTGATAAAAACCTTTAAAATGCTTTTAGAAATAGTAAATCTGGAATCATATAAGTCATCTTTGTTTTTTTTCCTTCCATTTTATATCTTTAAAATTTTGGAAAACCGTCATGGTTATTTATGTAAAATTAACTTAGTAAAGAAGTTGAAAGTAGTGGAATTATATGATTACCTTTTCTACCCCTGGTGGTTACATTTGTCATAATGTTTATAAAAAAAAATTTAGGCATTGTTTGTTTTTCATTAAGATGCTCTTAAAAAGATATGAATCTAAACTTCATATCTATAATACATTAAGATTGTTTATTTAGTTTCAGAATTAAAATGTTGCAAATTTTGAATTTATCTCTTAATTTTAAGAGGGAGACTTGGGTCTGAAAAAAATTAAGAACTCTCTTTTCTAAATTTTAGTTTACAAACCCTAAAACTATTTATCTTTTTTTAACAACAGATGTTAGTGGTTAGATATTAGCATCATTGTTAGATACCTTAAGGGTGAGGACCAAATCCACACATCCACTTAAGGAGACACGTCATTGGCAAGGCTCGAACTCAAGATATCAACCAAGGGGAACCGCCCGACCTTTGGTGGTGGCCACTTTTTATCATATTAATTATTATAATTTCAGTTATCTATTTTGAGATGTTGATTAAAATATAAGTTCAGTTAATTCTAATTTAAAAATATTTATCATATTAATTATTATAATTTAATTTTATTTATATAAATTAATTATAATATATAATTAATTAGATATAATATATTTCAGATGTTTCATATTACGAAACAAATCATCTTAATTTCAGATTTTAGATCTTAAGATCACCTCTTAATTTTCAGATGTTGTTTTCAAACTTCAGACAATTAACAATTTTAAAAAACAAACACCACCTAAATAATGGTAAACTTGTAATTATCTAATCATTCTTTATCGATGATCCATAATCAATCTAGCATGATCCAATGGTTCAAATGTTGTGTCTCACTTATTGTAATTTTATGAGTTAGGTGTTGTTCTTTTACATAAGTGATAAGTAATTGATTACTGATTGCAATGCTAATTGATAAGTGATGTCGATGTCGCTAATTACTGAATACTGAATCAATAAGTCTGTTGTTTTTTTTGCTGAATATGTATTCAAGTTTATCTTTTATAAAATATCAATCCATATTATTTCAAAAACCTTATAGTTAGTTCAAAACACACATACATAATATTTATAATTCATAATGTAACCATTACAAAAATCATTGTCCATTCAAAATTCATAAAAGTCAATTACATACATACATACATATATATATATTGTTAAATTATAAAATTTAATTTAATATTTATCATTTATTTAGGAAACTAAATAAAATGATCAACCACCTTCCCATAAATCCACGTTTAAATGTCGAAATGCATCACGATTTTGGTGATGTATAATGATGGAACAAAGACGAGGATGAATATGGTCGAAATGCATCATGTTTGAAATTGAATTGGATGAAGATGCATCGTGTTTGAAGACGAATCCAATAAATTGGATGAAGATGCATCATGTTTGTTTAGATCCGGATAGAATATTTTCTGAATTAAAGCATCTTCCGATTTTGCCCTTCCGCGCGCGAGAAGTTATGCACCCGTGCACCCATTTTCAAGTTAATTACCATTTTGCCACTACAATCTGAACCATTAAAATTCAAGATCTAACGGTGCATACATGTTCCCAAAGTGTACAATGCATACAGGTGCCCCATAGAACCTGACCCTATATATATATATATATATATATATATATATATATATATATATATATATATATATATATATATGTTCAAGTGCATTAAAATACTCTAAGTGCATGAAAACACGAATCACATAAATGCACGTTCACATACATTCAAAGTTATATAAGTGTGTGTTCACATCATTTTTTAGGAGCTAGTATATGTGAATGTATGTGAAATTTACATATGATCTTCATAATGTTAATTAAAACATGTTTATGAAAATAAATTAAAAAAAAAGTTTTTTTAAAGGTGACTTTTGGTGCGCTGCATAATGGTGGTACTCTCTCGAACCATATTCTCTCTCTCTCTCTCTCTCTCTATATATATATATATATATATATATATATATATATATATATATATATATATATATACACACACACACACACACACACACACACACACACACACATACATATATAGAATCAGGTTCATTAGCGTACCTATGAGATTCTTGCATACCCAGTGTATCCTAATGTGAATGATCATTCACATATATTTTTTTTGAATAGACATGTATAAGACAAGATTATAAGACTTTTTTCAAAAGTAGCAACATCATAAATCTTGTAAATGGTAAAAAAAGATCATGTGAATGGTCATTGGTGTGAAATGATCATTCACATGGATGACCATTCACATAAATATGCATTGAGGATTCACATAATTTTTAAGGACACAGAAAGTGTGAATGTATGTGAAATTCATATATCATGTGTATAACATTAATTTAAACATGGTTATGAGAAAAAAAATTTAAAAAAAGTTTTTTAAGGTTGGTACCTTCAGGTGCACTTGATTTCGAGAGGTACCTTTTTGAACATGAATCTACATATATATATATATACACACACACACACACACACATACATACATACATACATACACACGCACACAAGTATACAACCCTTTGCATATACATCAATTAGAACAATCTATCTATATCTATTAATAAAACAAAACAAATCGTGACACTGTCACTTTCTCAGCTCTCCTAATTTTTGTTTTCACGCTCATTTTGCCCAATATAACTATTTTAATTAATTTACATAATTGATTTTAAAGAAACTATTTAATTTTAAATAAACTAAAAGATTACTAATATAATTAATGATTTAAGTACATCCTAATTTAACCTATAATTTACCTAAAATGTTTTATCAAGAATTATATAATTGATTTATAAAACAATTTTTTTATTTTCAAACTTTAAAATTAAATGTTACATGTTTTAATCCTAATTATAATTTATAATAAGGGTTTGTTATGAAAAAAAAAACCAACATGTTTTCATATTTTTTTGCGTTTTCGTCCCTCCATGTTATTTTTTTACATAAAAGTCCTCAAGTTAATTTTTTTTGTTTGGTAAAATTTGGATATTAGAACCCGGTTTTTCAGTTTTTAAAAACCCGGTTCACAAATTATAATCGGAGTCTAATGTCCCAATTTCACTAAACCAAAAAAGAAATATTTACTTGAGGTTTTTTATGGAAAAAAAAAACATTGAGGGACAAAGACGCAAAAAACGTGAAAACGTGTTGATTTTTTTCATAATAAACCCTAATTATAAATGAATAACTTTACTTATTTATCGTGATATCATGTGTCATCACCCGCAATTTATACATGTCATATCATATTCTAGAATAACAAATAATATCTGAATCATATTTTTCTAAATTTACATCTAATATAATAAGATTTAAAATAGATTTAAACAAAATATTCATATTTAAATATTTGATAAATACAACATAATAGAAAGTTTAAAGATGATAAAAAAACATATAATTATTCATATATATTTAGAATTCTAAAAGAGTTATAGTTTATGTCAAATAATAATAAAATTCTTAAAATTAATATTTTTATGTTTCAGTTCTTAGCTTGCATTATGTATTTAATATAGACAGCTATATATTAAAACATCCGCGTAATATGCAGGTAATAAACTACTAACCATACAAATTAGTACACAAAATATTTTATGTTTCAACAAAAATTATATATCAAAATACACAATCATTCAAACCAAAGTTAGTTCAAAATACACATCAAATCAACATTTGGAATAAAAATCAAGATTTGTAGTTTATTGTAGGTTGTGGGTTTGGAACAAAGAATATTGTTGAAACAAAAAATCAAGATTTCTTACCAATTTTTTGATGATTAACAAAAAATACCGGCGAAACTAGGGGGCAAACAACAGTAGGGTTTCGTATATGGTGAGGAGGAGTCGGGGACAATTTCTTTGACATGGCCGAATAAGTGAAATTAAGTTTATAATTAGCCCCGTACACGTAACTTACCAAATCAGTAGTAATAACTTCATTTCAGCACTCATCACTTAAAAGAAATGAAACACCCATACAACAATAATACATATTTCAGTGTAATTAACAATAATTTATACATCAATACTTGCAGAATTAGGGTAGAATTAAAACTTTTACAACTAATGCATCATAAGTGATACATCCGAATAACAACTAATGAATCTACAAGGTTACAGGTCATGATCCTGCAAACGAATAGTCAAGGCCAAGAGGTCGACTAACCCAAACCCAAACACAATCACCAAAGCATACCGTTAGTCTCGAGTCTACACTCTGAATAATGAGGAAGAATATAAACTTCCTGCTCGATAGCTCAAACCTGCAAAAGGTTAACAACTAAAGGGGTAAACAACAAAAGTTGTTTAGCGAATTCTAAGATTAATATAAATAACAATTAACATGCTAACCATGCCTATCCAACACATAATTTCTATCAACCAAAGATATAGGGGCCAATGATGGCCAATGCCAAGTTAGAATGGGATCACATCATCCTCGTTGAGGACTATCGGTGTCCCACATCAATTATTTATCTATTCGAATTCACAACAAAATGTCTCATCTCACTAAGAACTATTAACCTTCTCGACATTTATCAATGTCACATGTTCCATCGTCACCGCCCGGCCTAGCCGAGTCAAAGTGTGAAACCGACTCAACTCTTGGAATCCACTACACCGCTAGACATAGTCGAGCCAAAGTGGGGATTCCAACGCGTGTCATAGTAGCACGTTGTAACGCTTTTGCAAAGTTGCCTTACCAAATCGGCACGTTACATTAACACAATACATACTACTAATGACTCCAATTCAAAGGTGAGAACAAACATGCTTGCGGCCCAACGTGTCATAATCATCGCCACGAAGGCGGCCCGTTGCCGTCCTCACATGATGTCAACACCGCCACTAGGATATAACTCATGCTTGCAGCCCAACGTGTCATAATCATCGCCCGCAGGCGGCCCGTTGCCGTCCTCACACGAGATAATCCCATCCAAATCCAAATACCACATACCCCATGGTCGTCTAGGGTTCCCTGTCAAAGTCGGGAGTGGTATTGCCTCTAGCAAGTACGAGGCTGTCCCTAGCAAGCACGGGACTTCCGACAGTGCAAGTACGTCGGCATCTGGCATCCAAAGGGGCCAGGAATATTCCATGGATATCCAAAGGGGTCCAAAACGCATTCCACAACAATTTAGGGTTCAATATGACTCATGAGAGTCTATAACGGTCCATAAGACCAATTAAAAGAAACCATCTATGTGGTTTTACTAATCATTCCGCAACAATGGATTCTAACATATCAACGGGGTCGTTTGACATTACTAATAAGCCTACCGGTTGAATAGTCCTTTATGCCCGAATCATAATCAATTAGATTGTCACGAAGGCGACCCAATATACAACTTAAAGATTCATGCATATATCTCAACTATTATTAATCAATCACAAAAGTGAGTAGTCCAACCTACGAGATCATCACACGTGAGTTACCAACTTCCAACCAATATTATTCATACAGATAAGCGGTTAGACATATTATATGAATTGCATAACAAACCAATACACAACTATGTCAATTATCATGGCAATTCACTTTTCAATTCATGATGCATGACAACATGTTCAATAAGGCTACAATGAATCCATCTATAGCATGTGAATATGCATGATCAAGTAGCATGTTATCAACAAATGCATAAACAATAATTAACATGTAATCGTTCATCTACATTAGTCCTAGAACTCACAGTGATTGGTTAAGAAGATTCCAAAGCCTTCCAATAAAGCCACAATAGCCCGGAGAATGGCTAAAACTTGCAATCAAGCTCCTTTCGACTCAAATTACCTAGAAGCATTCATAACGCATATACGTAAGCCCCTGAACACAAGATAAGCCCCTAAGAGTGGGCTAAGGGTATTGGGTAATCAGACCGAAAGTACTAAGTTCATATGAGGCCTTAGGAGTTCCGGACTCAATCCAAGGCCCTCAAACCCTTTAAACACCTAATTTAGAGGTGCAACGAACGTATAAGACCCAAGCATCGACCCCCCACCCAAGCAACCATTTTTGGGCTAGAAACATGGTCATGGAGCGACCAATAGGTTAGTCGCGCCGCGGACAGCTCTCAGCTCATTTTTGAGTCAAAAATGCACACCAAACTCCCAAAACTCCCATAAACGTTTTCGTAACTTTGGAGGGACTTTACCAACAATATTAATAGCATATTAAGGTCACTTAGACACCTCTAAACATATTAAAATGATTTCATAACATTCCATGATTCCATGGAGCTCATACGGACTCCGAACGAGTCCGAGAATGACCGAAAACTCCAACCGACAACACCAAGCTCCAATTGAGCTTGTAATCAATTCTAATCAATTCCATAGCAATATTTGACATATTTAGGCTATTATTAGGTATTAATAATATATTCAAACATTTAATTCAACCCGACAATGATTAGGAACTCATTGGGGCATTTCACCGAACACTTGGAGTGCGGTTTCGACTTAAAACACTAATTTGAGTTCTTGCACATACTTTGTGTTTTCCAACTCATGCAAACACTTTAATAACACAATTGAACACTTTCCAAACATATTATACTATAACATAGCATTTTATTGCTTCATGGAGTTCATACAAACTCCAAATGGGTTCTAAATGACCAAACCCCGAACTAAGCTTTCAAAACTTCAAATGGGTTCCTACTAGCTTCTTTTTAATTCCAATGCTATAAATAACATATTTGGGCTATGTTTAGACATTCAATATATATTCAATCACTCAATTCAACCCAACAATGGTTAAGAACTCATTGTGGCATTTCACCGAACACTTGGCGTGCGGTTTTGGCTCCAAACACCAAACTTGAGCCTTTGCTCGAGTTTAACCCCAACCAATACATGAAATCATTAATCTAGCATATCTAGATCATTTTATACTCTTCCCACACATTTAAATCATAAAAGTTTGCAAATTGGTTAACTCTTTTGAGTTCACAAATGGGTTAAAACCCAATTCACCACTTCAAAGCTCCAAATGAGCATCTACTTAAATCCATTTGATTCCATATCAATATTTAACATATATGGATGAAGATTTAGCATATCTATCTTATTAAAACATCAAACTCAAATCCATAACCCATTGGAGCTCATTTGAGCCCTAGCTTGGGTTCAAACCAAAACTAACTCAAACTACCAATGTAGTTACATATTATGGCTCCATTTTGATCATATAACAACATATTAAGAGATTGGAGCCATTACAAAACATTTCAACATAAACCCATTTAGGGTTTCATTCTTCAAATGAAGAATGGAGAAGAATGAGATGAAGTAGGAGATGGGGAAGATGATTATACCTTCAAGGATTACAAAGATTGAGATTCCTAAGCTTTAATCTTCACAAATTTGGAGATGAATCTCCCAAAAACCCTAGCTTCTCCATTTCTTTTCTTCTTTTCTTCTTGGGGAGAAACACACACACACAAATGCAAGTGTGTGTGTGTTATACGGTTTTAACAAAATAAGGGGGGTGTGGGTTTGGCAACTTGTCACCTACACCCCTCCAACTTCACTCTCTCATTCAATATTCACCCCTCAAGAAACCATTTATTTATATTAACTACATTGTCATTAATTGTATTTGTTCTAGGTAATTGCTATAGAATTTCCATAACACTAAAGTTCACAATTAAAATTGCCTCACAAAGTTGATTACCTTCTTAATTTAATATTATCTCCAATTAAATTTCATTATTCCAATAATTATATTAACTCAACATTATTATGGATATAATTACCTCTTAATTATTCGGAGTGTTACAATTCTTCCCCTGTTAAAAGATTCCGTCCTCGGAATCCTAAGACTCAACAGAATACAAGGTGTTTTAAAGACCACATGTCTTATTACGCCGCGGAGGCTAATTGACAATTTCCGAATATACATAGGAAATGGGCACACAGGGAGGAACAGATGCTAGCGACTTCACATCCATACAACAATCATTTCAAATAGTTATGTTTATCCGAACGACATAATCCTAGTTGCACTACGCAACACATCCCCGCTAGATCACTCACATGATTTTACCGAGTTAAATGACATAATAAGATCCTATACACATAGCATTACCACCGTACCACGTGGTATTCAAGCATCAGGTCATGAACATAATCTAGTCACATTAAGTGACTTTATCATTCTAAATCAACATATTGGTTCAATTTTTCTCAAAGAATTATTATTCATCCGGCTAGTAGCTTCAATATGCCATTTTTTATTTCAATATTTTATCACATTACTGACATGTTAGTTGACAAAATTTTTGTTGTATCAAGTAAACACAATCAATTAAGTGCTCAATTGAGACTTAGAGCTAGTCCACAATAGTTTGATCAATTTCAACTAAGAGCTCATCCACAATAGTTTGCTCAAATTCAACTTAGAGCTCATCCATCCTTACTCACAAATTAAGGGTTACCAAATATTCAATTTCTTTAGACAAGTTGGTTCTTATATTTTAAGCCAATATACTCCCCTTTCACAATTTAGGAGTACACACAAATTTTCATGTTTAACTTCAATGTGATGACACGTGTCATCTATTCAACCACACTCATTGACAAAACAATTGCCGCAAAACCTCAAAAATCATTATTGGTTTAACCTCGCTTATAGTCATTTGACTAATCTTGGAGGCACAAATTGTCTACTTCCCCCGTTGCGCTATCGCAACTCCTAAATTTTCCAGGAATTTACCATTAAACGTCAAATTTTTCCATTTTCAAATACAAAATTAGTTCTATTGGGGATAATTTTCCAAGGCGTTGCCATTCAAATTTGACACCACCTAATGGTACTCATAGCAACTAAAATTTTACAAGGAACTTTTACATCTTAAAGTTCATTTAGGTTTTGGCTTACCAACCGGGTGGTAGTTAAAATGCCACACATGTACCTGAGTTATCAATTATTATAATCAACATTAGGTATTGCCTACTAGAAATAAAATTCATTACTTATATAAAGTCGGGGTGCTATCAGCACCATTTGACTAGACCTCACGTCTACCATTACATAATTATGTCATACTATCATAATAATGAGATTGGCTCCCTAATTAAGCCAACTTATTAAACATGCATTCATTCCATATCAATGACAATTTGTCAAGATGATTCAATTAGGACGCGACAACAACATAAAAGCGTCTCAAGGAAACATTACGAAGATCATAATTGAAAGACAATGGTTCCATTACGAGGATTCATATTCGGCTGTGAATTCAGCCTCATCAAGAGTAGCCTTCGATTGAGGGCATTCGCGAATCATGTGGCCCATATAACCACATTCCCGACAAACTAATCACCACATTGGACATCTAGGTCGAATATGTCCAGACTCTCCATATTTATGACACACAAGGTCGACATTCGAACATTCTCATTTATGAAATTTTATACATTTCGAAAATCAATGTCGAGATTTAGATCTCGAATATTGGGGCAGAAAATGACGCCTCAACGAAAAGTGACCTAAGAACGCACATAGGGATCAACTTCCCTTGGTTAAACCACACTTGATGATCAAACTAATTCATTAGGAACTATATTCATAGATCCCATTGGAGAATGGACCTCGCGGTCCTGACAAGACAAATCATACTCGCGGAGTCGAGTACACTTCACAACACACCTGAAGGAAGGAATATCACAATTTTTACAATATTAAATAACCTTAATGTGATAAATCACACAATGAGCATGCTTTATTATAGCCCATACGACATTAAGCCTATATGGCTACCACAAGACTCTCATGTCAAGCTTCTTATCATCAATCGACCCAATCGGTCGCTACACCTATCCATTCAAGGTTCAATACACGACGTGGGTACACACGTCTTCGAATTATTTTATACCCAACAACTAGGGTACATTTATCCATATTTTACTCAAATCTCATCCATACACTTACCATTTCAAAATAACAATGTCGAACCCAATGTCGACCATAATTAATATATATATACTTCAATGGTACATATTATCACACAAAATTAGCATAAGTCTACCCAAAGTATCCCCATCCTAGGCCAAAGTTCAAACCTATGTTTGTTGTCATAATATATGCCTAGGTGGGTCAATATAAGCATCATTAAAGGGTTCAAGGGTGAGTATCTTGCACTATACTCAGTCGATGAACCACGTCTCTGATACCAAATTGAAACACCCAAACAACAATAATACATATTTCAGTGTAATTAACAATAATTTATACATCAATACTTGCAGAATTAGGGTAGAATTAAAACTTTTACAACTAATGCATCATAAGTGATACATCCGAATAACAACTAATGAATCTACAAGGTTACAGGTCATGATCCTGCAAATGAATAGTCAAGGCCAAGAGGTCGACTAACCCAAACCCAAACACAATCACCAAAGCATACCGTTAGTCTCGAGTCTCCACTCTGAATAATGAGGAAGAATATAAACTTCCCGCTCGATAGCTCAAACCTGCAAAAGGTTAACAACTAAAGGGGTAAACAACAAAAGTTGTTTAGTGAATTCTAAGATTAATATAAATAACAATTAACATGCTAACCATGCCTATCCAACACATAATTTCTATCAACCAAAGATATAGGGGCCAATGATGGCCAATGCCAAGTTAGAATGGGATCACATCATCCTCGTTGAGGACTATCGGTGTCCCACATCAATTATTTATCTATTCGAATTCACAACAAGATGTCTCATCTCACTAAGAACTATTAACCTTCTCTACATTTATCAATGTCACATGTTCCATCGTCACCGCCCGGCCTAGCCGAGTCAAAGTGTGAAACCAACTCAACTCTTGGAATCCACTACACCGCTAGACATAGTCGAGCCAAAGTGGGGATTCCAACGCGTGTCATAGTAGCACGTTGTAACGCTTTTGCAAAGTTGCCTTACCAAATCGGCACGTTACATTACCACAGTACATACTACTAATGACTCCAATTCAAAGGTGAGAACAAACATGCTTGCGGCCCAACGTGTCATAATCATCGCCACGAAGGCGGCCCGTTGCCGTCCTCACATGATGTCAACACCGCCACTAGGATATAACTCATGCTTGCAGCCCAACGTGTCATAATCATCGCCCGCAGGCGGCCCGTTGCCGTCCTCACACGAGATAATCCCATCCAAATCCAAATACCACATACCCCATGGTCGTCTAGGGTTCCCTGTCAAAGTCGGGAGTGGTATTGCCTCTAGCAAGTACGAGGCTGTCCCTAGCAAGTACGGGACTTCCGACAGTGCAAGTACGTCGGCATCTGGCATCCAAAGGGGCCAGGAATATTCTATGGATATCCAAAGGGGTCCAAAACGCATTCCACAACAATTTAGGGTTCAATATGACTCATGAGAGTCTATAACGGTCCATAACACCAATTAAAAGAAACCATCTATGAAACACCCATACAACTAATACGAGTATTTCGATACCATTATACATTAATTTATACAGAGTACTTGCGGAAATACGGTCAAATTAAAACTTTTAATGCTTTAATAATCATCAACGTGATTCCAAACACTTTGCATATAACACAACAGAGTGTCGGAAATCACGGAGTATCGTAATTGGGGTCACAATGTTAAATCATCGATGTGATTACAAACGAATTAATAATTATTAACTAATTCGCGTAAGTCAAAAATGGAAGTCTGCTACTCCCACCCCAATCATCAACAAAATATTGAGCTCCTATCCGAGCTCCAAACGATGTCTAACAACTTGGGTCAGCCGGGCCTTTGCCCTTAACATTTCCTAAAAAGAAACATCAACTGACGGGTAAACAACAAAGTTGTTTAGTGAGATTCTAGATTAAAGTACCATGCAATATATGAATGATGCCATGCAATGCCGCGAATTCAACTAACAATATCAGGAGGCCAACTAATGGCTAATAAGCTACCACATTGCGGTTACCACACACAAGCTTAGCGTACAATGGGTTTACAATCTACTGCTCGATTACCACAGACGCAGGCTTATCGATACGCAGTTTACAGTGATACCCTACGATTACCACACACAGACTTATCGTTTTACAGGCAATAATGGTTACCACACGCAAGCTTACCATTATGATTCCGCTAGGTTACCACACTCAGGCTTACCGTCTCGGCGGAGAGGTCAAATGAATGATCAACAACTTATCAACCGAATGATAATATGACAACAATAATGTATGTGATGGCAAAGCATGTAAATGACAAGAATGATACGAAAGCAATAACATACAATTCATGATATGCATATAAATACATTAATGCTAGAACTCACAGTGGTGTACAACAAGCTCTCGGCCTCAAAACCGAGTTACAGTCGTCAAAGTAGGAGTAATAATCTCCAAGGAACTTTATCCCGTCAAACCCCTACACATAGGTTCATAGTATAATTTATTATAAGTCTCACATCTTATAATTTCTTAACTTTGATCCGGATACATTAGTCGTAAGACTTCATTAATTTCGGCATTAAACTTCAATAATTATTTTGGTCTAATTATTTCTCCTAAACTGATGTCATAGACTATTATGACAAAAGATCCTATAAAGTAAAAATAATTAAAATTACAATTTCGGTCCAAAGCCATCCGAAATTCGGACCAAGACCATCCGAATTTCGGGCCATCCAAAATTCGTACTTAGCGAATTTTTCAGAATATTTAAGGTTGAACTGCACTATCTGTCTTACGGATTTAATGCCAAAAATACCAAAACTTCTCTATATTTATTATAAAGAGTTGTAAAATCATTCCCCACACATATATATAAACCCATTTTAACCACCAAAATATTATTTTCATCTTTTTAGATTAGATAGGGTTCATATGAACTCAAACTTGGGTTTTTGGAGATAAACCCACCGAAATATATAAAATCTTGCATAATATACTTTTAAAGTAATAGAGCTAACATATTTCATCATTTTCTTTCAAGATCTAGTCATCTCTAAGAGATCTTCATAAAAACTCATCAAAAAACATAGAAACTTGTATAATATACTTTTTAAATAATGGATCTAACATATTTCATCATTTTCTTTCAAGATCTAGCCATTTCTAAGATATCTCCATAAAAACTCATCAAAAAACATAGAAACTTGTATAATATACTTTTTAAAATAATGGATCTAACATATTTCATCATTTTCTTTCAAGATCTAGCCATTTCTAAGATATTTCCATAAAAACCCATTTGAGTTCTCATCTTCTTCATATGAAGATGGAGATGAGAAAAAGAGTAAGAGATTTACAAATAATAAAAGTTGGTACCTCTTAGATCCCTAAGAAAATCGAGTGAAACTTCCAAAGAAATCAGATTTCTTCTTCTTCTTCACAAGATCTCTCTCTCTCTCTTTTTCTTCTCTTTTCTTTCTCTCTTTTCTTTCTTTGTAATGGCCGAACACACACACACACTAGTATGTGTGTGTGTGTTCTTGGCGTCCATATAAAGCAAAAGAATGGTTTTCTTTTTTTTTTTAATCCCTAAACTTTTCAATATTTACCATTTAGACCCTACAATTATTTTCATTTCTTTTAAAATCCCTATTTCATAAATCAATACTTTATTTCTTATAATTTACTCAACCATTTATTTATATATCACAATATTAATTAATATTCCGAATTTGTATTTCTTTATAATAAATACTAATTATTGATTAAATAATCGGGTCGTTACAATTCCTCCCCTCTTAAAAGGATTCCGCCCACGGAATCAGGTCCTTTCAAATAGAGTGGGGTATTTGGCCATCATTTCAGCCTTCGTCTCCCAAGTCATCAGAGATCCACGGTGGTGCTTCCAACAAACAAGTACCATCTCGATCTCCTTATTCCTTAGGTTAATCACTTTGTCACCGATAATCTTTTCTGGTTCTTCGACATATCGCAACCGCTCATCGATTTGCACATCATCCAAAGGGACGGTCACGGTAGGATTGATCGGACTTTTCTATAAATAACTGACGTGGAAGGTGTCATGAATTCCTGCCAACTCAGCGGGCAACTCTAATTTATAAGCTTGGGCTCCAACACGTTCAGTAATAGGAAATGGTCCAACATATCGAGGACTTAACTTCCCTCGCTTCCCAAATCTCATAATACCCTTCCACGGAGATACTTTCAGCATCACAGAATCTCCCACTGCAAACTCAATATCTTTATGACGTTTGTCCGAGTATGCTTTCTGTCGGTCTTGAGCCGCTTTGATTCGCTCACGAATAATTTTAATTTTATCATGCGTCTCTTGAAGCAATTCGGGACCCGCTAACGGTTTCTCGCCTGCTTCACGCCAACACGTCGGAGTTCGACACTTCCGTCCATACAATGACTCATAGGGAGCCATCTTTATCGAAGAATGATAACTATTGTTGTAGGCGAATTCCACAAGTGGTAGGTGCGTATCCCAATTTCCACCAAGCTCAATTGCACACGCACGCAACATATCTTCCATCGTCTGATTAGTACGTTCAGTCTGGCCGTCAGTCTGGGGACGAAACGCGGTACTCAAATTAACACGCGTCCCCAACTGATCTTGCATACTTTGCCAAAATCTCGAAGTAAATCTCGAATCACGATCCGAAACAATAGATTTTGGAATCCCATGACGTACAATAATTTCATCGATATACATTCGCGCCAATCTTTTCAAAGGAAAGTTTTCTCGTATCGGCAAAAAGTGTGCGGATTTCGTCAGTCGATCCACAATAACCCAGATAGCATCATGTTGTCTTTGGGTCTTCGGAAGCTTTACCACAAAATCCATCGTGATGTGATCCCACTTCCATTCAGGTATCTCGAGTGGTTGCAAATTTCCAGATGGTTTTTGGTGTTCGGCCTTGACTCGCAAGCAAGTCAAACACCATTCAACATGATTACCAACGTCTCGCTTCATTCCAGGCCACCAATATTCGGATTTCAAATCCTGATACATCTTAGAACTCCCGGGGTGAATTGAGAACTTCGAATTATGACCATCTTCTAAAATTGTCTTGCGCACATCACCGATCTTAGGCACCCAAATGCGATCTCTAAACAATTTCAAACCGTTGCTACCTTCGGTTAACAATACACTCTGACCAACCATCCTTTCGACCTTAATATTTTCTTCCTTAAGGCCCTCGATTTGCCACTTACGAATGTCATCAAGGATAGAAGAAGTTACAACTACATGCGTTAACGCATAACAAGTTGCTTCCGGATATATCTTTCGGCTTAAGGCGTCAGCCACTACATTGGCTTTTCCAGGGTGATAAAGGATTTCACAGTCATAATCCTTAATCAATTCCACGGCACGCCGCTGTCGCATGTTTAACTCTTTCTGATCAAAAATATGTCTCAAGCTCTTGTGGTCAGTAAACAACTGACACCTTGTACCATATAGGTAATGCCGCCAGATTTTTAAAGCAAAAGTAACAGCATCTAACTCCAAGTCATGAGTCGGACGACTCTTTTCATAATCCTTCAGCTGTCTCGATGCATAAGCTATCACTTTTCCCCGTTGCATTAACACGCAACCCAATCCATTTATCGAAGCATCGCTATAAACAACAAAATCTTCGTTCCCTTCCAGCAACGTAAGTACCGGAGCATCGGTTAGTCGACTCTTCAGAGTTCGAAATGCTGCATCCTGTGGCTCTTCCCACACAAACTTCGCATTCTTACGTGTCAACGAAGTGAGTGGGACGAATATTTTAGAGAAATCTTGAATAAATTGTAACATCCCAAATTTTAAGTACATGTAATTTGCAATTATTAAGACTCAATTATTTGTAATAGCTTTGGGCTGGGATTTCTACTTCTAAAACAATTATGTTGATGTAATAGTTAGACTTTTGTCACTGTAGACATGTATTCTATTGCTTTAGTGTGGATTTGCTTAATTCTAATTTAAGTATTCAATTTCAATTATTATGATACTCATTAGGTTGTTAGTCGATCCTGGTGATTACAATTATATCATTAATCCAACAAGGACGTCACAGTTTGGTATCAGAGCATTAGTTTGAGGTTTCAAGTGTCCGCGAGGACTTGGACTCAAACTTAGGTTATGATTTTAGAATGAACTTCTAAGTAATGATCTGAACTAAGATAGGATTGACATGCACACGGGGAAACACAAAGGGTAACTGTAAACACTTAGGACTTACAATCAAATGTTCTAAATATAAGTTGTTATATTTCAGAACATGTCAGGAGACGATATGACTCCTCAGCAAATGTTCCAGATGATGCAAGCTCTCATGGAACAAAACAATGAGCTACAATCCAAACGAATGGCTGAGCAAGCTCAGTCATTTGCTGATCAGTTAAGGGCCAGAGATGAGGCCGAGGCAAAACGAAAGGCCGATAAGCGAAAGCACAAGGGGCAACAACAGGACGACCAGGGAGAAAGGCAAGATGATACTGGGTCTTCCAACAGATCAAGGGGCTGTAGGTTTAAGGATTTCAAAAGTAACGGGGCTGTTACTTTTGATGGAGCCGGTGATGCTGTTACAGCATTGGAATGGATCACCACCACGGAACGAACTTTCAGGATCAGCGACTGCGCTGATAAAGACATGGTCCGCTTTGCAACCGCTATGTTTGCAAGGGACGCTGTTATGTGGTGGGATGCAATGAAACATGTGCTGACGATGGAGGTAGTGTCACACATGTCTTGGAACGAGTTCAAGGAAGTATTCTCCCAGCAATACTGTCCTACTGATGAGAAGCGCCGTCTAGAGGCGAAGTTCCTGAATCTGACTCAAGGAACGAAAACGGTTACACAATATGCCGTTGAGTTCACCCGCTTAAGTTTGTTTGCACCACATCAAGTTGACACGGAAGAGAGAAAAATAGCCCGGTTTGAGGCCGGACTAGATTATGAGATACGCCGAACCATGAGTGGGGTTCGGTATACAACGTTTGCTGGATTACTCGAGGCTGCTCGGAATGTGGAGCAGATTGTCCTGTTATCCGGATATGTCATAGGTTCAGCCGCCGCACCACCGACTGAACTGTCGCCGCCAAAAAGGCAGCGGGAGTCTGGATCCTCCCGATTCTCTCCTCAGTCCCATCAACAGTCTTCATCACCAAAGAAAGGAAGGGCCTTTTCGGCCAGTTCTGAAATGAGAGACTGCAGGAGGTGCAGGAAATCGCACTCTGGGGAGTGCAAAGCTCAAGAAATGTATTGCTTCTGCTGTGGGCAGAAGGGCCATCATTGGGAGCATTGTCCTTGAAAAGACGATGCATGTTACAACTGCCACAGACTTGGCCATTTTTCAAGGGATTGCCCGAAACCCTCACGAGATCAAAGCGTTCAGCAATCAACGGCAAGATCTTCTGCAGCATCCACTGCTCGCAGGGATCAATCTCATAGGGCTCCAACAAGGGCATTCCAAATCACAGCTGAAGAAGCAAAGGATGACCCGGAGGTGGTCACTGGTACGTTCTATGTTAATTCCATTCCTGCACGTGTATTGTTTGACTCTGGAGCAAATCGTTCATTTGTCTCCACTGCATTTACTCGTCAATTCAATATGCCCACTTCGAAACTACAATTTGTACTTGATATAGAGACTGCTAGCAACATGTTAGTTAAAGCAGACAAAGTATATAGGAATTGCACATTACTTGTAGAGGATGTAGTGTTCAACATAGATTTAATCCCTATGGAGTTCGGGGAGTTTGATGTAATAGTAGGTATGGATTGGTTGGTTCACAATGAGGCCCAAATTGTTTGCAAGAAAAGAATGATCAAGATTACCACTCCCGAGGGCCGAGACATATGCATTTATGGTGATAGACACAAAGGCGACTTATGCCTTATTTCAATTGCAAAAGCCCGAAAGCACGTTGCCAAGGGTTGTTCTGCTTACTTAGCCTACGCTGTCGATGCAAAGGCTGAAGTTCAATCTCTTTCTACCGTTCCTGTCGTTTCCGAATTTCCAGATGTCTTTCCAGAAGATATCTCGGGATTGCCACCTGACCGTCAAGTGGAATTCCGTATCAATCTCGTTCCCGGAGCTGCTCCAATAGCAAAGGCTCCGTACCGTCTAGCTCCTGCAGAAATGCAGGAAATGATGAAGCAGTTACAGGAGTTGCTCGACAAGGGTTTCATACGCCCAAGTTCTTCTCCATGGGGCGCTCCTGTGTTGTTCGTCAAAAAGAAAGATGGCACATTGCGAACGTGCATCGACTATCGAGAACTCAACAAAGTCACAATCAAAAACAAATACCCGTTGCCCCGGATTGATGATCTCTTCGACCAGTTACAAGGCGCAAGTTACTTCTCGAAGATTGATCTTCGTTCGGGTTATCACCAACTCAAAGTACACCCAGATGACATTCCAAAGACGGCTTTCAGAACTCGTTACGGACACTACGAGTTTCTGGTAATGCCGTTTGGTCTCACAAATGCGCCGGCTGCTTTCATGGATCTCATGAATCGAGTCTGCCGGCCAATGCTCGACAAATCTGTCATCGTGTTCATCGATGACATTCTCATATATTCAAAGACCGAAGAGGATCATGCTGCACATCTGAGAGAATTGCTAGAGTTGCTACGCAAAGAGCGACTTTATGCCAAATTCTCTAAGTGTGAATTCTGGTTGAGGCAGGTACGTCTCAACATTCCAAACAATTTCATGATCCTTATACTTAATCATAAACTCGTTGTTAGCTTGTACTTACTCAAAATTTAATTCAGATCCAATTCTTGGGGCACGTGATATCTGGTGCTGGGATTGCTGTTGATCCTGCAAAGATCGAAGCTATCCAGAACTGGGAATCACCCCGCAACGCCTCAGAGATTCGGAGTTTTCTGGGATTGGCTGGTTACTACCGCCGATTCATCAAAGACTTCTCAAAGATCGCCGTTCCGCTAACAAAGCTTACTCGCAAGAATGCTACTTTCTTTTGGAGAGAAGAACAGCAAATGGCATTTGACAACTTGAAGAATCTGCTAAGTGAAGCACCAGTGTTAGCCCTGCCTGAAGGGAACAAAGACTTTGTTGTCTATACAGATGCATCAGGCACGGGTTTGGGTGCTGTACTAATGCAAAGAGGAAACGTCATAGCATATGCTTCTAGACAACTCAAACCACATGAGAAAGATTACTCTACTCATGATCTAGAGCTAACTGCTGTGACTTTCGCTCTCAAGTTATGGAGACACTATTTGTACGGAACCAAGTGTCAGCTCTACACTGATCACAAGAGTTTAAAGTATATATTCAGTCAGAAGGACTTGAATATGAGGCAAAGAAGGTCAATGGAGTTGATAAAAGATTACGACTGTGAGATTCTCTATCATCCAGGGAAGGCCAACGTAGTGGCCGATGCTCTAAGTCGAAAAGCATACTGCAAGGCATATTGCTACGCCTTGACTTCTACAATTTTGACCTCAACTATCATAGACGATGTAAGAGCTGCTCAGTTACAGGCCCTAAAAGAAGGGAATGTTAAAGACGAAGATATCAGAATTCAGTTGCCATTAATGCAAGATGATGGAACTGGACTAAAGGGTGTGTATGGCAGAGTGTGGGTTCCTAAGTTCGGGAACATGCGAGATGTAATACTCGAGGAGGCTCATCAATCTAAATTCTCAATTCATCCTGGCAGCACAAAAATGTACAACGACCTGAAGGCCGACTTCTGGTGGCCAGGATTGAAAAGAGATGTCGGTCAGTATGTTGAAAGGTGCAGAACATGTCGTCTAGTCAAAGCAGAACATCAACAGCCCTATGGTAGTATGCAACCTCTTCCTATCCCGGAATGGAAGTGGGATCATATTACTATGGACTTTATAACGAAGCTGCCCAAGTCGCGTCGTCAACATGATGCCATTTGGGTCATTGTTGATCGATTAACAAAGTCTGCTCACTTCATTCCCATCCGAGAAACCTATTCACTGGACCGTCTCGCCCAGATCTACGTTAACGAAATCGTCATTAGGCATGGTGTGCCTAAGTCTATTGTCTCCGACCGAGATAGTAGATTCACTTCCAACTTCTGGGCTGCTCTACAACAGGGTCTTGGTACTCGTATCGCAATGAGTACTGCATATAGACCTCAATCTGATGGTCAAAGTGAAAGAACAATTTTAACCCTCGAAGACATGCTCAGAGCCTGTGTCATGGATTTGGGTGGTAACTGGGACGATCACCTTCCATTGGTTGAATTCTCCTACAACAACAGTTACCATTCCACTATCAAGATGGCACCGTTCGAGTTTCTATACGGAAGAAAATGTAGGACTCCAACCTGTTGGAGGGAAACAGGAGAAACTCCAATAGCCGGTCCTGCTTTGCTACAAGAAACCAATGAAAAGATCCAACTCATACGGCAGTACATGAAAACGGCACAAGATCGGCAAAAGAATTACCACGATCGCCGTCATAAAGCAATAGAGTTTCAAAAGGACGATTGGGTATACTTGAAGGTATCCCCAATGAAAGGTGTTACAAGATTCGTAAAGCGAGGAAAGTTATCACCTCGATTCATAGGACCCTTCAAAATACTAGAAAGAGTTGGGAATCAGTCCTATCATTTGGACTTGCCGGGAGAATTATCAGGTGTTCACCCGGTATTTCACGTTGGGTACTTAAGGAAGAGTTTGGTGCCCGAAAGGGAATCATGGACTGATCATTCGGACATTAAGATTGACGAACGGCTAAGGTTCGTTGATGAACCGGAGTGCATATTGGAGACAAAAGTCAAAAAGCTACGGAACAAAGAGATCAGGATGGTGCTGGTCAAGTGGAAGCATCATCGGGGAGCTAATCACACTTGGGAATCGGAAGAAGACATGAAGACTAAGTACCCAAGTTTGTTTAGCGCAGCATGACTTCGCGGACGAAGTATAGGCGTGGTGGAGCCCATGCTGTAACATCCCAAATTTTAAGTACATGTAATTTGCAATTATTAAGACTCAATTATTTGTAATAGCTTTGGGCTGGGATTTCTACTTCTAAAACAATTATGTTGATGTAATAGTTAGACTTTTGTCACTGTAGACATGTATTCTATTGCTTTAGTGTGGATTTGCTTAATTCTAATTTAAGTATTCAATTTCAATTATTATGATACTCATTGGGTTGTTAGTCGATCCTGGTGATTACAATTATATCATTAATCCAACAAGGACGTCACATAAATCGTCGGTAATAGCCGGCCAATCCAAGGAAACTACGAATCTCAGCAACATTTCTAGGCGCTTCCTAACTTCTAATGGCTTCAATCTTGGAGGGATCCACAGAAACACCCTCCCAAGATATGACATGTCCTAAAAATTGCACTTGCCGTAACCAAAATTCACACTTCGAGAATTTTGTAGGTCCCGAGAGGTTCCCAAAGTATATAGCTTTAAGCTGTAGAGCGGGGGTGAATACAGCAATTTAAAAACTACACATTATTTTCTCAATGTTTGTATGTATTATCAACAATTTGTTAATTACAAACAAGCTTGAATGCGGAATAGTTCAAGCTGAGATGACAGATACAACAGTATGTTCACTAGTCTAAGACAAACTCAAACTAGTATACAATGAATACACTCACTAAGAAGCACTCACTGTTTTTACAAGACTTAAGGGAACAGCTTATGTAAAACAGCTTAGACACACAGATACTGAATTACACAGCAGGCTTGCATGCATGAAAAACACACTTGCACGTTCACTCTTGGTTTCAGCACTTAGCTTTCTTCACACTTCTTTCTGTCCTTAGAAGCTTCCTTTTATACTCACTCAGAGGATCTAAGAGAAACATCTTCATTGGACGGAATGAAAAAAGGAGAAGTCTTGTTGAAAAGACAACATAACCTTTTCTGCACTTTTCTGAAAAGCAGACTTGTCTTCATATGTGCAGAACTTTTGTCTTTTTACTTTGTCTACTGTTGCATTGCCTTTAACTAATTTAGGAATGTCAACTTTGCGTCTTTCTTCCTTGTAAAGGCCTATTTTGATATAAGAAAAAGGTCTGTCACCCTTTTTCAAATAACCTTTTGTCTTCATGTTACAGAACAGCTTGGGCAGGCTGAGCAGTTCTGTTTTCCACTTTGTCTTCGACTTTGTAAACTGATCTTGCAGTAAAAAACAATACATGATGACTAGGAAACGTATTCCATAAAGTGTTTAGCCTTGTCAGGATCTAAAATATGAATAACCAAGATTAACTGATTTGAAATTTATCAGAGTATAAATCAATAATCTTGCTTTGAATCAAAGTTTAATTAAGAAGTTTGCGGAATAACACTTAATTATTTTAACAAAAACTTTCAGAACCAATGAAGCATAAAACATAAGAAGTAATCAAGACTGTTTGTATTGCTGAATTCAATGATTACAATCACCTCTAATCTGTTTTGATTAGACGAAGAACACAGACTGTTCTTAGGGTTTTACAACCTTAGAGGCTTAAGAAAACTTAATCAACAAAGCAATTACAGACTCAAAAATACGCAGAAAACTTCTATAAACTTCTATGACCTATTCTCTGTATTTATATTGCTTTTTGGACTTGTTTCCTTGAAGGACTATGACTTCTCTGATAGTAGATATGCTGGAATCTTCGTGTAGATATCTTTCCTGAAAATCAGCACTTTCTGTTTATGAAACTGTTGAGCAGCTTGAATCACTTGACAGCATGAACTGAGCAGCTTGAGTTGTTTTGCTCTGGCAGCTTGAACTTTTACACTGGCAGCTCGAGTTTCTTCAACTAGCAGCATGAACTTTGTATTTACATGAAAAATCTACTAACAGTCTGAGAAGTCTAACTAACAGTTTGAATGTACTTAAACTATTTCCCAACAATCTCCCCCTAACTTAAATTCTTTACACAAGACTTTAAGTTCTATACAAAAATGGAAATGAAAAAGTAAACTGTTATTCACAAACCAAGGCTTTCAAAAACTTACAACTGTGCAAGTTTCTGATCTACAGCCTTCATAAATTCTCTTTTTAGCTCATCTCTATCACAAGATATTCTGACAGACTTCATCTGGAGTAGTATATTCTTTGGAAGATCATAGAATTCAAGATTAAAGAACATACCAGATCCATCTGTGAATTTGATTCTGTAAGTCCTGGATTTGACAAAAATATTAACTTCCTTGATTTTCAATCCCTTCTTGTTGGCATCCTCTACATCTTTTTTAATAAATTCAGGATCAACAATGGACTTCAGATCTCTGATGACTTGTTTCACTTGTGGTAGAGAAGATCTAACTTGTGATACAGACCCAATGTTGTGCATTCTGATAAGCTCATCTCTGGTCAACTTCTGAACCATCTGCCAAAATGTATCATATTCTTCTTCAGGTCCAGACTCTCTTCTTATCACAAACTTAATTCTCAAGTCACGGTCATCCAGTGACTTAGCAAACCAGTAGTTGATTTGAGGCTTTGTAAAATCATGCTGATCAATCAGCTTCTCTATCTCCATAGCCTTTTGTAGTTGTTGCTCAAAGAGCACCCTTTTAACTGATGAAGGAATAGAGACAACTACTTGATCAGTAGGAACAGGAGCACTGGCAGCAGCTTGACTATGACTTGTAGTAGGTTGAGCTGGTTCTTGGACTTCTTGGGATGGTTGAGCTTCTGGAGAGACTTTTGTTCTCTTTCTTTTGTCCATCTCCTTGTCATGAATCTCTTGCAGCCTTTCAGTAGACATGGACTGAGCCATTTTCTTTGGAATACCTGCTGCAAAGGCAAAATTGATTAAGAATCTTCTGTGCTCAGCCTTGGTGTGCCCTGTTGGCATCTTTCTCTTCTTTTCACCTTGTTTGCCCACAAACCCCTTTAGGTAATCACCTAATGTCTCATCATCATCTATTGGGGGCTGGGCTTGCTGATCTAATTCTTTATCCTGTTCTTCTGCTAACCTTTTGGCAACTTCAGCATCAAAGGCAATCTGGGCTTCTTTGGAGGAGAATTTGTGCTTTGGAGATTCAATAAGAATGCCCTTGCCCTTGTCTTTTGTAGCAGATGTTGTAGCTTGGACTGTGCTTGATGGAGCTTGAATTCCTTCTCTGATCACAACTCCAGTGACTTTTGAAGGAGCAGCTTGAGTTTCTAGGCTAACAGCTTGAGAAGCTGTTGGGACTGCTACCCTAGAAACTGGGACTGTTGGTGCTACTTGGACTGTTGTTGTTGTTGGAGCTGCTTGGACTGATGTAGTAACCTCCTGATTCTCCCCCTTTTTGGAAGCATTGGTTTGGTCAGAAGGACCTACAACCTTTGCCCCTTGGGTTTGAATCAAACGCTCTAATTGAATGAGCTTATTTCCACAAAGGGTAAACCCCTTATGAAGATAATCCATCCTCTGATTTTGAGCCATTTCTGATTGCTTTAGGGCCATTATTTGTGCACCCTGTGCAGCAATGATGGACATTTGGTATTCCAACATAGCTACAACAGGTTTCAGCTTGGGATCCGTCAAAAGCATGAGTTTCAGACTAGTCTCAAGATCAGAAAACACCTGTGGTGCTTGTGATCTATCACTGACATTAATACCAGAAGTAGAAACCTCTGGGCCCCTCTGTTCTTGGTTCTGGGGACTTCCAGCTTGTGTTTGCACACTTGCTGTTGCCATGGGCGTGGTCTTAGCTATGTTGGCACTGTCCTGTGCCTCTTGTGCAGAGACATCAGTAGTCCCAGCCACAGAACCCATATGAACCATCTCTGAAGAGATGTTCACCTCCTGAGTGAGGATGGGAGTTTCCTCTAGTGGTTCCCTTTGGATATGTTGTGCAGGAGTATCCTCCTGCACAGGGATATATGGCTCTTGCTGATGGGAGGAGGAGGAAGGAGCTCCTGGTCCCCTTTTTCTTTTGTATATATTTCTGAGTGGGCGTGTTGGCTGTACAAAAGGATCAGTGGGAGTTTGTGTATCATGAGGAGTGGGTTGGGGTCTTGGGGGTGTAGCAGTGATGTTAGGCTGAGCCTGCTCAAGACCCTCTCCTCTGTTTCCTGAAATGATGTTCATCATTGCAGAGGGCAATGGAACATCTACACTGACAAAATTGGCACTTGGCTTTATCAGCCTTTTGATTGATGACAATGAGTGCCTATGGGAAACATGTATCCGTTTATGTAAATGTGGAGTTGTGCAGGTGTGTGCAATAATTTCTGCCAAAAACCTGGGATACATCAAAAATTTCCCATTCTTTAGGGAATGATGCCTTAACATCCCCTGAAAAATCATGTTTGAAAAATTGAACTGTTGGCCAGTAGAAAAGCACACTAAGGCAGTGGCAATATTTGAAGAAAACTCCGACCAACCAGTTCTTTTGGGGCTTAAACATTGCTGAATAATGTGCACAAGGTATTTCCATTTAGGAGAAAAATGTGCCTTAAGAAAAGTAAAAGAATCAGCAGGACCCCTATAACCAATGTTTTGAAGACCAAAATGTAAAGCTTGAAGGGATAGGTCGGTCATACCTGAGGCATCTTGAAGATGCAAGTGATGTCTGATGGATTCCTCAGTGATATTGATGACAGTTCCATCAATCTTGGATATGAGAGTAGGCACTCCATTGATGGTTTGAACAGAAGCATGATTCCAAAACTGTTCAATATGGGAGATGTATATAGTAGGGTTTATGGTTAGGGCATAATGAATATGGGAGTGCCTGAGGAAATCCATCATTGCATGAAACGGTTGAAGTTCAGAGTGTTTTAGGGTGTATGGGAGGCAGTTATGCTCTTTTACGAACTCCATGGATGAACAAACGATGGTTGTAGGGTTTGAAAGAAGAATGTGTGATTCGTTCAGAGAGAAAGCAGAACATGGAAGAAGAATATGTAACTGATAATTACAACTGAACGAAACCGGGACCTTTAAAGGTTTCGAAAAGGTTGGGTTCCGCGCACACATTTGAAAAATTACCCAAATACCCTGCACACTTTGACAGATCAAGTGAAAATAACTAGCAGTCCGAGAAAGTGAACTAGCAGCATGAGAAAATACTCATGCTGTTAGTGTAAAGTTGTGCAACTTTTCAATGGAACAGTGTCTCCCCCTTAAATTAGCATACTGAGTCGATAATAATGAAAACCAATTAATCCATGTTTACCATACCAATATTTGATATTAGGAAAGTGAACCTTCCCACATCAAAAGGTTTTGTAAATAGATCAGCTAGCTGATCATCTGTATGTATTTTGGTAACTTGGATTAATTTCTTTTCATTACAATCTCTGATGAAGTGAAACCTGATTTCTATATGCTTTGTTATTGGGAATTTCACTGGGTTTTGCACAATGCTAATTGCACTTGAATTGTCAATATAAATAGGAGTGGATAAGAAATTCATACCATAGTCTCTTAGCTGATTTTGAATCCACATTACCTGGGAGCAGCAGCTTGCAGCTGCTACGTATTCTGCTTCAGTGGATGATGTGGAGACAGTTGTTTGCTTTTTGCATTGCCAAGAGACCAGTCTTGCTCCTAAGTATTGACATCCACCAATTGTGGATTTTCTGTCAATGTTGCATCCACCATAGTCACTGTCAGAATAAGCAGTTAGTTCAAAAGGAGAGTCTTTAGGATACCATAGACCTAAATGTGGTTGGCCTTTAAGATATCTAAAGATTCTCTTAACAGCAACCAAGTGAGAATCCTTTGGAGAGCATTGAAACCTAGCACACACACAGAGAGCAAACATAATATCAGGTCTTGAAGATGTTAGATACATGAGAGATCCTATAAGGGATCTGTATAGATGAATATCCACATCTATGCCATCTTTGTCTGTATGGAGCTGTTTATGAGGATCCATTGGAGTGCTTGCAACTTTTGTGTCTTGATAGCCAAACTTTTCCAATATGTCTTTGACATACTTTGATTGACTTATGAATAGACCAGTAGGCTTCTGTTTAACCTGCAGCCCTAGAAAGAATGTGAGTTCCCCCATTGAACTCATTTGAAACTTTTTGTGCATTAGGGCCTCAAATTCTTTGCACAACCTATCATTAGTTGAGCCAAAGATGATGTCATCAACATAGATTTGGACAAGTAGAATCTCAGCTTTGATGGATTTAGTGAAGAGTGTTTTGTCCAGAGTGCCTCTCTTGAATCCATTCTTTATAAGATATGAGGACAGTGTGTCATACCATGCTCTGGGGGCTTGGTGAAGACCATAGAGAGCTTTGTCTAGCTTGAACACCTTGTCTGGATACTTGTAGTCTTCAAAACCAGGAGGTTGACACACATACACTTCCTCTTCAATTGTCCCATACAGGAAAGCAGACTTAACATCCATTTGATACACTTTAAATCCTTTGAAACTTGCATATGCTAGAAATAGTCTGATGGCTTCAATTCTTGCTACTGGAGCAAAGACATCATCATAATCTATTCCTTCTTCTTGAGTGTACCCTTGTGCTACTAGTCTTGCTTTGTTCTTGATGACTATCCCTCTCTCATCCTTCTTGTTTCTGAACACCCATCTTCTACCTATTGCTCTCTTACCTTTAGGAAGATCCACCAGAGTCCATACATTCTGAATTTTGAACTGTAAAAGCTCTTCTTGCATAGCTTCAATCCAGGATGAATCTTTTAATGCTTCTGATGCCTTTTTAGGTTCCAATTGAGACATGAAACAGGCATGTTCAAAAGCGGCTAGACTGAATTCAGGAACTGCTAGTTCAGCAGCAGCAGTCTCATTTTGAACCATTTTCCTTGTTTGAACAGGAGTGCTTGGATCACCCAGTATTTGATTGAGAGGGTGATACTTGTGAACTCTTAGTGTGGGCTCTCTCTTTGTTTGAAAAGAAGTTCCAAGGTTGGTATCATCTCCATCAGAACCAGTGAATGGTTCAGTTTCTGAAACAGCTTGACTTGAATCTGGGACTGTTTCCTGTTGTGTTGGAGCTGTTCTTTCAGAACTTTGGAGTGGCACTTCAGTGTCTGGATTTGTATCATTCAGGACCCCTGGAGGATCACAAGACAGAAGTGGTAGAGTGGTGAAATCATCCCAACTTGTTGAATCTGCAGCAGTCTGAGACTTTGTGCCAACAGCATGAGAAATTGTATTGGCAGCATGAGAATTTGTGTTAGCAGCTTCAACCCTGTATGCATCAGCTTCTGCAGTATACTCAACAAAGCTCAGAGAATTTGTTAGTGAATCTAAATCAAACAACCAATCAGGACCAGTGCCTTTGATATTAGCAGTATTTTCATTAAATTCAACATTGGCACTTTCTTCAATTGTTTTAGACACACTGTTGTATACTCTATAGGCTTTGCTTTGAGTTGAGTATCCTACAAAGAATCCTTCTTCAGCTTTACTCTCAAACTTTCCTAAGTGAGTCTTGGTGTGAAGAATAGTACATGGGCATCCAAAAGGCTTGAAGAAAGCTATTAGGGGACTTCTGTTATGGAATAACTCATAGGGAGTTTTTCCTTGAGATTGGACAACTTGAACCCTATTTAGAACATAACAGGCTGTATTAACAGCTTCTGCCCAGAAAGTCATTGGCAGATTTGAATCAGCTAGCATTGTTCTAGCAGCCTCAATTAATGTTCTATTCTTTCTTTCAGCTACACCATTTTGCTGTGGTGTTCTTGGTGCACTATATTGTCTAGCAATGCCTTTGGACTCACAGAAACTGTTTAGAATTTGATTTTTAAATTCAGTTCCATTGTCTGATCTTATCACCTTAACTTTGGAATTGGATTGGTTTTCTATCTTAAGGATAAAAGACTTAACTAGCTCAGCAGTTTCATCTTTGGACCTAAGAAAGTAAACCCAAGTAAATCTGGTGAAATCATCAACAATGACTAAACAGTATGCCCTTTTATTCAAACTCAAAACAGATGTTGGACCAAATAGATCCATATGTAACAACTGAAGAACAGATGAGATTGAATTTACTTCTTTGGCCTTATGAGAAGTTTTGTGTTGCTTACCTTTAAGACATGCTACACAATGATCATCACAAATGAACTCCTTTTGTGGTAATCCTCTTACCAGATTCTTTTTAACTAAATCATTCATGGACTTGAAGTTCATGTGACACATCCTTCTATGCCAAAGAGCAGACTCATTTGATGATGCTTTGGATATTAAACAGCTTAAAGTATTTGATTTAGTCAAGAGAGCTGTGTCCAGGCAGTAAACATTGTCCTTTCTTGGTGTTCTAAGTAAAACAAGATTTTCAGGAATTTTGAAATCCTTTGAAAGAACAATGCACTCAGAATCTGTGAACAGAACAATGTTTTGTTTGTCACAGATTTGAGAGACACTCAATAAATTGTACTTAAGCTGTTCAACATACAGAACATCATGGAATGTCATGTTGCCTGCATTAACAGTACCTTTACCTGTAACCTTACCTCCTTTTGAGTTGCCTCCAAATGCAACAAAACCTCCATCAAAACCTTTGAAATTTGACAAGCATTCAGAATTGCCTGTCATGTGCCTAGAGCATCCACTGTCCAGATGCCATCTTGTTCTATGAGGAGACCTGTGGTTGCCCTGCACAAATAACAGCTTAGTTAGTAGTGGAGTAAACCCAAACCAAATTGGTTTTGGGTTGGCCTTGTACATTGACATAACTAAAAACTGTTTTTGACTTCTTATATTTGGTGAGATCTACTGATGGAGTCTTTGGAGAGTATTTAGTGATAATATGAGGTATCCAACTATTTTGATCATCTTTTCTTCTGACAGTCTCAGATGATTCACTAGCAGCTCCAGTTTGATGCCCAGCAGCTTGAGCTGTGTTTGTAGTGCTAACAGTTTCAGTTTTTGCACTAACAGCATCAGATTTTGACTTAGCAGTCTGATCTTTTGCATTAGCAGTTTGAGCAACAGATTTGTCCTTGACACACCATATTTGTTTAAAACTTGATTTAGGCTTTGCCAAAACTTGTTTTTGATGTGTGGACTGTTTTTTATTAACTTTTGAGAATCTGTGATCAACTGTTTTCTTTGGAGCTGCTGTGGAAGGTTTCACTTTTGAGTGCTTTGCCTGATTAGGATTTGATTTTGTGTGATGCACAGTCTGTTTTGCAACAGCTGGTTTGTAAAAACAATCCTTGGCTAAGTGATTCTTCCTTCCACAGTGAAAGCATCTTTTGACAGTTTGAATTGGAACACCAGACTTTTCTGTCAATTTCTGGTTCTTGTTTCTCTGGTTTCCTCTTACCTGCTGTTGTTTAGGAAACTTTTGAACACCATGTTTTTGGCATGTGCAGATAGAAACAGTTTTACCTCTTTTAGTTCCTTTTGATGAAGATGCAGTGTTACAGTTAGAATGTACAGAAACTTGTGGAGTAGCATTGCATACACTCATCTTCTCTTTTCCTTTCTTACTGGGAACTTGGACTTCTATGGGTGCACTCTTTGTGTCACAGTCTCTATTTTGACTCTTATCTTCTTTTAATTCAGGACTGTTATCAAGAATAGGATCTACAATAGTCATAGACTCATCTAGTGGTTCATTGACAAGTCTATCAGCAACTCACTCATTGGATGAATGTACTTGTTATTATATGGAGGTGGAGTAGCTCTGTATCCTATTCCTTCTTTGGGATTGACCTGAGATTTCACTCTATCTTTGAATTGAACTTCCATTAGGTGTTCTAGCTTTTGATTTGCTAACTTGAAGTTTCCTAGATCTATGTTAACAGATTCTAGTTTCTTATTAGCCTCTAACACCTTCTGTTCAGTCTCTTCTACCTTTTTATTCAGAGATTCTATTTTCTTATTGAGTTCCTTTTTCTCCCATTCATGATAGGTTCTATCATACCCCATTTGAATCTCATTATCCTTATAATCATTGATCTGTTTTTCCAGATCTTCTATGGCTTGCATATATTCATATCTCCTTTCTTCCATCTTAGCTAGAGTTTTGCACATGCTCTCATTATGATCTCTGTACTTTTTAACCATATTTTTGCATGATTGAGAGCAGAGTTTAGAATTTACCTCAGATGGTAGTTCAGTGGAGGAGACATTTGATGTTTCTGCCATAAGTGCTTGATTTTGAAATTCTTCCTCTGTCTGATCACTCCAGTCAAACACATTGTCTTCTTGAGAGACAAGTGCTGTTGATGAGGACGCTTGGATGGGCTGTGAAGTCCTTGATGGCTGTTGACCTTGAGATCTACATTCTCTGGCAAAGTGACCAAGCTTATGGCATTTATAGCATTCCACTTTTGATTTATCAAAAGATGGTTTGCCTTCTGTCTTGGCTTGAAAGTTGGCCCTACCAGTTCTTTTCAGAAATCTTTTGGCTCTCATGGTCAGAATTGCATGTTGCCACTTTAAATCCATCTCTTCAAGATCATCTGGATGAATTTGTTCTAAGTCTTCAACATTTAGAGCAAATAATCCATCATTGGCAACAAAAGCCTCATAGTGAGTTTCAGCAGAATTGCCATCACCACCTGAAAAAGAATCACAGTTATTAGATTTTTCAGAAGACAGAAGAGCAGTGTTGTGATTATAAGAAAAGGATTTCTTTTTAACATCAATCTCAGTCTCAAACACTCTTAAACTGTTATATAGATCATCCAATTCTATCTCATCAAGTGTGTCTTTTGTTCTCCACTGTGCAGCATAGACTGTCCATTCTTCTCCAAGAGATCTGAGAAACTTTCTGTTGACTTCATCTTGATCCAGATTGACCTTTGCACTTTCCAGTTCACTTATCAGTTTGTTGAACCTGTCAAAGATTTGAGTGAGGTTTTAATTCTTGCCACCAGAAAAGTTTTCATACTGCTGTTTCAAGAGGTCCTTTTGATTTCTCTTGGTAATGGCATTACCAGCAAACCTCTTCTCTAAGGCATTCCAAAGAGAGTGAGCAGTATAAAACTTTTTGAACTGATGTTGATAAGCATTAGGAATGGCTATTTGTAATAATGTGAGTGCTTTCACTTCATTCATTCTAGCCTTCCTTTCAAGTTCAGTTTTTGGAGGAGTTTTGACTGGTTTTCCCTCATCATCAAGTTCTGGATCAACTACAGGTTGAAATTCAACAGCTTCCCATATGGCATAATCAATTAATTGAATATGCTGTTGAATCCTGAGTTTCCACATCTCAAACTCAGTGGGCTTGAGCATAGGCACTTTGAGTCCTTGCCCAGATCCACTGCTACTATTTTCAAATTCCATTGTAAAAGATTAAAAACTTGAAAGAAAGTTTTCGACTTTGAAAAACAAAGAACGACCTGTGGCTCTGATACCACTTGTCAGGATCTAAAATATGAATAACCAAGATTAACTGATTTGAAATTTATCAGAGTATAAATCAATAATCTTGCTTTGAATCAAAGTTTAATTAAGAAGTTTGCGGAATAACACTTAATTATTTTAACAAAAATTTTCAGAACCAATGAAGCATAAAACATAAGAAGTAATCAAGACTGTTTGTATTGCTGAATTCAATGATTACAATCACCTCTAATCTGTTTTGATTAGACGAAGAACACAGACTGTTCTTAGGGTTTTACAACCTTAGAGGCTTATGAAAACTTAATCAACAAAGCAATTACAGACTCAAAATATGCTGAAAACTTCTATATAATAGAATGACCTATTCTCTGTATTTATATTGCTTTTTGGACTTGTTTCCTTGAAGGACTATGACTTCTCTGATAGTAGATATGCTGGAATCTTCGTGTAGATATCTTTCCTGAAAATCAGCACTTTCTGTTTATGAAACTGTTGAGCAGCTTGAATCTCTTGACAGCATGAACTGAGCAGCTTGAGTTGTTTTACTCTGGCAGCTTGAACTTTTACACTGGCAGCTCGAGTTTCTTCAACTAGCAGCATGAACTTTGTATTTACATGAAAAATCTACTAACAGTCTGAGAAGTCTAACTAACAGTTTGAATGTACTTAAACTATTTCCCAACAAGCCTGTTCACAAAGAACAGGTTCTGTTCACAAAGAACAGAACACTTCAAAATTGCCCAAGCTGCTCACCAGTGTAGAGCAGCGTAGACAGTTTATGTCCAGCCTGTTCAGCAGACAGAACAGCTTGGACAAACTGTCTTAGTTGCAACACATGCAACACATAGAACAGCTTTAGACTAATATTGCAAATCATCTTTAGGCTTTAATAAGGCATATAACAGGCCTTAAATTTAACCTTCAAATGCATCAACAGGTTTGATTATAAATCTCCCCCTCAGATGTAGAACAGGTTTGACTGAGGCCTTTTTGTGCCAAACAAATTTAGCATACAACTGTTCGCTGCGAAGAAGTTCGAGCAATTGCCTCAGATGAACCGCATGATCCTCCTCCGTCTTGGAATACACCAAAATATCGTCGATAAACACTATAACTGACTTGTCAAGCATTGGACGGCACACACGATTCATCAAGTCCATAAAGGCCGCAGGAGCATTAGTGAGCCCAAAAGGCATCACTAAGAACTCATAATGCCCATATCGGGTCCGAAAAGCAGTTTTCGGCACATCTTCCTCACGAACCTTTAATTGATGATACCCTGAACGAAGGTCTATCTTCGAGAAATAAGCAGCTCCTTGTAATTGATCGAACAAATCATCAATACGAGGCAAAGGTTACTTATTCTTTATAGTCACCTTGTTCAGTTCTCTATAATCTATGCACATTCGCAAGGTTCCGTCTTTCTTTCGCACGAATAAAACCGGAGCACCCCACGGCGAGGTACTCGGCCGAATGAACCCTTTCTCTAACAATTCTTCCAATTGCGCCATCATTTCCTTCATTTCCGAAGGCGCTAAACGATACGGAGCACGCACAATTGGTGCAGCTCCTGGCACTAACTCAATTCGAAACTCTACAGATCGGTCCGGTGGCAATCCCGGTAAGTCATCAGGAAACACATCGGGATATTCATTAACTACTGGCACATCCCTAAGGTTTTTCCCTTCCTTCATGGCATTCAAGACACAATCCAAGTAACATTTGCAACCTTTACTTAGATTTTTCCGAGCCTTAGCCACCGAAATAACTGCGGCTTCCCTTTTACGTCTATCCCCATACACAAATATTTATTCGCCTTCCGGCGTGAACAAACGAACAATTCTTTTAGCACAAGCAATAGTGGCAAGATTATTTGCCAACCAATCCATGCCAACTATTACATCAAATTCCTTAGTGTCTATGGGGACAAGGTCGATATCAAAATTATGTCCGTCTAAGGTCAGCACACAATCGTAATATATTTGGGTGGCACAGACTGATTTCCCGCTTGCCACATCAACAGATAGAGGGAAAGGCATTAAAGAAGGTACAACATCTAACTTTCGTGCAAATGCTTTAGAAATAAAAGACACGCTTGCACCGGAATCAAATAATATTACGGCAGGTAAAGAATTTAGAAGAAAAGTACCGGTCACGACATCCGGCACATCTTGCGCCTCGGCAGCAGTAATCTGGTAGACTCTGGCTTGAGGCTTAGGCGGATTCCCCTTTGATTGGGAGGAACCACCAACATAACTAGGCTTTGCAACTGAGCCTTTACTTTCAGACGCTGCCGACTTTTTTTTCGGACAATTCTGAGTGAGGTGGCCCACCTGACCACATTCATAGCACGCATCACTTCGTTTGGGGCACGTAGGACGTATGTGTCCCTCTTCTCCACATCCATGGCAAACAATAGGGGACAAACATTCCCCACGATGAAGCTTCCCACATCGGTTACAGTTAGGCACTGAATTCGAAAACTGAGATTTCGACTGAGAGTTGTTGTGGGAGCCCGCAGACTTCTTCGAGTGTCTAGAAGATTGGGAACGTGAACGAGAGTCCACGTTCTTTGAGAACGATTGTTGGGGTTGTTTAAACGTCACCGGCGAAGATTCAACCTTCGCTTTCTTCGATCCAGTCGATTCTTGTTCCCTACGGAACAATTCATACTCCCGCAGTCGCGCATACTCCACAGCTTTCTCAAATGATTCCACCGCGCGAACAGTCACCATCTCGCGAATCTCACTTCGCAGTCCTTCAACAAAATAGTCGGTCTTTTGCTTTTCATCAGCAATTACCGACCCCACAAACATCGCTTTCGAGTTAAACTCGATCAGATAATCATCCACCGATAATTCTCCTTGCTGAAACGTAAGGAAATCTCTTTTTATTTTCTGCACCGCAACTGCCGGACAGAAATGTTTGTCGAACCTGGTCTTGAACTCTTCCCAGGTCATCTTTGCCACAGCATCCAAACCCAAAATCTCAACTTCAGAATCCCACCAAGTCAAGGCAGGACCAACGAATTGTGCAGCTCAGTACTGCACCTTCTTTTCGTTACCGACATCGGTCACTCGAAATAGTTTCTCAATCGCCTTGATCCAGTCCAAGGCCTCAGCAGCAGTTGCACGTCCGTTGAACTCTGGAGGACGACAACCAATGAAATTTCTATACGACATCCCCTTCTTTGACTTAGAGGAGCCGTGCTTTCGGTCTTTGTCATTCTTAGGTTTTTCACCCTACTTCCACTTCCAACGACTTCAGTATTATCGTTACTTGCTAGCTCGCCCTCAACATTATTTTTCTTTCCCTGCACATTCTGGGAAGCAAGTAACTGCGCCATCAATTCATTCTGCTGGCGATTTTGCTCCAGCATTTGAGCCATCATCTGCATCATCTGGTTCTCTCTAGACCCTCCACCAGTGTGAAAACTGGATTCACTTTCATATTCTTGAGACTGATCTTTGTCTCCCCCAACATTTGGATGTTCTACCTCCTGGTGTAGAACGCGATTTGACTGGCTATCCGACATTGTCTGCAACAAACAGTTACCAGGTCGGTTCAACACTTCTTTCACACCAAAGTGTGCATTTAACATTTATACGTATACATAATTATACTTTCATTAAGTTAAAACCTTAAAAGTCTACCCATTAATATCCCATCCTAGGCCAAAGGTCAATTGAATTTGTTATAATATTGCCGCCTAGGTGGGTCAATACCAGCATTTGAAACCGTGCTCAGAGTGGAGTATCGTCGACTATACTCTGTCTATGAGCTCCAGCTCTGATACCAAATTGAAACACTCATACAACTAATACGAGTATTTCGATACCATTATACATTAATTTATACAGAGTACTTGCGGAAATACGGTCAAATTAAAACTTTTAATGCTTTAATAATCATCAACGTGATTCCAAACACTTTGCATATAACACAACAGAGTGTCGGAAATCACGGAGTATCGTAATTGGGGTCACAATGTTAAATCATCGGTGTGATTACAAACGAATTAATAATTATTAACTAATTCGCGTAAGTCAAAAATGGAAGTCTGCTACTCCCACCCCAATCATCAACAAAATATTGAGCTCCTATCCGAGCTCCAAACGATGTCTAACAACTTGGCCAGCCGGGCCTTTGCCCTTAACATTTCCTGAAAAGAAACATCAACTAACGGGTAAACAACAAAGTTGTTTAGTGAGATTCTAGATTAAAGTACCATGCAATATATGAATGATGCCATGCAATGCCGCGAATTCAACTAACAATATCAGGAGGCCAACTAATGGCTAATAAGCTACCACATTGTGGTTACCACACACAAGCTTACCGTACAATGGGTTTACAATCTACTGCTCGATTACCACAGACGCAGGCTTATCGATACGCAGTTTACAGTGATACCCTACGATTACCACACACAGGCTTATCGTTTTACAGGCAATAATGGTTACCACACTCAAGCTTACCATTATGATTCCGCTAGGTTACCACACTCAGGCTTACTGTCTCGGCGGAGAGGTCAAATGAATGATCAACAACTTATCAACCGAATGATAATATGACAACAATAATGTATGTGATGGCAAAGCATGTAAATGACAAGAATGATATGAAAGCAATAACATACAATTCATGATATGCATATAAATACATTAATGCTAGAACTCACAGTGGTGTACAACAAGCTCTCGGCCTCAAAACCGAGTTACAGTCGTCAAAGTAGGAGTAATAATCTCCAAGAAACTTTAACCCGTCAAACCCCTACACATAGGTTCATAGTATAATTTATTATAAGTCTCACATCTTATAATTTCTTAACTTTGATCCGGATACATTAGTCGTAAGACTTCATTAAATTCGGCATTAAACTTCAATAATTATTTTGGTCTAATTATTTCTCCTAAATTGATGTCATAGACTATTATGACAAAATAAAGTAAAAATAATTAAAAGTACAATTTCGGTCCAAAGCCATCCGAAATTCGGACCAAGACCATCCGAATTTCGGGTCATCCAAAATTCGTACTTAGCGAATTCTTCAGAATATTTAAGGTTGAACTGCACTATCTGTCTTACGGATTTAATGCCAAAAATATCAAAACTTCTCTATATTTATTATAAAGAGTTGTAAAATCATTCCCCACATATATAAATATATATATATATATATATATATATATATATACCAAAACATTATTTTCATCTTTTTAGATTAGATATGGTTCATATGAACTCAAACTTGGGTTTTTGGAGATAAACCCACCAAAATATATAAAATCTTGCATAATATACTTTTAAAGTAATAGATCTAACATATTTCATCATTTTCTTTCAAGATCTAGCCATCTCTAAGAGATCTTCATAAAAACTCATCAAAAAACATAGAAACTTGTATAATATACTTTTTAAATACTGGATCTAACATATTTCATCATTTTCTTTCAAGATCTAGCCATTTCTAAGATATCTCCATAAAAACTCATCAAAAAACATAGAAACTTGTATAATATACTTTTTAAATAATGGATCTAACATATTTCATCATTTTCTTTCAAGATCTAGCCATTTCTAAGATATCTCCATAGAAACCCATTTGAGTTCTCATCTTCTTCATATGAAGATGGAGATGAGAAAAAGAGTAAGAGATTTACAAATAATAAAAGTTGGTACCTCTTAGATCCCTAAGAAAATCGAGTGAAACTTCCAAAGAAATCAGATTTCTTCTTTTTCTTCACAAGATCTCTCTCTCTCTCTCTCTCTTTTTCTTCTCTTTTCTTTCTCTCTTTTCTTTCTTTGTAATGGCCGAACACACACACTAGTATGTGTGTGTGTTCTTGGCGTCCATATAAAGCAAAAGAATGGTTTTCTTTTTCTTTTTCTTTTTTTAATCCCTAAACTTTTCAATATTTACCATTTAGACCCTACAATTATTTTCATTTCTTTTAAAATCCCTATTTCATAAATCAATACTTTATTTCTTATAATTTACTCAACCATTTATTTATATATCACAATATTAATTAATATTCCGAATTTGTATTTCTTTATAATAAATACTAATTATCGATTAAATAATCGGGTCGTTACAATCTATGTGGTTCTACTAATCATTCCGCAACAATGGATTCTAACATATCAACGGGGTCGTTTGACATTACTAAGAAGCCTACCGGTTGAATAGTCCTTTATGCCCGAATCATAATCAATTAGATTGTCACGAAGGCGACCCAATATACAACTTAAAGATTCATGCATATATCTCAACTATTATTAATCAATCACAAAAGTGAGTAGTCCAACCTACGAGATCATCACACGTGAGTTACCAACTTCCAACCAATATTATTCATACAGATAAGCGGTTAGACATATTATATGAATTGCATAACAAACCAATACACAACTATGTCAATTATCATGGCAATTCACTTTTCAATTCATGATGCATGACAACATGTTTAATAAGGCTACAATGAATCCATCTATAGCATGTGAATATGCATGATCAAGTAGCATGTTATCAACAAATGCATAAACAACAATTAACATGTAATCATTCATCTACATTAGTCCTAGAACTCACAGTGATTGGTTAAGAAGATTCCAAAGCCTTCCAATAAAGCCACAATAGCCCGGAGAATGGCTAAAACTTGCAATCAAGCTCCTTTCGACTCAAATTACCTAGAAGCATTCATAACGCATATACATAAGCCCCCGAACACAAGATAAGCCCCTAAGAGTGGGCTAAGGGTATTGGGTGATCAAACCGAAAGTACTAAGTTCATATGAGGCCTTAGGAGTTCCGAACTCAATCCAAGGCCCTCAAACCCTTTAAACACCTAATTTAGAGGTGCAACGAACGTATAAGACCCAAGCATCGACCCCCACCCAAGCAAAATCCATTTTTGGGCCAGAAACATAGTCATGGCATGACCAATAGGTTAGTCGCGCCGCTACCCGCCACCTGGACAGCTCTCAGCTCATTTTTTAGTCAAAAATGCACACCAAACTCCCAAAACTCCCATAAACGTTTTCGTAACTTTGGAGGGACTTTACCAACAATATTAATAGCATATTAAGGTCACTTAGACACCTCTAAACATATTAAAATGATTTCATAACATTCCATGATTCCATGGAGCTCATACGGACTTCGAACGAGTCCGAGAATGACCGAAAACTCCAACCGACAACACCAAGCTCAATGTTAGAATATGTTTTAATTGATGAAAAACAAAGTGTAGGGACTGTTTGTGTATTTCCTTAATAGTTTGTATAAATGTATAAATAGCAACTTTGACTTTCCAAATTGAGAGATCTGTCAGATTATAATTTTGTACGCATTAGAATCAGAAATAGCAGCACTGTACACGAAGATCTCATTATTCATTTTGTAATCATCAAGTTCATCAATTGAAGCATTCGGTCAGTGTTGATTACGTTTATTAAGAAACAACATAGACTTAGATTTGAAGCACAACAAGTGGTACAGAGGGAGATTCAAGATATGCTAACTTTGTTGAATAAGGATGTGAGATAAGCAAGAAAAAGGTGAAAAACCTTGAACTTCCAGAGAATAGATCTGCTGAGTTTATCAGAAAAAGGAACAAGATGCCTTATATTGAAGATATTCTGGAGAAAAGGATTTTTTGCAAGAAACAAGCTCCATGCTCATTCCTCAAGCTATTCAGAGTTTTAGAGCCTAACATGCCTAATCTGGTTAACTATGCCAGTTTTCTGAGGAACAAAACCCAGGAAGTTGAAAAGGTAAAAAGTAAATTCAGAATTGTTGATCTTGTGAAGATTAAAAAAGAAAGATTTGTTAAGGTGTTCTATCCAAAATTCACCGTTACGAGATCAGATGGAAATACTTATGTATTCACAGAAGCTGACATGTTCAACATGCACTTGGTAGATATTGAAGATCTTTTTGACGAACTATGCAGAAACAAAAGAAATGAACACTGTAGATTTGCGCTTAAGACACTGTTCCACTTTATGCATACCAAATTGGTATTAATGTCAGTGCAAGATCTACAGATTGGGGTTGAAAGAGGCATGAGGAAAATCAACATGACTGCACCTCACAGAGATATTAAATTTGCTGGTGAGCTGAAAGAATTTCAAGTGATTATGGTGAAGCATCCTGCAGTCATGTATAAAGATCGGAATAAGAAGTTGAGGGCAATGAGGAGTGTGGAGCTGAACAAGTTTTCTGATGGTACATTGATTAAAGTTTTAAATGGATTGAAAGGTAAGCTTGCAGCAGACCAGAAAAGAAAAACAAAGAAAGGAGCCTTATCTGTCAACGACCGAAGACTCATGGTTGAGTTTATTTCAAAAATTGAATGGAGGCTTTCGGATCGTAAAAGTGTCAGAAGGTTTGAACAAAAGCTGGGCTTATCGGTTTAACTACTTTGCTATTTTCATCAAAGGGGGAGAATGTTAGAATATGTTTTAATTGATGAAAAACAAAGTGTAGGGACTGTTTGTGTATTTCCTTAATAGTTTGTATAAATGTATAAATAGCAACTTTGACTTTCCAAATTGAGAGATCTGTCAGATTATCATTTTGTACGCATTAGAATCAGAAATAGTAGCACTGTACACGAAGATCTCATTATTCATTTTGTAATCATCAAGTTCATCAATTGAAGCATTCGGTCAGTGTTGATTACGTTTATTGTTCTTATTAATTGCATATTGTTGATTGAATTGGTAGAAACTACATTTCACACTCCAATTGAGCTTGTAATCAATTCTAATCAATTCCATAGCACTATTTGACATATTTAGGCTATTATTAGGTATTCATAATATATTCAAACATTTAATTCAACCCGACAATGATTAGGAACTCATTGGGGCATTTCACCGAACACTTGGAGTGCGGTTTCGACTTAAAACACTAATTTGAGTTCTTGCACATACTTTGTGTTTTCCAACTCATGCAAACACTTTAATAACACAATTGAACACTTTCCAAACATATTATACTATAACATAGCATTTTATTGCTTCATGGAGTTCATACAAACTCCAAATGGGTTCTAAATGACCAAACCCCGAACTAAGCTTTCAAAACTTCAAATGGGTTCCTACTAGCTTCTTTTTAATTCCAATGCTATAAATAACATATTTGGGCTATGTTTAGACATTCAATATATATTAAATCATTCAATTCAACCCAACAATGGTTAAGAACTCATTGTGGCATTTCACCGAACACTTGGCGTGCGGTTTTGGCTCCAAACACCAAACTTGAGCCTTTGCTCGAGTTTAACCCCAACCAATACATGAAATCATTAATCTAGCATATTTAGATCATTTTATACTCTTCCCACACATTTAAATCATAAAAGTTTGCAAATTGGTTCGTATGAACTCTTTTGAGTTCACAAATGGGTTAAAACCCAATTCACCACTTCAAAGCTCCAAATGAGCATCTACTTAAATCCATTTGATTCCATATCAATATTTAACATATATGGATGAAGATTTAGCATATCTATCTTACTAAAACATCAAACTCAAATCCATAACCCATTGGAGCTCATTTGAGCCCTAGCTTGGGTTCAAACCAAAACTAACTCAAACTACCAATGTAGTTACATATTATGGCTCCATTTTGATCATATAACAACATATTAAGAGATTGGAGCCATTACAAAACATTTCAACATAAACCCATTTAGGGTTTCATTCTTCAAATGAAGAATGGAGAAGAATGAGATGAAGTAGGAGATGGGGAAGATGATTATACCTTCAAGGATTACAAAGATTGAGATTCCTAAGCTTTAATCTTCACAAATTTGGAGATGAATCTCCCAAAAACCCTAGCTTCTCCATTTCTTTTCTTCTTTTCTTCTTGGGGAGAAACACACACACACAAATGCAAGAGTGTGTGTGTTATACGGTTTTAACAAAATAAGGGGGGTGTGGGTTTGGCAACTTGTCACCTACACCCCTCCAACTTCACTCTCTCATTCAATATTCACCCCTCAAGAAACCATTTATTTATATTAACTACATTGTCATTAATTGTATTTGTTTGAGGTAATTGCTATAGAATTTCCATAACACTAAAGTTCACAATTAAAATTGCCTCACAAAGTTGATTACCTTCTTAATTTAATATTATCTCCAATTAAATTTCATTATTCCAATAATTATATTAACTCAACATTATTATGGATATAATTACCTCTTAATTATTCGGGGTGTTACAAGAAAGTAGTTGAATACCCGTGCGTTGCTCGGGTGATTTATTTCAAAATTAGTATTTTTTTAATTAAATAATTACAATAAAAATATATTTAATTTTGAAAAACTATACACACTCGTATACATTGTTTATTAAGAAAAAAATACTTAATTTATCATGAAGAGTACTACACGCGATTACATTTGAGGTTTGTTTGTTTAAAATTCTGTAATCTCCATTACTGTCAGTTTTTATTGGTATAAAAGATTATAAGTTTTCTCTTTTAATTTTTTTTAAATCATTTATGTTTTGTTAAGATTGCTTTATTTTCTATATATTATGATAAAAATGCATTATAATCAGACATATATTTTGGTTGTCAGTTTATTTTATTTGCATTCCAATTATAGTTTTAATACAACATTAAAT
The DNA here is from genome assembly GCA_020465985.1 of Centrapalus pauciflorus. Taxonomy (NCBI): domain Eukaryota; kingdom Viridiplantae; phylum Streptophyta; class Magnoliopsida; order Asterales; family Asteraceae; genus Centrapalus; species Centrapalus pauciflorus. The sequence goes on from JAANYP010002660.1 coordinate 169,150, forward strand.
ATATTTAATATTGTACTTGCTATCTATAAACTTAGTTTTATCCATCGTAAATATTAGGGCTAATATTTGAAAAAAATCATTATGTTTTCATGTTATATAAATTTGGTGTCTTAATATTTTTTTTATCATTTTAATCCCCACATTATTTTTTATTGAAACTGTTATATTTTGATCGGTAAAAGTCAATATATCGTTATGATATCTCCTTTCCATGTTTAAAATTAAGAATATACATTAAACTAATTTAAAACATAAAAAAACATGCAATTCAAATACAAGAAAGGCACTTAGGGGGCGTTTGGTTCGCAGATTTTTTTCATTGGGATGTGCATTTTGTCAAAGGATTTGGATTATGCAGCATTTGCATTTGTCAGGATTTTGTCAAAGAGTCTACATTATCTTTTAGGAAAAAAAGTTTTAATCTAAAAAATGCAAGGTAACTGGGATTTAAAATCCTAGGGGGAGGCTGAGTTTTTAAATAACAAAAAAGGAAGAGATTTCAGAAATCCTGGGATTTCTAATCAGTACTGAAATCTGCGAACCAAACACATGATTTTAAAAACAAATCCCAGGAAATCCGCGAACCAAACGCACCCCACAAAGAATTAAGGTTAGGGAAATGGAAATAAAAGGAATTCTGATGTTAACAAACATGAGAATTCCTCTTATTTCCATTTTCCTAGCATTAATTCTAATTCTCTGTACCAAACATAGCCTTGTTTGTTTTTAGTTAAGAACCTCTTTGTTGGGAATAAATAATAGAGATGAAACAATTATATTGTATATAATTGTAAATACTCAATAGATTAGGGGTTATATGTGTAAATACACAATACTTGTGTATTGTGTATAAATAGAAATGTATGCTACGCATGCTGCTATGGATTGAGGAATACACATACACGGATCTGATTGAGAGAGAAAAAGTGTTGTGCAAGTCACCAAGAACATCAATGTAATATTCTCTCATCTCAATCTAAGCATTCGAGTTTATGTGTTGATAATAATTGTTCATATGAATTGTGTTTAATGTTGTATGAATTGCATGAAATCTGAATTCACAATTGGTATCAGAGCCTAATATGGCTGAAATTGATTGAATTTTGAATAAAAAAAAATTGATTTTTCGAACACTGTTACATCAATTTTTTTTCGAAATCAGAAAATCAATTTTGGATTTTGATTTTGTTGATGAAATGTTCTGAAAATTGGAACGAAGGTGGAGCATTTAAAGTCGAATCTATTGTGATAAACATCAGATTTTAATTCCAAACACACAAGATTTAATTTGGATTTTACTGAATTTTTGAAAAAGTGTGTGTTCTTGAGGTTTTTTGATCGATTTTTGGATTTTAATATGAAATTAGCCAAAGTTGTTTTTCAAAAAGTGTTTGTGTGTGAAAACCGCAGGTTCGATTTCAATCTGGAATCAATTCGTGAATTTTTGTTGAAAATTGTCATTTTGAACTTGATTTTGATCAGTTCCTGTTCAAACTCGGGCAACACTGAATTCCTTGTTTTAATCGAGTTTGATCAAGTTGTTATTTGAGTTTGTTTGTGTTTCATTCGAGTTTTATAAACCTATCACCCGAGAAAACATAAGTATCAATCGAGTTGCATAAGGAACCATTCGAGTTTGGGAGAAAAGCTAGAGTTCAGAGACAACGATTGAGTAGATTGAAGACAACTGAAGTCAATTGCAACAACTTTGATCAAGGGAGACCAAAAGATATTCAAGATTCAAGGGGGAGGGTACTTACAAGAAAATACAAGAAAAGAGATGTGAAGATCAGAGAGAGACAAATAAAGAAAAGAAGAAGATTCAGAGATCAAAGAAAAGAAGAAGATTCACGAAAAAGTCCTTGAAATGAACTTTCATCAGAAAATTGATTTCATCTCTAAGGGGGAGATTGTTATGGACAATATTTGTAGAGTTGAAATGAATTTTACTTTTAATAATTGTGTTCATCTCTAAGGGGGAGAATGTTGGGAATAAATAATAGAGATGAAACAATTATATTGTATATAATTGTAAATACTCAATAGATTAGGGGTTATATGTGTAAATACACAATACTTGTGTATTGTGTATAAATAGAAATGTATGCTACGCATGCTGCTATGGATTGAGGAATACACATACACGGATCTGATCGAGAGAGAAAAAGTGTTGTGCAAGTCACCAAGAACATCAATGTAATATTCTCTCATCTCAATCTAAGCATTCGAGTTTATGTGTTGAAAAAAGAAACCAATTGTGAATTCAGATTTCATGCAATTCATACAACATTAAAAACAATTCATATGAACAATTATTATCAACACATAAACTCGAATGCTTAGATTGAGATGAGAGAATATTACATTGATGTTCTTGGTGACTTGCACAACACTTTTTCTCTCTCGATCAGATCCGTGTATGTGTATTCCTCAATCCATAGCAGCATGCGTAGCATACATTTCTATTTATACACAATACACAAGTATTGTGTATTTACACATATAACCCCTAATCTATTGAGTATTTACAATTATATACAATATAATTGTTTCATCTCTATTATTTATTCCCAACATTCTCCCCCTTAGAGATGAACACAATTATTAAAAGTAAAATTCATTTCAACTCTACAAATATTGTCCATAACACTCTTAATGACCTCTGAAGTCTAAACTTCAGATCTAAAATGAATTAAGATTGTTTGTTTAGGTTTAGACTTTAGAGGTTATAACCTCTAAATTTACCTCTTAAAATTAAGAGGATGAATTTGGGCTGAAAAAAAATAAGAGGATATTTTCTATATAATTAATTTAGTTAATTCTAATTTAAAAATATTTATCATATTAATTATTTTATTTTAATTTTGTTTCATTAACTTAATTGATTATAATATATAATTAATTAGTTATAATATTTTAAAGATATATTTTTTGTATGTTTCATATTACGAAACAAACGATCTTAAGATCACCTCTTAATTTCAGATTTCAGATCTTAAGACTACCTCTTAATTTCAGATGCGGTTTTCAGACCTAAGACATTTAATCTCTCAAAAACCAATTCCACCTTAGTGTTATTACATGAACAAAATTATGTAACTTATATAACTCAATTACTCGTATATCATGTTTTTAGTTTCAATTCAATTTTCTTTAATTTGGCTATGTGTTTAGATATTTTACAATTCCCGTTATTGTGTTATATATTGTTATATTTTGTGTTATAAAAATACAATTATATGATTATGATTGTTATAATATTTTATGCATTATATAGCATATATATTATATACTTATGAAATAATATACAATGGGTTAATATTGAAATAACTTATCATGTTTTTATACTTTTATCTTGATCACTTAATATTAATTTCTATCACTTTACTTTTGATGTTATATTTTGATTGAATACATATTTTATCAACTATCTAATTAAATATAAATGATTAATAAATATAGATTATAATTATATATTTTATAACAAAAAAACCATAAAAACTTGTTACAAAAAATACCCACACAGATCCTTATCTACTACCAATTCCTCATATTCAATGTTTCTTCCTAATTGAAACCTTAGCCCCCTTCGTTTTTCTTTTCTCTCTACTTCGGTGCACGCCCCTAACTGAAACTCTAGCCCTTTCGTTTTTTTCTCTGGTATGGTGCACATGTGCTTATCAATTGTGTGTGATTGTGCACATCGGTGATGACATCAACCTAGCATGCCTTATCAACCTCGTTCTCATTTCTCTCATTCGATGCATATCGGTGAGGACATCAACCGAGAATGGCTGTGCAATCCCTTTCTCGAATGGAGTTTGACTACAACGGAGCCATGCAATCTTTTTCTTGGATGGATTCCGACTTTCTCGAACAGAATCTGACTTTTAGGTTTGATTTTTTTACATATGTGTTGGGTTTGGATTCGATTTCATTGATTTTGACTAGTTTATGGTCCAGATATGTGTTTGAGCTACAATGTCGTTCCAGATCTGAGCTCAAACCTCATAATCGAGCCAGACGCACAAGGACGCTAGACCCTTTCTCGAATGGAGTCGACTTTCATGTATGGTTTTGTCTACATCTGTTTTTGGGTTTGGAATCGGATTCATCGAGTATGTATGGTTTATGGTTTTAGATCCTGTTTGAACTTCAATGTCGTTCCGGAATCCGGATCTAAGTTTCGGTTGCATGTTGCAATTAAATTCCAAATCTGAGAAATAATTTCTTTGTTATATCGATTCATATATTTTCGATATTCTTTTAAATTTCATTTCCATATCCGGTCTTAAATCACTTGCATGAATGGATTTATAAAATTCAAGATCTATATCTTCTATATGTGCTTCTGAGTTTGATATGCTTTTTGGCTACATTATTAAAGAAACCATTCCATTTTGATTGTTATTCTAAGTATTGTCGTCACCGTTTTTGGTTCTATATGTGTTTTGTGTATGGGTTTTTAAGTTCGATATGGTTTCCTGTTTTAAAATCGTTTGTAAGTTCATATAGTCGATTTTGTGAAACTGTTTGTAAGTTCCATGTGGTTTTAAAATCGTTTATAGTATTTGAGTTTCTGAATTATTTGAATATATATGTTTTGGACAGTGGTGATAAGATAGAAATATTTGAAGCTCTTTTACATGTCAGGTATGTTGGGCGACTGCTTGTGAAGGCTAGTGGAACTGTGGAAGGCCAATAGAAATACTGGCAAGGCTGAATGAGCTGGCTGGCTATGCACCTGATGAAGAAATTGAATTATTTGAGGTTCTTCTTTCATGTTTTGTTTCTTCTTATTAATGTTTATATAAATTTTGTTTGTGGTTGCCTTCATATTCTCCTTTGTGTCCAGAAAATTAAGAACAGATTGATAAGAGGGTAACGTTTCGGAGTAGTCAGGTATATACTTTAAGGCAGTGTCAGCTATTTTGTGGTTATCATTTGCAATCTTTTAATACCATTATTGCACTTCCTTTCGTTGATTAATCATTGGCGTTATATGATTGCATGCTTGTTTCTGGTTTGTATGGCTTGTCAGCTTGAAGATGGGGATATCATTTGCTTTCAGAAACCTGTTATGGTTAAACATATTGAAACATGTCGTTATCCAGATGTTCCTTCTATTCTGGAGTATATTACGTGTATTCGTGTCGTATCACGTGTCAGACACGAATTTTACACGACACAAATTTATAAAACACGAACACGACACGAATTATAAAACGTGTCGCGATCTGAAACACGAACACGACACGTAAAAACATCGTGTGACACGTGACACGACACGCATAAAACACGTGTCACACGAATACACGAATTTTACACGAATTTTATATAATATACAAACATTTTTAAAATAAGTGAGGGCCCAATGTTTTTAGATTTTTTTAAAACCTAGTTTATACGTGTTTATCCGTGTATTATGCGTGTCTTACGCGTGTCATCGTGTAACACGAAATTTATACGTGTCTTACACGTGTTTATACGGGTAAATTCGTGTTTTACCTGTATAAGACACGAAACACGAATTCTAAATTCGTGTTGACACGAATTTACACGAAACACGAATTTCTAAAACCCATATACGGAAAACTTGTGTCGTATACGTGTCGTGTCTATCGTGTCGTGTACTAAATTGCCAGGTCTATCATCAGGTATAACTCTTAGTAGGATACGAAGCAAAAAAAAATAGTATGTATTCATAGGAAAATTATATTTTTGAGCTAAAAACCAAGAACTTTAGTGGATAACATGCATATTTATAGGATAAATAATTAATCATAATAATTACATACTAACTGAAGTAATGTGTGTGTGTATTTATAAACATAATTTTGTTAGGGCTTTTGTCTGAAAAAGCTTAAGCACTTTCGCACTTTTAACGTACTAATTGAAGTATTATGTTTCAATGCCAAACCTGTTATGGTTTTAAAACCGTTTCAATGCCTTTAGAAGATTCATTGCCTATTCGGTTTTGATCTTGAGACGAACCGCCATTCGATTTCAGGTTTGTTTGTTTCTTCAATTTGTTTTTTGTCCAATTTCAAATGTGTTTGGTATGCATATACAATATTTGGTTTTGAAAACGTATATTAGACTTTGGTAAACATAACACAATGTGTTAAATTAAGAGCTGGAAAAAAAAACTTATGTATAAATTAAAAACAACATCTATACGTAATCACTAGAACATTCATTGAAGAAACAAACAAACCTGAAATCGATTACTATTCATGTGTGTGTAGAATTATACAAAATTAATAAGTCATAATAAATAATAGAGTTAATTACAAAAATGGTCCCTGTGGTATGTTCTAAAAATTAGATTTGGTCCCTGAACTTTCAGTTTTGCAAAAACGGTCATTATTTTCACTGTTTGTTTGCAATTTTGGTCCCGCTACATATTAACTTTTCAAATATGACCAATTTACCATTGTTTTGATGCAACCCATAGGGATCATTCATGCATTTAATTCTTTTAACTCTTTTTACTCTTAATTAAATAATTTATTTTTTAGTGTTAATTAACTTTAATGAATTATATAAAAGAATAGATTTGTTTTATTTATGTTGGTTAATAAATGATTTAAATATTTTTTAGTCTAAATAAAATTTATTTAAAGTGTAACCTGTTGGGTACAAATTTATATAGAGTTGTAATCAATTTTATTGTAAAAGTTCAGGGGTTGTTTGTGTAAATCCTCAATACTTTGTATTGTGTATAAATAGGAGTGTATGTGTGCTGTTATAAAAAAAATCTCAGATTACACAAAAATACACGGCTGGAATTAGAGAGAAAAGAAGGATTGCTTTGCAAGAAAGCCAAGAACATCAATGTAATATTTTCTCTCTTAATCATTCAATAGATTGTGTTGGATTGATAATTGTTCATATGAATTGGTTTGTATGTGATTGAATTGCTAGAAATATGAATTCACAATTGGTATCAGAGTCTAATATGGCTGAATATGAGTGAATTTTGAATCTGAAATAAATTTTTTTAAGAACACTGTTATATTCATTTTTTTTTTGAAAATCCGAAAATCAATTGAGGATTTTGATTTTGTGGATGAAATGATCTGAATTTTGGATCGAAGGTGTGAAATTTAAAGGCGAATCTGATGATATAAACATCAAATATTATCTCAAAACGCACAGAATTTAATTTAGAAATTTCAGATTTTTTTAAAAAGTGTGTGTTCTTGAGGTTTTTGGTCGATTTTTGGTTTTTAATCAAGAATTAGCCAAAGTGATTTCACAAAAGTTGTTTCTGCTATTAAAACGAACCTTCGAAATCAATTTGAGGTCAATTCATGGATTTTTGTTGAAAAAGTTTGAATCTGATCTTGTTTTTGTTGAAAAATGATAAAACTCGGGCATAACTAAATTCATAGTGTCATTCGAGTTTTATAAAGAAGGCATTCGAGTTTTATGAAAGCTTTATTCGAGTTTTATTAAAGCTTTATTCGAGTTTTATGAAAGCTTTATTCGAGTTTTATTAAAGCTTTATTCGAGTTTTATGATAGCTTTATTCGAGTTTTATGAAGCTTTGACCGAGTTTTATCAATGCTTTGACCGAGTTTCATCCATTGTTATTCGAGTTTCATACTTCTTTGACCGAGTTTCATCCATTGTTATTCGAGTTTCATACTTCATTGACCGAGTTTCATGAAGCTTTGATCGAGTTTAACTTCTTTGTAATTCGAATTGATTTCTATTTCATTCGAGAAAGTTCAAGGGTTATTCGAGTTGAATCCTTTCTCATTCGAGTTTCACACTCAATCATTCGAGTTTTATACTTCTTCATTCGAGTTTGGTGATTCTTTATTCGAGTTTGATACTTCATCATTCGAGTTTGATCATTACATATTCGAGTTGAGTCCTTATTCATTCGAGTTTCATCATACTCTTGACTATTTGACCTTTGCTGCTTAAATTGACCATAACTTTTGACTGGAACATCGTTAGAAGGCCTACCATACGCCAAATCGAAGCTTGAAAAGAGATCTACATTTCTAGAACCGGCATATCCGATTCTGTAAATTTTCGAGGCCCAATTCCACTCCAGAAAAAAGTTACGGGCATTTTTCTACAGAAAATCTAAAATTTCAACGTCAAAAAGTCATTTCCGAGCTGATTTTTCACAAATTAATCATTCAAGATTCAGTTTTATTCAATCAAGATTCATTCAAATTTTCATAAGTCCATAAAAGATCTTGGAAGTTCATTTTTCTGCAATTCATAATGATGTTTGAACAATTTTCAAAGTCTGAGCTGATTGTCAAACTTACTGAATCTGAAAAGATTCGTAAGAACAATTACGACATTCTCGTTCAGTTAAATACTGATAAACATTTGGCGTTACGTGACGTACAAATACTGAATGAAGAAATTCAAAACTTAAAAGAAAAACAAAACTCTGAGAGTTGTGCTCATCAATTGAAAATATCTGAATTACTTAAAGAACTTGATGAGCTGAAACAAGAAAATTTTCAGAATGCAACTCAACTGAAATATCTTTTGCCTGAAAGATCTGATCTTTACAAGAAAGTTCAGGATCTTGAAGATACACTTTGTAAGACAAAACCAACTGATCAGAATTGTATTTTAAACAAAAATGAAGAAATTTTTGCTCTTCAACAAGAGTTGTCTTTAACTAAAGATTTGATTGAGAAGGAAAGACATGAGTTCTTACTTAAAGAACAAGATTTTAAATCAAAATCTGAATTGTTTAAGATGAAAGACAAATGTTCTTAATCAAAGAACAATCTTTTAAATCTGATTACCAATCATTTGATCATGACAGAAATTCAAATTTAGTCATTATCAAAAGTTTGGAAGATCAGATACTTCATCTTACAAAACAATTACATGTGTTTACTTCATCAACTGAGTCAAAGGTTAAGACCCCTTCTTCAGTGTGTTTAAAATCCAATGTTAATCACTCTGGTTTGTCTTCTGAAAGTGAAGTGAATCTAACTAACTCTGCTAAGTTTGATTCTTCTTCAGATCTTAAACTTAAGTATCTGTTAAAGATACACAGCGGCAAAGATAAAATTGTTGAACAACTTCCGGTCAAGATTTACACCGGTGAATCTTCGAAGTCAAATTTTCTTAAAGTTTCTGAAAATACTGGTCATTCTAATCAGAAAACATTTTCACAGAAAAATACCAAGTATTATCAGAAACAGGCAAGAACCGGACAGTTTTTCAAAAAGAAGAGTTCGCAAAAGTCTGATCATTCAAATTCAAGTTTCTTTAGAAATTCAGATATTCAATTTTCTCATACTCAAAGAAATTTGTTTTCTGCGTTTGAAAGAGAAGCTGATAGTTATAACATGCAATGGGTACCTAAACCCAAGTACAAGTGGGTACCAAAACCTGTTTTGAAATGGGTACCCAAGAGCGCTAACAAGTCTGGATCCAAATCTGTTTGGATACCAAAGACATCTTAAATTTTGCAGGTTATAGGTTTCTTATCATTCCAGATAAGGACCCGTTCTTCATTTCAATAGGCTCTTGATTACATCAGATCAAGACCCGTGTTTCAAATCAAAATGGTTTCTAGTTAATTCAGACTAGAACCCAGACTTCAATGAACCAGAGTCAAAGGCTTTCAGTTACATCAGACTGAAACCCGAGTCTGAAAGACAAATATTTCTGGAATTCCTGCCCTGCATTCAACTCTGATGCTGAATTGACAAATAGGGAGTTTTATTTTTTATAATTTTTTGCTCCTGATTTCATTTCTACGAGTTGACTAACTGTGTATGCTTATTTCCAGGGGGAGTTTCAGACGCACTTTGACGATGACATTTTTCAAAAACGGTGTGTGATTTTTCACGAAAATATTTGATACACACATAAAAAGAGTTTTTGAGCTGAAAAGAAATTTTTTTTATGAATCTCTGAATCTATCATTGAGATTAATTGATCTAATCTCTTTGATTTTCATAATCTCATTTCTTCTGAGACTCTCTTTGTTATAACTCTTCCAATTTATACTGGATTCTCCCGTTATCTCTCAAATGCTAATTCTTTCAAGAAAGTCTGGTTCTTTTCATATCATATATCAGATTTTCTATTTCATTCTGATATCTCCCATATTATTTGAAAATAATCTCTCTGATATCCCTTGAGCTTCAAAGCTGAAAATCTTTCTGCTGACTCCAATTATGCACCAATCTGAGTGATAGGCATAAATATCGCTTCTATGGTCTAACCAGAATCGGAAGACCTACCCAAGAAGCAAACCATCTATAGATTGTGCGGGTGAGGGTTCTTTAGGTTTATTAGTTGAGAAGTGTCAGTTATCACGGGATACTGACAGGGTCGAGCAGAGGTAAAATGTAAATGAGAGGGATATTAAAAGGAGATGGTGGTGCATCAGATCATGCTTTTCTCATAAAGCTGACTGAATTTAATTCTGAAAAGTGAACTGGAGGGAGCTAGGTTGAAAAATGCTGAGAGCTGAGAGTTGAGAAAGGATTTGAAGAAAAGATAATCCTATCCTACACTGTGTCTGCTGGGTAAACCAAATAATCTATCAAGCCCTAGGCGACTTGATATTGAAAAAGACGTCATGGACCCAGTGACGCATGCACTTAACCCCACCAACTACTCAGTTATCTCTCAAAAGATTTCTGTTTCAATAATCACGGAGATATAGCACATTTCTATCGATATATCATTTGGATATTATTGATATTGAAACAAGGAAGACAGTTGCTCCGGTCTCCAATTTCATTTAATGCACATTGTGTCTAGAGCCGATTACATACACTTTTAGGACACATAGAGTCTAACAGTCTGCGTGACTATAAACTGCTAGTCCAAAGTGACTAAGCCGGAACAAATATGAGTGATTCTTTCATGATAAAGGATTTCACGATGACTATTTGGAAATCCTACCAGTGTTACTATCATGTCAGCGCTGAACGTAGGTCACATAGATTTTGTCTATTGTGCAAACAGGAATTCTATGTGGACCTGGACTTGTTTTCTCACAAAATGAATGTGTTTCATTTTCCCCAAAGTTGTAAAGCTTTGTTTTGTTCTAAAAAGATATAATATCAATTCGAGGGGGAGTGAAGTTTTTGAGGGGGTGAGATAAATCTGTTTTGTATAGGGGGAGAGATGTCAGTTTAAGGGGGAGAAAATCAATTTGTAATAATTTCTGAGTTGTAATTGTTGTTGTATTTCTTCTACTGTAATTTCATTGAATTAATGTTTCTGAAGTTTTTGCATGATGTTCATAATTTTTTATGATCATCATGAGGGGGAGAAAAGCTGAATTTCAGAAACAACTGTTGAGTAGTTTGAAATCAACTGAAGGCAATTACTACATCATCTCAAGACAATTGATCAAGGAAGAGATTTAAAAGCTATTCATGATCCAAGGGGGAGTGTGCTTACAAGAAAAGAGAAGATCAGAATAGAAGAGATGTGAAGATCAGAGTGAGACAATAAAGAAGAAGATTCAGAGATCGAAGAGAAGGTGCAAGAAAAGTTTCAAGAAAGAATGTTCAAGTTCCCTGCAATGTACTTTAATTTGAAAATTGATTTCATCTCTAAGGGGGAGATTGTTGGGTACAAATTTATATAGAGTTGTAATCAATTTTATTGTAAAAGTTCAGGGGTTGTTTGTGTAAATCCTCAATACTTTGTATTGTGTATAAATAGGAGTGTATGTGTGCTGTTATAAAATAAATCTCAGATTACACAAAAATACACGGCTGGAATTAGAGAGAAAAGAAGGATTGCTTTGCAAGAAAGCCAAGAACATCAATGTAATATTTTCTCTCTTAATCATTCAATAGATTGTGTTGGATTGATAATTGTTCATATGAATTGGTTTGTATGTGATTGAATTGCTAGAAATATGAATTCACATAACCTCTCAAAATTTATAATAAAAAAATCATTTATTTTAGAAATTGTTTTAGAGGTTTCATAAATAAAATATTTTGACACTATATTTATTTATGTTGGTTCATACATTTATAATAAAAATATTTATGTTGGTCAAATGATTAAAAAACTTATTTTAACAAGGTGATATGAGTTTAACGACTAAACCTTTATAACAAGATTAACTAGTTGAATACTCGTGCGTTGCTCGGGTGATTTATTTCAAAATAATACTTTTTAATTAAACAATTACACAAAAATATATACATCTAAGTTTGAAAGACTATACATACTCTTATACATTCTTTGTTAAGAAAAAAATACTTAACTTTATCATGAAAATTACTACACGCAATTACATTTGAGGTTTGTTTGTTTAAAATTTTATAATCTCCAATATTGTCAGTTTTATTGGTATAAGAGATTATAAGTTTTCTATTTAACTTTGTTTTTAATAATTAAGTTGGAAAATCTAAAGATATTGTTAAGATTGCTTTATTTTTTATATATTCTAATAAAAATGCATTGTAATCGGACATATATTTTGGCTGTCAGTTTATTTTATTTACATTCCAGTAATAGTTTTAATACAACATCAAATATATTTAATATTGTTCTTGCTATATCTAAACTTAGTTTCATCTATCGTAAATATTAGGGTTAATATTGAAAAAAATCATTACATTTTCATGTTATATAATTTTGGTCTCTTAATATTTTTTTTAATCATTTTAATCCTCACATTATATTTTATTGAAACTGTTATATTTTGTTCGGTAAAAGTCAACATATTGTTATGATATCTCCTTTCTATGTTTAAAATTAAGAATATACATCAAACTAATTTAAAACATAAAAAACATGCAATTCAAATACAATAAAGACGCTTATTACATGAACAAAATTATGTAACTTGTATTACTCAACTGCTCGTATAACATGTTTTTAGTTTCAATTTACTTCTCTTTAAAGGTTTGCCAAGTTGTTGACCTTGCTATTTTTTTAAAAGTTTTTCTCAAGTATTTTCCATCATTTTAAATCATTGCTTGTGGCCAATCTGGAATTCATGATTATCTTGGAGTGTTTGTTGATCATTTGTGTGTCCAAATCGTCCTTTATCCATTTGATTTTGTTGCTTGAATTAGATAAAGACAAATGGTTTAAGTCTTTGTGTTGTGCGTGAATTACATATGTGTATGTTAGTTCCTGTTTTTGTCGAGAATGGCTGACCAAGAAGCCCAATTAGCCTTTGGCCTAACCTTTAATTGATTTCTATGTGGTTTGGTGATTCAAATCAAGTATTAATTGTCATTAACGATTGCATTTCTACTGTTGGATAATAAGATCAAACAGAAAATAAGTGCAGTATTAGTGTACTGTCCAACTGTGTTTAGCTTAAGTTCTGTCCGTAAAAATGGGCAAGAAGGCCAAAATGGCCTTCGACCTTGGCAACTTAATCAGCAAGGATGTTTATTGATCAATTTTATGCATCAATAATCATTTACCCTACCTTATGTTGCGACTGAAAAAGTTAAAAACATAAAGATATGAGTTGTGAGTGTGTGCAGTGTGCGATTGTGTGTTTGAATATGTGTGTTTGCATGTTAATGTCAGGCTCCGGGACTAAATAGTCTCAGAGTGTTGTGTATGTCTCGTAACCTCTGTGTGTGTTCATTGAATTGAAACAAAAATAAAGGAAGAAACAACAACATCATAAGTATCAAACATATATATATATATATATATATATATATATATATATATATATATATATATATATATATATATATATATATATATATATATATATATATATATATATATATATATATATATATATATATATGCTATGTGTGTATTATAGTATATATATGCACATCATTTTCAAAATATTGAAAGAATATTAAAGAAGATACTGGCAACTTTTTTTCTGCAGGTTGAAAGCGTCTTCGACTCTTCGTCTGGTTGATTAGCATACGTGAAGTTCATCTTGAAACGATATAGTTTTCTTTACGCAGACACTGCTGATGTAGTTTTTTATCAATATTGATTATGCCTACTGACTCTGTGTGTATGTATTTGTGTGTGTGTGTGTATTAGTACGTAACTTCAATAAAGCATTTTTATCTCATAGTTGGTTGCATTTAACTCGTTATTTAAACATCTAATAATTATCAGGTTTCAAATTATATAAAGAATTGATAACTTGATAAATATGCAGTTGGGAATATTTATTATTCAGGTTTGAAATTTTTTTCCTACATATTCAGTTATGATATTATCCAGTGTTTTTCTGCATATCTTAATGTTTCAGTTATACTATAGCCGACAAAATTTGATTTCTTATTTTTATTTAACTTGATAAATCAGATTGCATCCATTTCCAGTAGTGCAAATTTAGAATTTTCTAGCGGATTAAATCTGATTTGTTATTTTTATTTAACTTGATAAATAAGATTGCAACTATTTTCAATAGTGAAAATTTGAAATTTTATTGTCATTTTTTATTTTTTTCCGGAAAATCTACATATTTGAATTGCAGAAACATTAAAATACGTAGAAAAATCTGGATAACTATGTGTAATCTCATCGAGCTAAAATTGTGGGGGGGAATCCCATTATTTTTTGAATTTTAACCAATTATAATGCATCGAATCAGTAGCCTTAATTTTTTGAATTTTAACCAATTATATTGCGCCAAATAAGCCTTAATTTTCTGAATTTTTACCACTAATATTGCGCCACGTGAACATTTTTTCTCTCTGCTCCGTCGGCAATATATATATATATATATATATATATATATATATATATATATATATATATATATATATATATATATATATATATATATATATATATATATATATATATATATATATGTATATATATAGATTTGGGTTCAAATGAGTACCACTAGTTTTGCGGAGTACCGGAGGTACCTCGCTTAAAATTATTTTTTTGAAATTTTTTTTTCATAATCATGTTTAAATTAATAATATAAGACTACTTGCAAAAAATCACACATAAACACACACTATAACTATGTGAAACATGCAAGTTCACATGAACTGCACTGTTGTGAACGTATGTTCACAGCTAAGCATGTTCACATGAATTTTTCCACGTTCACATGACTTTTAAGAGGCTACGAAGTGTGAATGCGTGTAATTCTTTTACAAATATGCTTATATTATTTGTATCTAAATGAATATGAAAAAAAATTTAAAAAAAAAAACTTTTTTTCGGAGCATGTTCACATCTTAAACCCGTGTGTTCACAGGTACTCACGGTACTCTGCATTTTTAAGGTACTTACACGAACCATATTCTATATATATATATATATATATATATATAAAATTAACTAGTACTTCTTTATATGTTTTCTAAATATTCTTACATTTGTTTTGTATATGCATCTTATGTTTTAAACGCAAATCCCCTTTTATCTAGATTATATCATAAATAAAATTTTCAAAACATGAATTTTCATTCATAATTTTTTTAATAAATCTAAATAGTTAATCAACAATCAGATAATCTCACTAAATCCAAGAATCGCATTTGTTATGAGATTACAAACAAATCATCGTCCCATTTACTTAAGCTTTGAGACATAAATATTAGTCATAGAGAATTTCTATCATGTTGCTTAGTAAAAGTTTTTTTTTTTTTTTTTCCTCTTTTCTTTTTTTACATCTTCTGAGTAAACAAGGTCAAAGAGCATTTTCAACTAGAGTTTTTCTAATTTGGTGTGTGCTATCATGTAGAAACCTTTGATGGGTTTTTAACTTTTTATACATTATAGGGGAAGTTTTGTCGAAAGGGTTTTTATGTGGTATTGAGACCACAAAGCTTTTCAATAAAAGACTTGTGTTGTGCAATTGGTATAGAGAAAAAAAAATGGATATTTGTGTAAAAAAATCCTCAAGTTAGATCATTTTTGTGATTAAAACCCCCAATCATTTTTCATTGCACTAAAAACCTCCAACTGACTAAAATTTATCAATACAATGTTTTTTTCAAAAAAAAAAAAATACTTGCAAACTGATGAACTGATTGCAATCCTGCTAACCAACCATTCGTCTCCGAAGAACCTTCTTTCTAGCGAACTCATATGTAGGGGTGTGCAAAATAACCGAACCCGAATAACCCGCCCGAACCGAATCTTAAACGGGTTATTTGGGTCGGGTTATTCGGTTTTCGGTTTTGTTAATCGGGTTAAATGATACCCGAATAACAATTTCGGTTCGGGTATCGGGTAGGCTTCATGCTTATTCGGTACCCAAATAACCCGAATAACCCGTTTAATTTTTAAAATCTCAATTTTAATTAGAATTAGAATTGTTTATATATAATAATGTCAAGATTTACATACCCAATTTTAATAGTCAAACCATTTAACTCGTGTACCCAAATTACCAAACTCATTTAACTCGTTTAATCTAATTTGTAAAATATTTCATTTTTTATATCAAAACCGAATAACCCGTTTAACCCAAACCGATTAACCCGATACCCATTTAACCCGAAACCGATTAACCCGTTCCCTTATTTGGTTCGGGTTCGGCCAAAGAACCCACACCCTCAAACCCGAATAACCCGAACCGAATAACCCGATACCCATTTAACCCGCCCGAATAACACCCCTACTCATATGTCTGTATTTTATGATTCAAATTTACTTTTTTGTTAATTTCTTTGTTCAAATCTATGTTTTTTCTTGCAAGTTACTTTTTTGGCGAAATTTTGGTGGACACTGATGACTTGCCGACGACGGCGTACGACTTTTAATCGGTTACAACCTGTAATATCTCAAATACGTGAGATTTTGCCGGTTAGGGGTTTTTAGTGCGATGAAAAATGTTTATGAGTTTTAATCACAAAAATGGTCAACTTGAGGGTTTTTTTTACAATTATCCCAAAAAAAAAGAATGTAATTATATATATATATTGCCGACGGAGCAGTGAGAAAAATGCTCACGTGGCACAGTATTATTGGTAGAAATTCCTATTTTTAAGGCTGATTTGGCACAATATGATTGGTTAATATTCAGAAAATTAAGGTTGCTGATTTGGCGCAATATAATTGGTTAAAATTCAGAATATTTAGGCTACTGATTTGATGCAATATAATTGGTTAAAATTCCGAAAATAATGGGATTCCTCCTCTATTTTAGCTCGATGAGATTCTACATAATTATCCATATTTTTATATATATATTTTAATGTTTATGCAATTAAATTATGTAGATTTTCCGGAAAGAAATAAAAAATGACAATAAAATTTTAAATTTTCACTGTTGGAAATAGTTACAATCTAATTTATCAAGTTAAATAAAAATAACAAATCAGATTTTATTCCGCTAGAAAAATTCGAATTTGCACTGCTGGAAATAGATGCAATCTGATTTATCAAATTAAATAAAAATAAGAAATCAAATTTAATAGGCTATAGTATAACTGAAATATTAAGATATGCAGAAAAACACTGGATAATATCATAACTGAATATATAGAAAAAAAAGATTCAAACTTGAATAATAAATAATCTCAGCTGCATATTTATCAAGTTATCAGTTCTTTATATAATTTGAAACCTGATAATTATTAGATGTTTATATAACGGGTTAAATTTAACCAAATATGAGATAAAACATGCTTTATTGAAGTTACGTACTAATATATATATATATATATATATATATATATATATATATAATATATATATATAT
>JAANYP010002660.1:189370-282538 GCA_020465985.1 Centrapalus pauciflorus
CCTGCTGTCTTTGTGTCTTCAGGCAGACCAGGTGTTGAAGTCGCTGCTTCATCTCCTTCAAAGGGGGAGAGGTCATCTGCCTCGAAGACTAAGTCTAAGGGGGAGAAAACTTCTTATCCTAAGGAGATACCAGTGTCTGCAACTCACACTGGTCAGCCAGCAGAGATTTTTGAAACAGGCGCTGCTGAAGGTGCTTCTCAAGCTACTATGCCTACTCAGGCTATCTCTCCAAACCCTGCTCAGTCTAAGGGGGAGGAAATCATTCCTGAGGTCAGGCCTAGCAGCAAAAGGAGTCACCTTATTCTATCAGAAGATGAAGAAGAAGAAGAAATTCCTGAAGCTGCTGTCACTAAAGCAGCAGCTAAAGGAAAAGAAACGGTAGCTGAGGATCCTATGCAGCAGAAACAGGCAGAAATGCAATTTCACAAGACCAGAGCCAAAGAGATGGGCCTCCCTATGCACAAATACTTTGAGTTTAGGGATGAACAGCTTCAAGCTCTGGAGGAATTAAGAAAAGAAGAAGAATCTGCCAAAGCTGCTAAGTCTTTTGCCCTCCAAGAAGCAAAGAAAGTTAAAATGTCTACCTTGGAGGTGCAAAAGAAAATAATGGAAGCTGCCAGGAAATCAGCAGGAGAAAAAGAGAAGGAAGTAGAGAAAGGTACTCAGGTCTCTGTGACCAAATCAACAGTACCCTTTGCCAGAGCCAAATTCCACTTTGACAACTTGGCTAGAAAGAAATTTCATGATGTTGCTACTAGAAGGCTTGCCAAGGAAGCAATTGTCAAAGCTGTTCCCATTTCAAGAAAAGGCGCACAGTGGAAACTTCAGATCACCAGGATGGGTGCAACAGGCCCTGAAATGGAATCCTACGATCACACTGATGTTGCACAGATGGGATACAGGGAATGGGTGGAACTGGCAGTTGCCCTGAGCCAGTCTAAGTCAGAAACGGCTAAGACTATCAGGGCATACATCAAGGAGCTGATGGAAAGAGTAAGTGAGCTGGGCCTGATTCCAAAAGAAGTAAAAGAGGGTGTCTCTGTGACATACCCCAAAATAAAGGCCAGAAGGACAAAGAAGGATACAGAGATGGAGCTTCTCCTTACGCTGATTGAACAGGGTGACTATGCCCTTGAAATAAAAGGAATTGATCATAGTCTGCCTAAAGGAATAGAGTTTGAGGATGGCAAGATTATAGAAGAACCTGAGCTGGGGGCATTTTTTGTAGATCCCCTAACTCAAAAGAAGTGCTTCCAAAGAGCCTCAGAACTATACAAAGTTGATCTGAGACAACTTGCCGCCTTCAGACTTGCAGTTTCTTTCAGGCAGTCTAGCAAATGGAGAGCAGCCATCTGGGATCAGCTCAGAGGCTTCTATGAAAGAGGAGAACTCAATGATCCCAAGTTCATGATCATCAGAAGTGAAGTTGAGGAACTTGAGGATACAAGGGAAGAATTGGAAAGGATGGTTAAGGATCCTTCTCCACTGATATGAAGTCCATCCACCATCTGGGTAGGTGAAGAATGGAAGCTGTCCATTAGTTGGACAGTCTTGCCATTATCTGCTCCCATCTCAAACAGTCCAAACAACCTGTACATTAGTTGTACAACCTGTACATAAGTTGTACATTATTACGTAAGTTGTAATTTTTGCTTTTACATTAGTTGTAAAATACATTAGTTGTACTCTTGTAAGAACATGTGTTGTTCTAGTATAGTCAAGAATCAGTGTATATATAAACTGATCGTTTACTTTACTGTAATGTTGTAATTTTATTTCAGCAAATGTACTGTAAAAATATATAGTGATTTTTGACAAGACCAGCTTGAACTGGTTATTGCAAATAGGG
The DNA here is from genome assembly GCA_020465985.1 of Centrapalus pauciflorus. Lineage (NCBI taxonomy): Eukaryota > Viridiplantae > Streptophyta > Magnoliopsida > Asterales > Asteraceae > Centrapalus > Centrapalus pauciflorus. The sequence goes on from JAANYP010002660.1 coordinate 191,220, forward strand.
GGAGATTGTTAGGCACAAAAAGGCCTCAGTCAAGCCTGTTCTACATCTGAGGGGGAGATTTTATAATCAAACCTGTTGATGCATTTGAAGGTTGAATTTAAGGCCTGTTTTATGCCTTATTGAAACCTGAAAATGATTTGCAATATCAGTCTAAAGCTGTTCTATATGTTGCATGTGTTGCAACTAAGACAGTTTGTCCAAGCTGCTCTGTCTGCTGAACAGGCTGGACATAAACTGTCTACGCTGCTCTACACTGTTGAGCAGCTTGGGCATTTTTAAAGTGTTCTGTTCTTTGTGAACAGAACCTGTTCTTTGTGAACAGGCTAAACACTTTATGGAATTTGTTTCCAAGTCATCATGTATTGTTTTTGACTACAAGATCAGTTTACAAAGTCGAAGACAAAGTGGAAAACAGAACTGCTCAGCCTGCCCACGCTGTTCTGTAACATGAAGACAAAAGGATATTTGAAAAAGGGTGACAGACCTTTTTCTTATATCAAAATAGGCCTTTACAGGGAAGAAAGACGCAAAGTTGACATTCCTAAATTAGTTAAAGGCAATGCAACAGTAGACAAAGTAAAAAGACAAAAGTTCTGCACATATGAAGACAAGTCTGCTTTTCAGAAAAGTGCAGAAAAGGTTATGTTGTCTTTTCAACAAGACTTTTCCTTTTCATTCTGTCCAATGAAGATGTTTCTCTGAGATCCTCTAAGTGAGTATAAAAGGAAGCTTCTAAGGTCAGAAAGAACGTGAAGAAAGCTAAGTGCTTAAACCAAGAGTGAACATGCAAGTGTGATCTTCATGCATGCAAGTCTTCTGTAAAACAGCATCTGTGTGATTAAGCTGTTTTACTTAAGCTGTTCCTTAAGTCTTGTAAACACAGTGAGTGCTTCTTAGTGAGTGTATTCATTGTATACTAGTTCGAGTCTGTCTTAGACTAGTAAGCATACTGTTGTATCTGTCATCTCAGCTTGAACTCTTCCGCATTCATGCTTGTTTGTAATTAACAAATTGTTGATAATACATACAAACATTGAGAAAAGAGTGTGTAGTTTTTAAATTGCTGTATTCACCCCCCCCTCTACAGCTTATAACTATATACTTTGGGAACCTCTCGGGACCTACACAAGCACTATTCACTTCCTACCCCAAAAACATGGTACGAAGCTTTGAATCCGAGAGCATGGTCCTTGCTGCCTCAATCAAAGTCGTGTTCTTACGTTCTACCACCCCATTTTGTTGTGAGTCATAAGGTGCACTAAATTGATGCACTATGCCTTTAGTCAGACAATATACACCAATTACTGCATTCCTAAATTCAGTTCCGTTATCACTCCTGATACGTTTTACCCTTGTCCCGTATGAGGTATTGAATTGGTCTAAGAACCCATCAGCTTTCCAGCTGTTTCGTCCTTTGTACCTAGAAAGAAAACTCAAGAGAAACGTGAGTAATCATTAGTAATAACTAAACAATACCAACTACCACCTATTCTCCTTTTGTTGATTGGACCAAAAAGATCCATGTGCAGCAAATCGAAGGTGGAAGCTATCGAAATTCTGAGTCTTTGACTTGTGGGACTTCTTATGTTGTTTTTCCTTTTTGCACAATACACACTTGTCATCAAACTGAAAGCTCTTTAGTGGAACACCTTGCACCAGACCATGTTTCATAATGTAGTTCATTTTCCTTAAGTGCAAGTGTGCAATGCGTCTGTGCCATAGTATAGATTTGGATTCTGAAGCTTTAGAAAGTAGACAAATTGTTCCCATCGAAGAGTCTGATACATTCATGTCCATCATGTACACATCATTCTTCCGTGGGGATCTCATCATTATCCACTCTTCAGGTATTTTGAATCCCGGCTTCAGCACTAACGCCTCATGTTCAGTAAAGATAACTGAATGCTTCTTATCACAGATGTAAGATACACTAATGAGATTGTGATCAAGTTTATGAACATGGTATACTTGATAATGTGTGATTTTCCCATTAGTGATCACTCCTGTTCCAGTGATATGACATCCCTTGTTCCCAGCGAATGATACAAATCCCTTGTTCCCTCCCTTGAAGTCTGTGAGTAGACTCCTTTCCCTAGTCATGTGACGAGAGCAACCACCGTTGACGAACCATTTGTTGTTTAGACCTGTAGTTAGCTCCTGCACATCAAAGAAAACAAGTTAGTTATCACGAGGAACCCAAGCCATGACTGACTTGGTAATACAATTCTCATCCACATACGTGAACTCCTTCAAATACACATCTCTCCTTTCAAGTGACTTGTGTTTTTAATTGAGAACCTGTTGTGGTGCTGAGTGATTGAGACTCACTCTTGGCCTTTGGGCTATCCTTTTCAGTTGAGCCATAGAATAGTTTCTATTATAATGCATTTCATTTTGATATCCCTGGGCTCTACCTGGTGTCGATTGTCTTTGAGGAGTATGAGACCTAACTGGAGTGTAAGTCCTTCTAGGTGTAGTACTCCTATATCCTTGTTGTGGTCCTGACCTGGACTGACCAGGAACTCTATTCGGAGAATTAGCCCTAATCTTGCTGTCTGACCGACACCGGTATTTGATAAATAGTTATCCTAGGTGTTGCATTCAGATATTTCACGATATGTTGAGAACTATTAGTGCTGGCAATGCTAGGTACTGGTCTTGGTTGATCTTGCTTTCCTATAGTAGGTCTAGACTCTAGTTTAGAGGGTGTAGACTTCACTTTCTTATAAGGACAGCTAGACACAACGTGTCCTTTCTCATGACATCTAAAGCATGACATCTTATCAGTCGGCTTCTTATAAGTACCCTTTGATTTAGGTGTCTCACTAGTGTCATTTTCTTTAGATTCAACTACAGTGATCACTTCCTCTTGCTGATTATCAATAATAGGTTTAGCTTCTCCTAGTATAGTGCCACTAGTAGACCGCACAAACTTGACTTTCTTAATCTTAGAGGTAGTGTTAGATACCTTAGTTGAATTATCCTTTCCAGATTCAGTTACTGTTGCTACCTCTGATTCAACCGGTTCAGTGGTTTTATCCTGAGGTTGAGGCACGTAGGTATTGTTGAACAGTGGAGGACTCTCTTGATAACCTAGGCCTACTGGCTTCTTAGACTGCCGTTGAGGTTCTTAGATCTTTCTTAGGTTTAGAGACGAGTTCCTAAATTTTTCAAGCTTACTATTTGCCTCAACAACCTTAACCCTAGATTAGGCTAGCTCTACATCTTTAAGAGTGAGTTATTTGGTTAAAGCTTCAACATGCTCGTACATGAGTTCTATCCTGACACATTGTTCACTTAACTTGTCTTTTAAAACTATCACATTAAGCACCTGCTTTCAGCTTATTCCTTAAATCTTCTTTAATATCTCGAAGACTAGCGTTATCTGATTTTAATGATTGAACTTGAGCTGTTAATGTGTTATGTGGCTCTAGAACTAGATTTAATCTATCATTTAAAGTAGCACATAAAACACATAAATCATGGAATGTAGAAAAGTTTAGAGTTACCTATTTACGGTCTGACTCCACATTCGCCATTTGAGCTGCAAACTGTAGAATGGTTTGCTCCTCTGACTTTTCCACCAACAAAGGACTTGAATCTGTCTGTTGGGTATCCTCTGCTTCCTCTTCAGCTCTATCGTCCCCGGTCTCAGTTACTTCTGCCATAAAGGCTCTGGCATTCGACTCCGGATGAGTACTCCAATCATATGTTCCATCAAGCTGTCTGTTAGATGACACACTGGTTAACAGTCCAGCGATGGCCACTTGATTGCCAGAACCAATAGATTGATATCTCCCTTGGTTCTAATTTTGATAGTTTTCCACTTTTGGTCTTTGACACTCTCTTGTAAAGTGTCCAAATCCTTGGCAATTGTAGCACTTTTCCTTAGATTTGTCAAACCCAACCTTGTTGTTGCTAATGTTCAGATTTCTTCCTGTCCTCTTCATGAACCTCTTGACCCTTTGAGTTACCATGGCCAGTAGCCATTGTAAGTCTATTTCTTCCAAGTCGTCAGGATCTACCTGATAATAGTCTTCTTCATACAACGCTGGGTCGTTTATTTTTCCCTGAACGCAATTGACGTACGCTGCGACAAATGAAGCTAGAAGATTTAGATGATCTTCAGCTGATTTTGCGCTCATCGGCATCGTTCTATATCCTTGAGACGTAGACGTTGTATGATTTGGTTTTTCTTCTAGTTTGAAAAACCCTAAGAACGCCCTGCTACTAGAACCCTCTGTCTCAACTGGGATGGATTCTACTGCCGAGAAAAATGTTGTGGCCCCTGACTTCAGTTCACTTGAAATTGACGGTTTTGATTTCCCAAAATACATCTCTAGATCTTGAACATGATCAAATTAATGTTCCTTCTTCTGTAACTTGAAGTTATATGCCCTCAGCGTATCAATCACCCCTTCAAGTGTAAGAGTCTCAAACTTCTCTTCATCATGCTTTATTAGCGCCGTGTACATCTCCCACTTTGCCGGTAAAGCATCCAGAAGTCTATCTATCTTCTCAGTCTCTTGATACTCGACACTACGATTGTCAAGTTCAGTTAGAAGATGATAGAATCTAGTAATTGTCTCATCTAGCGTCTCATTCTTTAAAGCTTTGAAAATGGCAAATTGCTGCTTCAGCATCTCAGTTCTTCCCTTGCGTACCGTGGGATTTCCCTCACATCTCTTCTCAAGAGCATCCCAAAGCTCTTTAGATGTCCTATGATTCCTTAGTGTGTGCAGGATTTCCTGAGGTAACGCCATTCTGATAATTGAGAAAGCTCGGTTCTCGGCCTCATAGATTTTCTTGTTGTCAGCTTTCATGTTCTGATACGTCAAGACTCTTTGTAGGCCTTCAATTCTTGCGTAGGAGGAACATATCCCTCATCGATGCATATCCACATACGCATGTCGTTGAATCGAGCAATGTCAGCAAACCTATCCATCCACCAATAGTAATCCTCAAGTTTTATCAGCTTTGGCAGAGAATTTGCTTTGCCGACCTCATGGTCTCAACTTTTTGTTTTCAGACTTAAACAATTTAATTTTAAAAATTAATTTAAAATAAATCCTTCGAACTTATGCAAGTTCGAATAGTTTAAATTTAAATTCGTTTGTAAATTAATTCGAATTGGCTTAAGTTCGAACTCAACAAGTTCGAATGGGTGTATGTTCGAAAAACCCTAAAAACTCTGACAAGTTCGAACTTCAGGTAAGTTCGAGTAAACCTTAATTTTTATGACAAGTTGGAATTCTGACAACTTCGATTCTGACAAGTTCGAATTCTAGTTAAATTCTCAAGTAGTTGCCATAAAAAACCTCACACACACAAACTAAAGAGTGGTTTTCCCCTTGGGTATGTCTTTTTGCTCTAGTTTAGACCATTGGACTGATATATGCCTAATCATACTTTGTGCATCATCGAGGTCATCAGATGTTTAATAATTAAAACTCATAGGGTGTCTCAAAAGATGGATGAGAGTTTAAGGAAGGTATCATGGGGAAGTTGAAAGACTATTTGGGAGAACTTCAATTGAAAGTCTGGTATGATATTTGAAATAAATCATACTGTGTATCAAGTAGGATGATGTGAGTGAGAGAATCAGGATGTGTAACATCCCTATATTTGAATTACTTGTAATCTAATATTTAAAGTTGTTATCGGTGTAATTTTAATGGTTGATAATTCTAGTTTAATAAATTCATATATGAATTGAAAATTATGTATGAATTATGGAACTCAAATTGAACAAGAAATAAATAATGCGGGATCATCATTATCGTTAGAGCGAAAATTCAAGGAAAATGGATAGTTATAAAAATAGACACCGAATTATGTTAAAAATGATTGGTGAAATTAATGAGGATTTAAGATGATAAGATGTGAAAGTATATGTCAAGGGGGTATTTTGCACATGTTGCAAACTTGAAATAAGAAAAGAGGGATAAAAATATGGGCGACCGTTTATTATTGAACACACACTCACACAGACACACACACACACACACACACACACACACACACTCTCTCTCTCTCTCTCTCTCTCTCTCTCTTGAACCCATGCTTTCTTCATCTCTCTCACGGCTCTCTCTCTAAATTCAAAATCAAGATTTCGTCAGAATTGGAATTCAAAAATCTGGAATACGTAGTTAGAAGTAAGCTATAACTACTGCAACAAACGATTCAAGGTAAGATTCGTTTAAACTTTAAACTTACGAATTCATGGGTTTTGGGTTCAGTTTTCATATGAACCAAAATCATAGATTGATGATTCTTATGTGATTGCATGTAATTTCCATTTCGGAAGTTTAAATCGAGTCATAAGCAAGCTATATACAAGATTTCAGCTTCTAATCCAACTCCTATGGAAAGGTTTAATTTATCCTATGTGTTTTAGTGTGTGTGTGTGTGTGAGTCTTCGGATAAATAATATGTTATAATGGAATTTTGTGTACCGTTAGATTTCAAGCATAGGATTGGTACAAAATGTATGAACGATAAATTAGGAAAGTTAAATGAACTGCAAAACTTGTGAACTTCGGATCACGTGAAATTAGATTGATATAAACTTCAAACCATTATCGAATCACTCAAACTTCGGACCACTTGAACATTTTCATAAGTTATGAACTTCCTATCATGCGATGTTCAGATCATGCGAACTTTAGATGATCTATGATGGAATTATATTTGGATTAAAATGGGTATCTGAACTTCAAATCTTGAAGATATCTGCACTTTTGATCATATGATAGAAAATAACAATAATTATTGAACTAAGTATGAAACTTTGGATTTGGTCCGAACTTCAGATTAATATGATGGAATTTAAAGTTGAAAGTTTATGAAAGTGTATGAAATGAACAAATACTGATATGGAAAAATATACATTGACTTAACAGGATCTTTGTGGTGTGATTCAACACACATTGATATAAATCAAAATGTTAAAGTTCAGCTTGGAAAAAAAAAAGTAAGGTATACTGGTGTGTTTAAGACCTTGTGGAAGTCTTCCAGGGCATCATTGATAAAATAAACCATTGTGTGTGATAGAATACTAATTCTGCATTTGTTGTCATTGCATACTCAAACATGATGGCATGTTCCTGTTGTTCATATATTGATTTGGCACTTTGATATGATTTATTGTTAATGATGCACTCTTTTACTTGACATGTTATAAATATGTAGCAAGCATTCATTTGTAGGTGTATCTTTTGGTAACATGCTTCCGCATGATGATAGACTCATAATCCAGTGTGACCTCTCATGATGATATATCTCCAATCGATATATGAACAGCCATTGAGACGTAGGTCTCGGGATCTGTGCTTCCCAGCATGATGAACTCCTTGGCATGCATGCTTTCCAGCATGATGTTAACTTGTTATCCGTGCCCTCCACATGAAGGAGCGAAAATTTGTCAAATATACATTTGGTTTGCATGAGTTAATTGTAGAAATGTAATCTGTTAACTCACCAAGCTTTAAGCTTACCCGTTGATAACAATTATTTTCAGGCAAAGGAAAGAACATTGTTGAGCCTTCTATTTAGGCTATTACAACAAGTCTACCAGTGATTTCTAGAAGTTTTTATTAATTGGGTTATGTAGCTTTTGGGGTGGGGAATTATGTATGATGATGTAATAACATGAAGTCGTAATAGGCAAATGTCGTCATTGTAGAATATTTTACTAATGCTTTATAGCTTGTGATTTCAACTTTTTCATTTAATTGGCTTGTTAATCCTAATTTATTAATTATCTTGGGTTGAATAATTATCCAAGGTGTTGTAGTATGATTGTATGTATGGATGTCTCAGTTGGTATCAAAGCATTAGTTTGAGGTCTCAAGTATCCGTGAGGACTTGGTCTCAAACCCAGGTTATGATATTTAGAATAGACTCCTAGGAAATGATATAAACTATGATAGCATTGACATGAATAATGGGGAATAAAAGGGTAAGTATAAATATATGTACATAAGTTTATGTTCTAAATATTACATGCTATATTTCAGAACATGTGTGGAGAAAATTTGAGTTCATAACAACTGTTTCAAATGATGCAAAGCATGATGGAACAAAATAATGAGCGTCATGACAAAATGATAGCTGACCAAGCACAATCATTTATTGATCAACTTAGGGCTTGGGATGAAGCTGAGGCTAATCACAGGGTTGATAAAAGAAAAGAGAAGGAACATCAACATGATGATCAGGGCAAAAGGGAAGACGATTATGGTTCTTCCAGCAGAGCTAAAGAGTGTAGGTTTAAGGATTTCAAGGGCAATGGAGCCATTGAAATTGACGATACTAGAGATTATAGAATGGATTATGGCTACCGATCGAACATTACGAATAAGTGATTGTTCTGAAAAGGATAAAATTCAGTATGCTACAGCTATGTTCACGAGAGATACAGTGATGTGGTGGGATGCAATGGTGAATGTACTAACAATAGATGTTGTATAGGGAATGTCTTGGACTGAATTTAAGAAGTTTTTACTCAATAATATTGTCACGCTAATGAAAGATGCCGACTAGAGGCTAAGTTTATGGGGCTGACTCAGGGAACAAAGACGGTTTCCCAATATGTCGTCGAGTTCACTAGACTGAGTTTATTCGCATCCCATGAAATTGACACTGAAGAGAGAACGATACACCAGTTTGAGGCGAGTTTGTATCTAGAGATATGCTGAACAATGAGTAGTGTTCGATATACTACTTTCGCAGGAATGTTGGAGGATGCTCAGAATGTTGAGCAAATTTTGGTACTCTGTGGCTATGTTATGGGTTCAGCTACTATGAGTCCAACTCATCCATCACCATCGAAGAGACAAAGAGAGTCTGGCTATTCGGGATCACCATGATCGTCGCGACGATCGTCACATCAACCATCAGCTTCGCTGAGAAAAGGAAGCACCTTCTTAGTCAGTTTATGAATCGCAGGATTGCTGTCGTTGCCGTAAGACACATTCTAGGGAATGCAGAACCCAAGATATCTATCATATTTGCACGACAACTGGATATGCATGCATCCAATCTACAATTTGTGCTTGATATTGAAATTGTTAGTAACGTATTAGTTAAAGCTAATAAGGTGTTTAGAAATTATACGCTCTTAATAGAGGACATAGTGTTTAGCTTAGATATGATCCCAATGGAGTTTGGGAAGTTCGATGTTATCGTGGGAATGGATTGGCTTTTCTAAAATGAAACTCAGATTATTTGCAAAAAGAGAATGATAAAGATTACTACATGGGAGGAACGAGAGATATGTATCTACAAGGAATGATAGATCTCTAAAGCCCGAAAGCACGTTGCTAAGGATTGTTCGGCTTATCTAGCCTGCGCTCTTGATGCAAAGACTGAAATCAAATCTCTATCTACCATTTCAATTGTTTCTGAATTCCAGAATGTTTTTTTGGAAGATGTCTCAGGGTTGCCACCAGATCGTCAGGTGGAATTCTGTATCGATTTTATTCCCAGAGCTAATCCAATAGCAAAAACTCCATATCTCCTAGCTCCTGCAGAGATGCAAGAAATGATGAAAGAGCTAGAGTGCTTCATAAGGCTTCAGACGTCCAAGTTCTTCACCTTGGGGTGCTCCTGTACTCTTCTTAAAGAAAAACGATGAAATCTTTCACATGTGCATTGACTATCGCCAACTTAATAAGGTGACCATCAAGAATAAGTATCCCCTGCCCCGGATTGTTGATATCTTTGACCAGATACAAGGTGCAAGCTACTTCTTGAAAATCGATCTAAGATTTGGGTACCATCAACTCAAGGTTCATGAACACAGTATTCTTAAATGGCTTTCGAAAATTGGTATGGACATTACGAGTTTCTGCTTATGCCGCTTAGTCTTACAAATTCACTGGCTGCTTTCATGGATCTCATGAATAGAGTTTACCGGCCGATACTTGACAAATCTGCCATCTTATTCATCGATGACGTTCTTATCTACTCAAAGACCGAGGAATAACACCCTGTGTATCTTAGAGAGTTTCTAGAGTTGCTGCGGAAAGAGTGACTTTATGTGAAATTCTCTAAATGTAAATTCTGGTTGAGACAGGTATGTCTCAACATTGGATATGATCTTGTTCCTTTATACTCAATTGTGATTCCTTTGATAACTTGAAATACTACTAATTCATTTAGATCCAATTCTTGCAGCACGTGATATCTGATAGCATTTTTGTTGATCCAACAAAGATTAAGGCAATCCAGAAGTGGGAGTTTCCATGAAATGCCTCTGAGATTCGAAGTTTCTTGGGATTGGCTAGTAACTATCACTGATTCATAAAAGATTTCTCTAAAATTGCGGTTCCACTCACAAAGCTCACACATAAGAATGAAACTTTCATTGGCCTTCGAGACATTTAAGAGATTACTAAGTAAAGCGCCGGTGTTGGCCCATCCTGAGGGAAATGAAGACTTTGTAGTCTATACTGATTCATTAGGCATGGATCTGGGGTATTCGAATTTCGGATCTTGTGGACCTCCGCACTTCGGATCATAAGATGGAATATAACAATAAAGATTGAACTAAGGATGGGTCTTCGGACCATCCGAAGTTCAGGTCATGCGAACTTCGGATGTGTTCTGTACTTCAGGTTAGTATGATGGAATTTGAACTTTTATGAAAGCATATGAAATGAACAAATACTGATATGTGGAAATATACATTGACTTAACAAATCTTACTGGTGTGATTGAAGACACATTGATATAAGTCAAGCTCTTAATGTTTGGCTTGTAAAGAAAGATAAAGTAAGATATACCGGTGTGTGTAAGACCCTGTGGAAGTCTTCCAGGGCATCGTTGATAAAATAAACCACTGTGAGTGATACATTACTATTCTTGCATTTGTTGTCATTGCACACTCATACATGACGGTATGTTCATGTTGTTCATATATTTCATTTGGCACTTTGATATGATATATTGTTACTTATGCACTCTTGTACACGACAAGTTATAAACATGTAGCCAACATTCATTTGCAGGTGTATCTTTTGATAACATGCTTCGACGTGATGATAGACTCATAATCCGGTGTTACCTGGGCTGAGGTTAATAGCAGGCTACTGTCGGGAACTGATCATCCCATATACTCATTAGAGCCAGGTTGTACATCCCCGATCAATATCTAAACAGCCATTGAGTTGTAGGTCTTGGGATCCGGGCTTCCCATCACAATGAACTACTTGGTATCCATGCTTCCTAGCAGGATGTTTACTTGTTATTCATGCCCTCTACACGAAGGAGAAAAACATTGCTCACATATATATTTGGTTTTCATGACTTAATTGCAGAATATATTATATTTGAACTCACTAAGCTTTATGCTTATCCGTTGATATTAACTATTTTCAGGCTAAGGAAAGAACATTGTTGGGCCTTCTAATTAGGCTATTACATCAAGTCTACCTGTGATTTATATATGTTTTTGGTAATTCAATGGGTTATGTAGCTTTGGGCTGGGGAATTATGTTTGATGACGTAATAAGATGAAGTTGTCATAGACAAATATCGTCCTTGTAGGTTATTTTACTTAGGCTCTAGAGCTTGTGATTTCAACTTTTCCATTTAATTTGCTAGTTAATTTTACTGTATTAATTATCTTGGGTTAAATAGTTATCCTAGTTATTATATTATGATTGTATGGAAGGATGTTATAGAATGATTTGGGAGAATCTAGAATATTGGACGGAATCTCTAAAACATTGAGATCAAAAGCATCATAAAGAATCAGAAATTTTTTTGAAAACAAAAAAAAAAACATTCAAAAAAAACTTATGCTGATGTTCGGGTCCTTGTTTGATTTTACTAGAAACCATCACTATGAAATATGGATTCTAGTCTGAAGTGATCTGGAAAACATTAAATCAGTTTGGGTACCCATTGAAGAATGGTTCCTCTCTTGTTATGTTTTGGATTTCCATCATCATGGAAAAACAAAACAATAGGAATCCATTTAACAGTTAACGCAGGTTTAGATGCAGAACCTTTAGACACCCATATGTGTATGGGTCCAACGCGTATTGAAACAGCCTTAGGTGATGGAGCTACCTTTGGCTGGGGTGATTTTGGAAATGCCTTAGTCTTAGCCTTTGGCGATGGTTTTTCCAAATAATCAGACGGTGGTTGTAGGTCCCAAATTAATCAAGCAAGACATACAATCAAACAATATATAATAAATATTACAAACGAGAAACAATACCATTAACCGAATATTATAAACCTTGAATGAAGAACTTGAAGAATAAAGGTTTACAATGCAAATGGCTACACACTCCAAAACACCATCAATTACCCACACTAAAACCTAATTAAGACATTATATAATAAACATAATGAGGTCTAAGCCAATGGGTTAAACTATTAAACCACGTACATAATGTTGGGAAATAGTCTAAGTAAGATCAAGCTGTTAGTTAGACTTCTCAAACTGTTAGTAGAATTTATATGTAAATGCAAAGTTCATGCTGTTAGTTGAAGAAACTCGAGCTGCCAGTGTAAAAGTTCAAGCTGCCAGAGTAAATCAACTCAAGCTGCTCTGTTCAAGCTGCCAAGTGATTCAAGCTGCTCAACAGTTTCATAAACAGAAAGTGCTGATTTTCAGGAAAAAATATCTACACGAAGATTCCAGCATATCTACTATCAGAGGAGTCATAGTCCTTCAAGGAAACAAATCAAGAAGCAATATAAATACATAGAATAGGTCTGTCTATGATATAAGGAGTTTTTCTGCATATTCAAGTTTGTAATTGCTTTTTGTTTAAGTTTTCATAAGCCTCTAAGGTTGTAAAACCCTAAGAACAGTTTGTGTTCTTCGTCTAATCAAACAGATTAGAGGTGATTGTAATCATTGAAATCATCAATACAAGCAGTCTTGATTATTTCTTGTGTTTATCTGCTATTGATTCTGAAAGTTTTTGTTAAAATAATTAAGTGTTATTCCGCAAACTTCTTAATTAAACTTTGATTTAAAGCAAGATTATTGATTTATACTCTGATAAATTCAAATCAGTTAGTCTTGGTTAATTACTTTTAGATCCTGACAAGTGGTATCAGAGACACAGGTTGTTCTTTGTTTTTCAAAGTCGAAAACTTTCTTTTAAATTTTTAATCTTTTGCAATGGAATTTGAAAATAGCAGCAGTGGATCTGGGCAAGGACTCAAAGTGCCTATGCTCAAGCCCACTGAGTTTGAGATGTGGAAACTCAGGATTCAACAACATATTCAATTCATTGATTATGCCATATGGGAAGCTGTTGAATTTCCTCCTGTAGTTGATCCAGAACTTGATGCTGAGGGTAAACCAGTCAAAACTCCTCCAAAAACTGAACTAGAAAGAAAGGCTAGAATGAAAGAAATGAAAGCTCTTACACTTTTACAAATAGTCATTCCTAATGCTTATCAACATCAGTTCAAATTGGCTAATCAAAAGCTGGAACACCTAATGGAAGTCCAATTTAAAGATAGGGTAAAATATCAGGTTAATCCCAAAGAAGGCATAGGCTACAGGGCTACTCCACCCCCATACAACAACAAATACATTCATCCAATGAGTGAAGTTGCTGATAGACTTGTCAATGAACCATTAGATGAGTCTATGACTACTGTAGATCCTATCCTTGATCCCAGCCCTGAATCTAAAGAAGATCCGATTCAAAATAGAGAGTATGAGTGCACAGCAGTTGAGAAGAAACACAAAACAATGAGTGCACCCACAGAGATCCAAGCCCCCAGTAAGAAAGGATAAGAGAAGATGAGTGTATGCAATGCTGCTTCACAAGTTTCTGTACATTATAACTGTAACACTGCATCTTCTTCAAAGAATAATAAAAAAGGTAAAAATGTTCCTGTCTGCACATGCCAAAAGCGTGGTGTTCAAAAGTTTCCCAAACAACAGCAGGTAAGGGGAAATCAGAGGAACAAGAACCAGAAATTGTCAGATAAATCTGGTTCTCCAGTTCAAATAGTCAAAAGGTGTTTTCACTGTGGCAGGAAGAATCACTTGGCCAAGGATTGTTTTTATAAACCAGCTGTTGCAAAACAGACTGTGAATCATAAGAAATCAAATCCTACTCATATAAAAGATTCAAAGGTCAAACCTTCTGCTACAACAGTTCCAAAGAAAACAGTTGATCACAGGCTTTCAAAAGTTAACAAAAAACAGTCCACACACCAAAAACAAGTTTTGGCAAAGCCTAAATTAAGTTTTAAACAGATATGGTGTGTCAAAGACAAATCTTCAGATCAAACTGCTGATACAAAAACTCAGACTGCTAAGCCAAATTCTGAAGCTGTTAGTGCAAACTCTGAAGCTGTTAGCACTACAACCACAGATCAGACTGCTAAGCATCAATCTGGAACTGTTAATGAATCATCTGAGACTGTTGGAAGAAAAGATTCTCAAAATACCTGGATACCTCATATAGTCACTAAATACTCCCCAAAGACCCCATCCGTGGATCTTACTAAATATACAAAGTCAAAAACAGTATTTAGTTATGTCAATGCACAAGGCCAACCCAAAACCAATTTGGTTTGGGTTTACTCCACTACTAACTAAGCTTTTATTTGTGCAGGGCAACCACAGGTCACCTCATAAAACAAGATGGCATTTGGACAGTGGATGCTCTAGGCACATGACAGGCAATTCTGAGTGCTTGTCAAATTTCAAAGGCTTTGATGGAGGATTTGTTGCATTTGGAGGCAACTCCAAAGGAGGTAAGGTTACAGGTAAAGGTACTGTTAATGCAGGCAACATGATTTTCAATGATGTTTTGTATGTTGAACAGCTTAAGTATAATTTATTAAGTGTCTCTCAAATTTGTGACAAACAAAACATTGTTTTGTTTACAGATTCTGAGTGCATTGTCCTTTCAAAAGATTTCAAAATTCCTGAAAATTTTGTTTTACTGAGAACACCAAGAAAGGACAATGTCTACTGTTTGGACACAGATCTTTTATCCAAATCAAATACTTTAAGCTGTTTGATATCCAAAGCATCATCAAATGAGTCTGCTCTTTGGCATAGAAGGATGTGTCACATGAACTTCAAGTCCATGAATGTTTTAGTCAAAAAGAATCTGGTAAGAGGCTTACCACAAAAGGAGTTCATATGTGATGATCATTGTGTAGCATGTCTTAAAGGCAAGCAACACAAAACTTCTCATAAGGCCAAAGAAGTAAATTCAATCTCATCTGCTCTTCAGCTAATTCATATGGATCTATTTGGTCCAACATCTGTGTTGAGTTTGAATAAAAGGGCTTACTGTTTAGTTATTGTTGATGATTTCACCAGATTTACTTGGGTCTACTTTCTTAGGTCTAAAGATGAAACTGCTGAGTTAGTTAAGTCTTTTATCCTTAAGATTGAAAACCAATCCAACTCAAAAGTTAAGGTGATAAGATCAGACAATGGAACTGAATTTAAAAATAACATTCTAAACAGTTTCTATGAGTCCAAAGGTATTGCTAGACAATATAGTGCACCAAGAACACCACAACAAAATGGTGTAGCTGAAAGAAAGAATAGAACATTAATTGACGCTGCTATAACAATGTTAGTTGATTCTAAACTGCCAATGACTTTCTGGGCAGAAGCTGTCAATACAGCCTGTTATGTTCTGAATAGGGTTCAAGTTGTTCAATCTCAAGGAAAAACTCCCTATGAGTTAATCCACAATAGAAGTCCCCTAATAGCTTTCTTCAAGTCTTTTGGATGTCCATGTACTATTCTTCATACTAAGACTCACTTAGGAAAGTTTGAGAGTAAGGATGAAGAAGGATTCTTTGTAGGATATTCACCTCAAAGCAAAGCCTATAGAGTATATAACAGTGTGTCTAAAACCATTGAAGAAAGTGCCAATGTTGAATTTAATGAAAATATTGCAAATGTCAAAGGCACTGGTCCTGATTGGTTGTTTGATTTAGATTCACTAACAAATTCTCTGAGCTTTGTTGAGTATACTGCAGAAGCTGATGCATACAAGATTGAAGCTGCCAACACAAATTCTCATGCTGCCAATACAAATTATGAAGCTGTTGGCACAAATTTTCAAACTGCTGCAGATTCAACAAATTGGGATGAATACACCACTATACCGCTTCTGTCTTTTGATCCTCCAGGGGTCCTGAATGCTCATCATGATACAAATCTAGACACTGAAGTGCCACTCCCAAGTCCTAAGAGAACAGCTCCACCCCAAAGGGAAACAGTCCCAGATGCAAGTCATGCTGTTTCAGAAGCTGAACCATTCACTGGTCCTAATAGAGATGATACAAATCTTGGATCTTCTTTTCCAACAGAGAGAGAGCCTACACTCAGAGTTCACAAGTATCATCCTCTCAATCAAATACTGGGTGATCCAAGTACTCCTGTACAGACAAGGAAGATGGTTCACAATGAGACTGCTGCTGCTGAACAAGCAGTTCCTGAATTCAGTCTAGCTGCTTTTGAACATGCCTGTTTCATGTCTCAACTGGAACCTAAAAAGGCATCAGAAGCATTGAAAGATTCATCCTGGATTGAAGCAATGCAAGAAGAGCTTTTACAGTTCAAGATTCAGAATGTATGGACACTGGTCGATCTTCCTAAAGGAAAGAGAGCCATTGGTACAAGATGGGTGTTCAGAAACAAGAAAGATGAGAGAGGGATAGTCATCAAGAATAAAGCAAGGCTAGTAGAACAAGGATACACTCAAGAAGAAGGCATAGATTATGATGATGTATTTGCCCCAGTGGCAATATTTGAAGCCATTAGACTATTCTTGGCCTATGCAAGCTTCAAAGGTTTTAAAGTGTATCAAATGGATGTGAAGTCTGCTTTTCTATATGGGACAATTGAAGAAGAGGTCTATGTATGTCAACCTCCTGGTTTTGAGGACTTCAAGTATCCAGACAAGGTCTACAAATTAGACAAGGCTCTCTATGGTCTTCATCAAGCCCCAAGAGCATGGTATGACACTCTGTCATCATACCTTCTACAAAATGGGTTCAAGAGAGGTACTCTGGACAAAACACTTTTCACTAAGTCCATCAAAGCTGAAATTTTGCTTGTCCAAATCTATGTTGATGACATCATCTTTGGCTCAGCAAATGATTGTTTGTGCAAAGAGTTTGAAGCTTTAATGCACAAAAAGTTTCAAATAAGTTCAATGGGAGAACTCACTTTCTTTCTAGGATTGCAGGTCAAGCAGAAACCCACTGGTCTCTTCATAAGTCAATCAAAGTATGTGAAAGACATACTGGAAAAGTTTGGGTATCAAGACACCAAAGTTGCAAGCACTCCAATGGATCCTCACAAGCAGCTCCATACAGACAAAGATGGCATAGATGTGGACATTCATTTATACAGATCCCTAATAGGATCACTTATGTATCTAACATCTTTTAGACCTGATATTATGTTTGCTGTCTGTGTATGTGCAAGGTTTCAATGCTCACCAAAGGATTCCCATCTGGTTGCTGTTAAAAGAATCTTTAGATATCTAAAAGGCCAACCTCATTTAGGCCTCTGGTATCCTAAAGACTCTCCTCTTACATTAACAGCCTACTCAGACAGTGACTATGGTGGATGCAACATTGACAGAAAATCCACAACTGGTGGATGTCAATACTTAGGAGCAAGACTGGTCTCTTGGCAATGCAAAAAACAAACCACTGTTTCCACCTCATCCACTGAAGCAGAATATGTAGCAGCTGCAAGCTGCTCCAGGGTAATGTGGATTCAAAATCAGTTAAGAGACTATGGTATGAACTTCTTATCCACTCCTATTTATATTGACAATTCAAGTGCAATCAGCATTTTGCAAAACCCAGTGAAATTCCCAAAAACCAAGCATATAGAAATCAGATTTCACTTTATAAGGGATTGTAATGAGAAGAAGTTAATTCAAGTTACCAAAATACATACTGATGATCAGTTAGCTGATCTTTTGACAAAACCTTTTGATGTAGGAAGGTTCACTTTCCTAGTATCAAACATTGGTATGGTAAACATGGATTAACTTGTCTTCATTATTTAATTTATATGCCTATTTAAGGGGGAGTCACTGTTTCATTAAACGATGCCTAAGTTTCAACTAACAGCTTGAGTATTTTCTCAAGCTGCTAGTTCATTTTCTCGGACTGTTAGTTATTCACTTGATCTGTCAAAGTGTGCAGGGTATTTAGGTAATCCCTCAAGTGTGTGCGCGGGACCCAACCTTTTTCAAAACCTTTAAAGGTCCCAGTTTCGTTCAGTTGTAACTACCAGTTACAAATTTTCATACCACGGCCTTCTTTTGTCTCTGAACGATTCACACACTCTTATTTGCAAACCCTAAAACCTCCGTTCAATCTTTAATGGAGTTTGTCAAAGAACACAATTGCCTTCCATACTCTCTAAAACACTCTGAACTTCAACCGTTCCATGATATGATGGACTTTCTTAGACACTCCCATATCCATCATGCACTCAATATCAATCCCACCATATACATATCCCATATTGAGCAGTTCTGGAACCGTGCCTCTGTCCAAACAATCAATGGAGTTCCTTCACTACTATCCAAAATTGATGGCACTCCCATCACCATAACTGAGGACTCCATTCGCCATCATCTGCATCTTCAAGATGCCACAGGTATAACAGACCTAACCCTTGATGCTTTACATACTGGTCTTTATAATATTGGATATAGGGGTCCTACTGATTCATTTACTTTCTTGAAAGCACATTTTTCACCTAACTGGAAATACCTTGTACATATCATTTAGCAGTGTATAAGCCCCAAAAGAACCGGTTGGTCAGAATTTTCTTCCAACATTGCCACTGCCTTAGTGTGCTTTTCAACGGGCCAACGGTTCAAATTCTCAAATATGATTTTTCAGGGGATGTTAAGGCATCATTCCCTAAAGAATGGGATGTTTTTAATGTATCCTAGATTTTTGGCAGAAATAATTGCACACACTTGCACCACTTCTCATTTACATAAGAGGATACATGTTTCCCACAGGCACTCACTATTTTCCATAAAAAGGCTTTTAAAGCAAAGTGCCAATTTTTTTAGTGTAGATATTCCATTGCCTTCTGCAATGATGAACATCATTCCAAGAAACAGAGGAGAGGGTCCTAAGTAGGCTCAGCCTATCATCACTGCTACACCCCCAGGACCCCAACCCCCTCCTCATGATACACAAATTCCTTCTGCTCGTTTTCATCAGCCAAGAGCCCCACTAAAATTTCTATATAAAAGGAAAAGAAGACCAGGAGCTCCTTCCTCCTCAGCCCTCAGACAAGAGCCATATGACCCTGTGCAGGAGGACACTTCTGCACAGAATATACAAAGGGTACACATTGTGGAAACTCCCATCCTCACTCAGGAGGTGAACATCTCTCCAGAGATTGTTCATATGGGTTCTGTGGCTGGCACTACTGCTGTCTCTGCACAAGAGGCACAGGACAGTGCCAACATCATTAAGACCACGCCCATGGCAACAGTAAGTGTGCAAACACAAGTTGGAAGTCCCCAGAACCAAGAACAGAGGGGCCCAGAGGTTTCTACTTCTGGTATTCCTGCCGGTGATAGATCACAAGCACCACAGGTGTTTTCTGATCTTGAGGCTAGTCTGCAACTTATGCTTTTGACGGATCCCAAGATGAAACCTGTTGTAGCTATGTTAGAATACCAAATGTCCATCATTGCTGCACAGGGAGCACAGATATTTGCACTAAAGCAGGCAGAAGCGGCTCAAAATCAAAGAATGGATTATCTCCATAAAGGGTTTACCCTCTGTGGAAATAAGATCATGAAATTAGAGTGTTTGATTCAAACCCAAGTGGCAAAGGTTGTAGGTCCTCCTGACCAAACCAATGCTTCCAAAAAGGGGGAGAATCAGGAGTTTCCAAAAGCAGTCCAAACAGCCTCAACAGTTCCACCTTCTAGGCTAACAGTGCCAACAGCTTCTCAAGCTGTTAGCCAAGAAACTCAAGTTGCTGCCTCCTCAAAAGCAACTGGAGTTGTTATAAGGGAAGGTGTTCAAGCTCCAACCAGTACAGTCCAAGCTACAACCTCTGCTGCAAAAGACAAGGGCAAGGGCATTCTCATTGAGTCTCCAAATCACAAATTTTCTTCCAGAGAAGCCCAGATTGCCTTTGATGCTGAAGTTGCCAGAAAGTTAGCAGAACAACAGGATCAAGAATTAGACCAACAAACCCAGCCCCCAATGGACGATGATGAAACCTTAGGTGATTACCTAAAGGGGTTTGTGGTCAAACAAGGAGAAAAGAAGAGGAAGCTGCCAACATGGCACTCTAAGGCCGAGCATAGAAGATTTCTGATTAATTTTGCCTTTGCAGCTGGCATTCCAAAGAAGATGGCTCAGTCCATGACCACTGAAAGGCTGTAAGAGATCCATGACAAAGAAATGGACAAAAGAAAGAAAACAAAAGTCTCCCAAGAAGTCCAACCATCCCAAGACCCAGTTCAAACTGATACAAGTCATGTTTAAACTGCTACCAGTGCACCTGCTCCTTCTGATCAAGTTGTTGCTTCCATTCCTGCATCTGATTCATCATCACAAGCAAAGCTGCATCAAGTTAAAAGGGTGTTGTTTGAGCAACAACTGCCAAAGGCCATGGAAATAGAGAAATTGATTGACCAGCATGATTTTACAAAGCCTCTTATCAACTACTGATATGCTAAGCCACTGGACAATATTGACTTAAGAGTTTAGTTAGTAGTGAGAAGGGAATCTGGTCCAGAAGAAGAGTATGACACATTCTGGCATATGGTTCAAAAGTTGACCAGAGATGAGCTAACAAAGATGCATAATATTGGGTCGGTGACACAAGTAAGATCTGCTCTACCACAAGTGAAACAAGTCATCAAAGATCTGAAGTCCATTGTTGACCCTGAGTCTATAAGGGAAGAGATAGAGGATGCCAACAAGAAGGAAAAGAAGATCAGCAAGTTAATCTGTTTGTCAAATCAAGGACCTACAGAATCAAATTTACAGATGGATCTAGTATGTTCTTCAATTTCGAATTCTATGATCTACCAAAAGCTATGCTACTTCAGATGAAATCTGTTAAGATATCTTGTGATAGAGATCAGATGAAGAAAGAATTTTTGAAGGCTGTAAATCAGAAACTTGCACAGTTATAAATTTTTGAAAGCCTTGGTTTGTAAATAACAGTTTACTTATTCATTTCCATTTTTGTATAGAACTTAAAGTCTTGTGTAAAGAATTTAAGTTAGGGGGAGATTGTTGGGAAATAGTCTAAGTAAGATCAAGCTGTTAGTTAGACTTCTCAAACTGTTAGTAGAATTTATATGTAAATGCAAAGTTCATGCTGTTAGTTGAAGAAACTCGAGCTGCCAGTGTAAAAGTTCAAGCTGCCAGAGTAAATCTACTCAAGCTGCTCTGTTCAAGCTGCCAAGTGATTCAAGCTGCTTAACAGTTTCATAAACAGAAAGTGCTGATTTTCAGGAAAAAATATCTACACGAAGATTCCAACATATCTACTATCAGAGGAGTCATAGTCCTTCAAGGAAACAAATCAAGAAGCAATATAAATACATAGAATAGGTCTGTCTATGATATAAGGAGTTTTTCTGCATATTCAAGTTTGTAATTGCTTTTTGTTTAAGTTTTCATAAGCCTCTAAGGTTGTAAAACCCTAAGAACAGTTTGTGTTCTTCGTCTAATCAAACAGATTAGAGGTGATTGTAATCATTGAAATCAGCAATACAAGCAGTCTTGATTATTTCTTGTGTTTATCTGCTATTGATTCTGAAAGTTTTTGTTAAAATAATTAAGTGTTATTCCGCAAACTTCTTAATTAAACTTTGATTCAAAGCAAGATTATTGATTTATACTCTGATAAATTCAAATCAGTTAGTCTTGGTTAATTACTTTTAGATCCTGACACATAAATAACTTATGAACTATTAAATAAATACGATTAAACCCTGCTAGAATTATTATTTCAATCCTGTGGGTTTATTTTGTAATAAGTTGTAAATATTTCATTTCCATGTAATTGTCTTTCGTTTCTATGTAATTTTATCTTTTTATAGAAAGTTGAGGAGTAGTTGTGTAAATCCCTCAACCTTAGCTCCTAGGTATAAAAGCATGTGCCTAGGATTTAGTAAAGTAGCCGTTTCAGTTTATAATATTTAAAGCATTGGCGGATGATACTCTTGCACGTTGACATTGATAAGAGTTTCTTATTCTCTTTGTTATTTAGCATGATTCATCCTTATTATCATTGTAAAATCATTGTGAGCGCTTAATATTTGTTTGGGACCACTACAAGAATTGGTATCAGAGCCATTGGAGTGGATTTTAACTGATTTAGACTGGATCTGAGAGTTTTTTTTGCTGCGGTCGCTATTCCTCGAGAAAACCCACGGTTCTTGCTCAAACTCCTCTTTAATCTTATGTTTTTACTTGTTTTATTCCTTCACTGTGATCGATATCTGGTCTTGTATTTATTTCGAGCATTCTAGTTCAATTTATATATGTTTTAGGGTTTATTTTTCTTAAAATAGATATGCACCGTTCTTCGTCTGTGTCAGCCTATGTTACTTCAAAACTCATCGATTTAGATCTTTTTAGGTGCATGTTGTTTACAGAACTTGTTTCTAAAAACATTCCGAGCACTTAGGTACCAATTTTAGGCTTTAAAACACTCATTCGGTAAAAATCTGGGTTTGTGTTCTTACCAGTTCATGTGAATCCTGATAAATAGTTGGCCAGTAAAAACCTGCATCAAAGACCTTTATAGCTGTAGAGTTTACGCCATGATGTCCACCGGTAGGTCCTTGGTGGCAATGTGATAAAATCTCCGATGCTTCCTTGCCATGCACGCACCTTTGTATCATCTGATCTGCAAAAACACGAAAAAGGTAAGGATTATCCCAAAAATAAAATCTAAGATCTCTTAAGAACTTTTTCTTCTGTTGGTAGGTCATCCCCTTTAATAAAACTCCCCAGACTAAATAGTTTGCAAGGTTAGCAAACCAAGGGGTGTCCTCATGCGATACACTCAACAGGGACTCATAAGGAAATCGATCATCAATTTCAGACTCTTTTAGCTATTCCAGGCTTGGATTCTCTAGTCACGAGAGGTAATCTGCTGCAACATTCTTGGCTCCATGTTCGTCTTTTACCTCTATGTCAAATTCTTGAAGAAGTATAATCCATCTCAGTAGCCTTGGCTTGGCATCTTGTTTATTAAACAAGTACTTCAACGCTGAGTTATCCGTGAACACAATGGTCTTAGAGAGAATCAAGTACGATCGAAACTTGCCAAAGGCAAACAAAACTGCCAACAACTCCTTCTCCGTTGTGCTGTAGTTTTCTTGCGCATCTGTGCAGGTCTTGCTCGCATAGTAGATTGGTTGGAATTGATTGTGCCATCTTTGCCCTAGAACTGCATCAACTACAAAATCACTCGCATCGCACATTAGTTCAAAAGGTTGACTCCAATCTGAAGCCACCATAATGGGAGCAGTAATGAGTTTGTCTTTTAACATATTGAAAGTAGTTAAACACTCTTCTGAAAAGACAAAAGGAGCATCATTTTCCAATAGTTGGGTCATGGGCCGTGTAAATTTAGAAAAATCCTTGATAAAGCGACGGTAATAACCTACATGGCCCAAGAAACTCGTAATGGACTTAATTGATGTGGGTGGAGGAAATTTTGAAATAGTTTCCACTTTTGCCTTGTCAACCTCTATCCCCACACCTGTGATTTTATGACCCAACACTATTCCTTCTCTAACCATAAAATGACATTTTTCCCAGTTCAAGACAACATTGGACTCTACACAACTGGAAAGCATGTTATTTAAATTAGATAGACAAGAGGCAAAAGAATTACCAAACACTGAGAAGTCGTCCATAAATACCTTAATATACTGCTCAATCATATCATGAGAGATTGCCATCATGCAGCGTTGGAAGGTAGCTGGTGCATTGCGAAGACCAAAAGCCATTCTATCATAAGCAAAAGTCCCATATGGGCACGTGAAAGTAGTCTTCTCCTGATCTTCTGGTGCAGGTATTTGGATGTAACCGGAGAACCCAAATAAGAAACAGTTTAACTCATTTCCCTATAACCGTTCGAGCATTTGACCAATAAATGGTAAAGGGTAATGGTCCTTCCTCGTAGAGCATTATTGATCATGAAGCATACATAATATTGAGCATGAAGCATACATAATATGACCATGATAGATGTACACAAGCACTGTTAACTGTGGTGCATGATCTGTCTATTCCCTAGAGCATTATTGAGCATGAAGCATGCATAATATGACCATGATAGATGTACACAAGCACTTAAGCACGAACATGGCATTAGCATTGTCATTGAGCATGCATGAGCTTCCGTTGATTACCCTTGAGCAAATATTGAGCAACATGACAAACAACCACTTTATTTGAGAATAATATGGGTAGCTATCCCTTTATGTCGTTTATCCCTGTGTGCGTGTATTGATGTGGTTGACGTTTCCAATACTTCAGAGTGTGTCCCAAATTCAGTGCATGAGATTCACCCTGAGCATGAGCATTGCACACGCTAAACTTTCAGCATTTGAGCTTCTGAGCAGTGGCATAAAATACTTATAACATGGGCTACTATGAACTCACTAAGAATTCACTTAATGTTAAGTTATTCATCCTTTTTTAGGCCATGGCAGGAGTCTAGCGAGACCCTCAAGTTAGGATTAGAGCTAGACTAGAGAAAAGCTTCTGAGCTTGTGGTAAAGCTTATGATATTAGAGACTAGTTTGAATCTTTGTTTGCATTGAATGGCTGTAATAATGAGATGGTACTAGCTAACTGACTGTAAATTGTTGTGTATGATGTAATGATGTATTTCAGTTTTCCCTACTTTATAAGCAAAATGCTTGATTACTTTGAACTTATTGAGTGATGTAATTAGATGAGCTCCTGGGTGACTTTTGCATAAGATTATAAGCAGTTGTGTTCAAGATGGTATTAGAGCAGTAGTTTGAGGGATTCGGGTATTAGTAACATTACATGAACTTAAACTTAAGCAAAGATATTAGACTGGAACATCTAAGTTGTGATCAAGCCTAAGATAGGTTGATAATAATAATTAGACTGGATATGGATAGAGAATGATTAAAGCTTGAACTTTTAGCTTGTGATTTTGTCTCTTTAATTTTCAGCTTATGGAAGGATCTGGTGCTAGTGGTAGTCTGACTCCACAACAAATTCTTCAAATGACACAAACCATGGTAGCTCAGAATAATGAGCGACAAGATAAACTGATGCAAGAAAAGTTACGGCTCCATGATGAAGCGAAAGCCAAGCGCAAGGAAGAGAAAAGAATCAAACAAAAGATAAGCAAAGGAGGAACGATGATGTTGAATCTGACAAATAAGAGATGTGGAGCCATTGCTTTTGATAGAGATATTGAACAAGTTAAGGTACTGGATTGGGTTAATCATATTAAAGAGATATTCAAGATCAGTGACTCTCTGGACCATAAGAAATTCACTTAGGCGACAACTTTGTTTACTAGAGGAGCAAGAGCATGGTGGAAGACTCAGTAGAATGTATTTGGAAATGAAGTGATAACTCCTTGACTTGGAGTCAATTCACTGAAATAATTTATCTTAAGTAATGTCCTCATTATCAAAGGAATAAGATGGAGATGAATATAATGCAGTTAACTCAAGGGACAAAGACTGTTGATGAGTATGAGCAAGAATTTTCAAGATTATGCGGTTACTCACAGTATCAAGTAGCGACCGAAGAAAGAAAGAAGGAAAGGTTCAGGTGGGGATTGGATCTGTCTTATAATAAACTGATGAGTAGTGCCAAGTACTCATCTTATTTGGAAATGACGGAGGTCGCTCGAGAGGTTGAGCAGAATTTTGCTGATACGAATTACAAACCGGGATCACAATCTGTGAATCCAATGTGCCCCTCACCTCCAAAGAAGTCTCGTACGGATGGATTCTCATGCTACTTTGGCCATATTCAGCCTTCGCAGCATTCTTCACGGTAATTTTCATCCCCATCGCCTCAGCATGCAAGGTCTTATTCTGTTGACTCAGAGCCGAGATTATGTAAAAGTTGTGGTTAGTATCATATGGTGAGGTGCAACCTCATGATGTAAAGTGTTATGTCTGCAATAATATGGGACATAATAGTGAGGATTGTCCTTAACGAGCTAATGCCTGTCATAGTTGTGGTCGAGGGGAATTATGCCAAAATTTGTCCTCGGCTAGTACGTAACCCGACAGCTACTCCAACAATGGGAAGATCAAGTGGTGGGTCCTCAAACAAGGGTTCAGAGGAAAGCAAAAGCCAGGGATTTTCAGATAATGTTATTGGAAGAGAAGTGTGACCTGGAAGTGGTAACTGGTACGTTTGGGGTTAACTACATTCCTGCATGGGTTTTGTTAGATTCCAGAGTTAACCGGTTGTTTGTGTTCACTACATTTGCAAAGAATTTTCAGGCCCCTCCTAGTATGCAGCCTGTTGTGCTTGAGTGCTAGTAATATTTTCGTGAGCGTAAATAAATGCTTTCGTGAATGTGAGATTTTGCTTGATCACATCACCTACGTTGCTTGATGGATTAGTTAGTGAAGAATGAGACTAATATTTTTTGTGCTAAGAGAATGATCTGAATTACTACTCATGTAGGTAGAACATTTTGTATTTATGCTGGAAAGAAGAAATGTGAGTTATGCTTAATCTCAATTGTAAAAGCTCGTAAGTGTGTGGCATAAGGGTGTGTTGCATATCTTGAATATTCCATTAATGCTAAAGCTGAAAAAAATCTGTAACTGATGTGTCTATTGTATAGGTATTTCCCGATGTATTCCCTGAGGATATTTCTGGTTTGCCACCTGATCGTTAGGTAGAGTTTAGAATAGAGTTGAATCCTGAAGCAGCTCCGATTGCTAAAGCTCCCTATTGATTGGCACCTGCTGAGATGCATGCAATAATGAATCAGCTTCAAGAGTTGCTTGAGAAGGGATTCATTAGACCTAATTCATTACCTAGGAGTATCGCGAGCTAAATAAAGTCACAATTAAGAATAAATATCCACTGTCGCGCATAGATGATTTGTTTGATCAGCTCCAAGATGCAAGTTTCTTCACAAAGATTGACTTGAAGGTTCATAAGAACGATGTTCCTAAGACTGCTTTCCGTACACGCTATGGACATTTTAAATTGCTGGTGATCCCATTTGGGCTTACCAATGTGTGACACCCTTGCCACAATAACCACAATTACATCACCAAGGATTAAACAGAACCCATAATAAACCATTTTCCCTAACAATAATACTCTTTTTATCCAGATTTACCCAAAAATGGGGAAAAACTTCAAGAAAACATAAGTTCATAAATTTCCATATTTCTTACCTTTTAGATCGAATCCGTTCTCTTGTTTCTGATGCTTCAAGGGACTTCAATCGATGTTTTTTAACTACAAAAACATCCATGCAACAACAATTTATCAGATTTAAAATCTGAATTTTGCATTTTAAACTCTACCACGAAAACACCAACTTAAAAATCACTTTCCTTACCTTAATTCAGACTTAAATCCTTGCAATATCAATTTCTTTTCACGAATTTTCATCCACAATTTCGAATTCCATGAGATTCTTGAGAGAATTTGTGTGAGATTTGCAGATAGAAAGTAGCAAATATGAGTTTGAAAGACTCAAAGAGTCTTTTATTCTCCACTTTTGCTTATTTACACAAGTGGTCCCTCCACTTGTATGTCTTCTTTAAATGTAGTTTTAAATTCCTATATTTTCACCATCAACATTTAAATTTCATTATACTTATTTATAAATTGAAATTCTAAAATTTCTTAATTATTTACCATTAACCAACTTTTAAATTCCCAGATAAATAAACTTTCATTAACAATCCAACTTGATTACATTAAATACGAAATTTAAACTAAATATCCTTATTTACAATGATAAAAATCTTAGGATGTTATAGCATGGGCTCTACCACGCTCAAACTTCATCCTCGAAGTTACTTGGATTCGAACAGATGTGGGTACTTTATTTAATATATCAGTCTTTGTCTCCCAAGCGTGGCTTGCTCCTTTGTGATGCTTCCAACGTATCAGCACCAATTCTATTTGTTTGATCCTTAGCTTTTTGACGTATCAGCACCCAGGTTCTTCCACATATAGAAGTCTTCCATCTACCTGCAACTCGGTATGATCAGCCCAATCTTCATTCCCGGCAGTGAAAGACTTCCTAAGGTTTCCCACATGAAACACCGGGTGTATGCCCGACATCTCCTTAGGCAACTCCAAACGATATGGTTGATTCCCAACCTTTTCTGTTGTTTTAAATGGACCAACAAACATCGGTGCTAGCTTGCCTATTTTACAAAACGAGTAACACCACTCATCGGTGATACTTTCAAATATACCCAATCTTCTACCTCAAAATTGATGAGTTTGTGCCTCCTATCATGGTAACATTCCTGTCGATCCTGGGCTGCTTTCATATTTAACCTAACCATTTGTATCTTCTCGTTAGTCTCTTGTAATAGTGTCGGCCCAACAATCGGTGTTTCTCCAGCCTCTCTCCAACATGTAGGAGTCCTACATCTTCGCCTATATAGTGCTTCGAATGGTACCTTCTTAATCGTTGCATGATAACTATTAATGTATGAGAAATCTATCAGTGGTAGATGGTCGTCCCAATTATCTCCCAGATCTAAAACGCAGGATCGCATCATGTCTTCAAGTGTGAGGATGGTCCTTTCACTTCGGCCATCAATTTGCGGTCAGCAGGTCGTACTCATTGAGATCCTTGTACCCAATCCTTCTTGTGAAGCAGACCAAAAGTTGGAGGTGAAACGACTATCACGATTAGATATGATGGACTTTGGAACTCAATGTCCAATGATAATCTCACTTATGTAAATTTGCGCCAACCTTTCCAACGAATAGCTTTCTCTGATCGGTATGAAATGTGCAGACTTAGTCAATCTATCCACAATGACCCAAACAGTATCATGTTGACTCCTAGTCTTCGGTAACTTGGTAACAAACTCCATGATAATATGTTCCCACTTCCATTCAGGAATGGGAAGTGGTTGTAAACTATCATACGGTTGTAGGTGCTCATCTATGACTAGTCTACAAGTTCTTCAACGTTCGACAAACTGCCCAATATCTTTCTTTAATCACAGTCACCATAAATCTGCTTTCAAATCATAACATTTTTGTACTTCCAGGGTGCACTGGAAACTTAGATTGATGAGCTTATTCTATAACCACCTTTCTCATGCCCCTAAACTTTGGCACCCAGATTCTTCCACCAACAGCCTTCAAGCCAGTCTCATCAGATTCTATTGACCTACGTTGTCTCATGTTGAGTTCTTTCTTGCTGAAGATGTACTTTAAGCTCTTCTGATCTGTATACAGTTGACACTTAGTTCTGTATAAGTAATGTCGCCATAATTATAAAGCAAACGTGACAGCAGTCAACTCTAGATCTTGAGTTGAGTAGTCTTTCTCATGTTGTTTTAGTTGTCTCGAGGCATATGCAATAACCTTCCATCGTTGCATCAGTACGTCATCTAATGCCAACCTTGATGCATCTGTATAGACTACAAAATCTTCAATACCCTCTGGTAGGGATAGTATCGGTGCTTCACTTAGACTTTTAATCAATATTCCAAATGCTTCTTGTTGCTCAGCCTCCCATACAAACAACAGATTCTTTTTAGTCAATGCAGTTAAAGGGACTGCAATCTTTGAGAAATCCTTTATAAATCTCTGATAATAACCTGCCTACCCTAAGAAACTCCTAATCTCGATGGCAGTACGGGGCGACACTCAATTCCTTATTGCTTCCACATTAGCTGGATCCACCGAAATCCCAGCTCCAGAAATCATGTGCCCTAGAAATTGAATTTGTTGCAACCAAAACTCACACTTTGAGAATTTGGCATATAACCTTTACTTTCTCAATAGCTCTAGCAATTCTCTCAAATGGACAACATGTTCGGTCTCGGATTTGGTGTATACTAATATATCATCTATAAACACAATGACCGATTTATCCAACATCGGTCTACAAACCCTATTCATATGTTCCATAAAAGCAGTCAGGGCGTTGGTCAACCTAAATAGAATAACCAGGAACTCGTAGTGCCCATAACGAGTCCTGAAAGCCTTTTTTGGTATGTCCTCCGCTCGAACCTTCAACTGATGGTATCTTGATCGCAGATCGATCTTTGAAAGAATCTAGCCCTCTGCAGCTGATCAAACAAATCGTCAATTCTCAACAGCGGATACTTATTCTTTATAGTTACTTTGTTTAGCTCGCGATAAACGATGCACATTCTTATTAGGCCATCCTTCTTCTTTACAAATAATATTGGCGCTCCTCATGGTGAAGAACTTGGTCGAATGAAGCCCTTATCCAATAACTCTAGAAGTTGTTTCATCATTTCTTGCATTTCAGTAGGTGCGAGACGGTGCGGAGAACGAGCTATCGGAGCAGCTCCAGGGATCAAGTTAATATGAAATTCCACTTGTCTTTCACGTGGCACACCAGAAAAGTCTTCAGGAAACATATCCATGAATTCAGACACGACGGGCACATCGGCCACGGTTTTCTTTTCAGCCTTCGCATCAATAGCATATGCCAAATAAAACTCACAGCCCTTAGCAACCAGCTTTTGGACCTTAGCAATCGTCAACAGATATAGAGCCCCACTTATTCTATCCCCGTATATACAGATCTGTCGCCCCTCCGAAGTGGTTATCTTTATCATTATTTTATTGCAGGCTATGTGGGCCTCATTTTCAATCAACCAATCCATCCCGACTATTACATAAAATTTGTCGAATTGTATTGGAATCAAGTCAAGATTGAAGACCACATCTTCAATTACTAAGGTAAAATTACGATACAGTTGATGTACCTTAACCAAAGTGTTACTAGCAGTTTCAATATCAAGCACAACAGATAACTTAGATAAGGGCATCGACGGTTGTTGAGCAAGAACAGTAGATACAAATGATTGATTGGCACCAAAATCAAACAAAACTTATGCACGCAGATAATTAAAAATAAACATACCTGTGACCACCTCTGGGTTTTCTTTAGCCTCTTCTGCAGTGATTTGGAATGCACGAGAAGGTGCCCTTAGTGGCTGACAGAACCACCACTTGATCCCCCAGAAGATCGTGTTGAAGATGGAGAAGTTGGAGTTTCCTTTCTACAATTCAAACTATAATACCCCCATTTACCACATTTATGGCAGGCATCAGATTTTCGCGGGCATTTATTTTGATAGTGGCCCAATTCTCCAAAACAAAAGTAGGCACGCCTATTTGTACACCGACCATAATGCACAAGACGACAATTGATACAGTACTGCGGCTCCGTGTTGATGGAGTATGCACGAGCCCAATTTGAAGAAGGAGAAGGTCGACAATATGATTATTGCGGTGAGTACTCTGATGAACGTGATGAACCAAAGTAGCCTCCTTCATGTTAGCATTTCGGCGATGACGGCTGAGTAGGATTAGCAGAGGTGGCAGCATACCCAATTGTATACCCTGACATTATCAGAAATTGTTCAACATTTTTGGCAGCCTCCAGTAAGCCAGCAAATGTGGGGTAGCGGACATTGCTCATAACCCTCCTAATTTCCAAATCCAGACCAACCTCGAATCTGGTCACTTCCCGCTCTTTAGTGTCAACTTGATGAGGCGCAAACAAGCCCAACCTCGTGAACTCCACATCAAATTGTGACACTGTTTTGATTCCTTGCATCCAAGTCATGAATTTGGCTTCCAATCGGCTACACTCATCAGCCGGACAGTACTGTTGGGTGAAAAGCTCTGTGAATTCAGCCCAAGTCATAATCGACACCTTCTCCAAAGTTAAAGCATTAACCATCGAGTTCCACCACATAACGACATCTTTGGTGAACATAACGGTAGCAATCGGACCATGTCCTTATCAGCACAGTCGCTGATTCGGAACGTTCTCTGTTGCTGTGTCCATTGCAAAGCAGCATCAACATCTCCGAGTCCATCAAATTCCACAGCTCCATTTCCCTTAAAGTCCTTATATCGACAGCCCATAGGCTTACTTGATGACCCATTATTGTCATCTTCATTATCATTATCACCATTGTTCCTCTTATTCTTTCTTTTGTCTTCCATTCTTTTAGCTTCGGCCTCATCTCGAGCCCGAAATTGATCTTGAATCATTTGGTTTTGCTTGCCATCATTGATAGGATCATATCCCTCATCTCTTGTGGTTTTATTCCTTATCAAGACATATTCTGAAATTTTAAACAAATGACCTGTTTAGTAATCATGTCATATATTTAAATACACCAACCGTTGTCCCGTATGAAAGTCAATTTCGTATAATTACTAGATCACATCATATCTTAGTTCAGATAATCACTTATAATCACTACCATGTCATCACCTATGTTTGAGACCAAGACCTCACGGACACTTGAAATCTCAAACTACTGCTATGATACCATACGTTGTGAAACCCTTGCATAATAACCACAATCACATCACCTTGCCATAATAACCACAATTACTAACTGTGACACCCTTGCCCCAGTTAGTGACACCTGTCAATAACTCTTGTTTCTGATGCTTCAAGGGACTTCAATTGATGTTTTTCAACTAAAAAAACATCCATGCAACAATAATTTATCATATTTATAATCACTTTTCCTTACCTTAATTCAGACTTAAATCCTTGCAATATCAGTTTCTTTTCACAAATTTTCTTCCACAATTTTGAATTCCAGCAGATTCATGAGAGAACTTGTGGTAGATTTTGAGATAGAAAGTTGCAAATATGAGTTTGAAAGACTCAAAGAGTCTTTTATCATCCACTTTCGCTTATTTACACCAGTGTTCCCTCCACTTGTATGTCTTCCTTAAATGAAGTTTTAAATTCTTATATTTTCACCACCAACATTTAAATTTCATCATACTTATTTATAAATTGAAATTCTAAAATTTGTTAATTATTTAACATCAATCAACTTCTAAATTCCCAGATAAATAAACTTTCATTAATAATCCAACTTGAAATACAAAATTTATACTAAATATGCTAAATTACAATAATGAAAATCTTAGGATGCTACACAATGCGCCAGTAGAATTTATTGATTTGATGAATAGGTTATCTAGACCCACGTTAGACAAGTGTGTTATTATATTTATAGATGATATATATTTATACTCTAAGACTGAAAAAGAGCATGTTGTCCATCTCAAAGCACCATTGGAGATGTTACGTAAAGAAACCTTGAATGCAAAGTTTTCAAAATGTGAGTTCTTGTTTGAGAAGATACAGTTTTTAGGCCATTTAATCTCAAGCGATGGTATCTCTGTAGATGCATCAAAGGTAGAAGCAATTAAGGAGTGCGAAGCACCTCGAACTGTCTCGAAAGTAAGAGGTTTCCTAGTTTTGGCAGGATAGAATACAAGAATAATAAAGAAATTTTCTAAGATAGTTGTGCCACTTACCTCTTTGACTCGAAGGAATGGTACCTTCAGTTGGAATGCGCCACAAGAAGAAGCTTTTCAATCTCTGAAACAGATTCTTAGTGAAGCCCTGATTTTGGCTTTACTAGGAGATAACCAAGACTTTATTGTGTACACCGATTCATCCAAGTTAGGTTTGGGATGTGTGTTGATTCAGAGGGGTAAGGTTATTGCTTACGCCTCCTGAAAGTTGAAGGATTATGTGAAGGACTACCCAACTGTAAGGTCTGCCGACTACGGATCTATCTTGACGCGACACCTTCCAACGAGTGCGGAATCCTCGTTAGTGGCTTGACGGATATATCACGCACACCGAAACACGGAGACTACCACGGTGATAGACGAACAACTTAGAACGCCCCCACGCGATGATTCTCTCCACACGAAACTCTCTGATTGCAATCAAGTTCGAGATCGCCTTCTGCTTAATCACTCTCGAATTCTGAAAAAGCCTATCCCTATGAAACTTTGAAAGTCATTTAATTAATCGAGTTTAACACTTAATTATACTGACTTGGTTTGAGTTTGTCTAGGACAAGTTCGAATCTGGCCCAAGGCCTATTCGAACTTGTCCTTCTAGACAAATTCGAATCTAGCCTAAAGTCGAACCTTCACATTCAAACTTATGTTTGAACTTATGTTTTATCTTATGTTTGAATTTATCTTTGTACTTTATGTTTGAACTTCTTTTAATACATTACATCAAGTTCAAACATACAAACAATCAATATCAAAGGTACATAATCAAACATATATCAAACACTTGTTAATATTCAATATCAAGTAAATTGACTTACACAAAATGCTATATATACTTAGACTGCTATCGTCACACAGGATGTACTAACAGACTCCCCCTTGACGATAGCTTCTAACTATTTACATTTTGATTAAATACTAATGTCTATTCAAGATGCTTCCTGCATAAAGACCCTGTTCTACACAAATTTTGACTACATTCTTATACTTTTTCGCTTCAGACTCCATATGCGCATCACACGAGATTTTATGAACATGAAGTACGTGAAGATCAACTTTGGACAGGTTGACCAGGTGCAACGGATCATACACTCTCAGAATCACTTTTTCTTCGAGGTCTTCCATTACTGCTTCGCCTGTCTCACTTTCAACATACCACCAGTTGAAGTTTCCCAACACATTTTGTGGCATAGTCTTCAGAGGGACTTTCTTTAAGCATCTAACTGGCTTGTAATGTATTTTTATCCATGGCCTACCAGTTAGAGGATCAATTCTTGTATGGTCCATAACTCTTTTGCCTATTCGTGGGTTTAGCCTTTCAAACATCCTAGACCTCCCTTCTTTTCTGGTAATCTTGGCAATTATTTCAACATAGGGATCGCCTCCGATATTAACTAGCTCTTTCCATGCTAATGTCTTTATCTTAACTTTTGGCAGTGAATTGAAGTCTTTCAATCTTCTCCTTAGATACTGAAGTCCATCCTTTCTCTTAATGATAAACAACTGCAGTTCTCGATCAAAGAACCAGCTAAGTATACTCCCGGACAGCTTTCCAGCACTAGGCACAATCATCTTTTCCTTCAATTCCATAGCCTTCTTCTCTGCCCTGAACCATAACTTTTTCTGTTCTTCATTAGTCAGCTCCCTAACAGGCTCTCCAACTTGTGATTCAACATTTAAAGCGGCTTTAACAGCTTCGATGTCAATCAAATTTTGTTCCACCGTCACATACGTATCAGTGATGGGATGTTGCTGAATAACGATTTCATCAGCTTC
Organism: Centrapalus pauciflorus; assembly: GCA_020465985.1. NCBI lineage: Eukaryota > Viridiplantae > Streptophyta > Magnoliopsida > Asterales > Asteraceae > Centrapalus > Centrapalus pauciflorus. Next base: position 226,563 of record JAANYP010002660.1, read on the forward strand.
ATCTTCCTCATCACCCAAACCCTCATCATCAGATTTCCATTCAGGAACGTCTTCTGGAATAAACTCCCCTTCCTCCAATTCTTCTATTTCGTCCTCAAAATCAAACTCTATTTCTTCCTCCTTAATATCCATTAGAGCATCAATCATCTCGCTCTCCATGGTCTTTGAAGACCCAGCCTCACCTCCTTCAACTCCTGACTGACTAGGCTCCCCCTGAACTTCAGCATGCTGAGCAGAGGAAAAATCTACTGGATCACTATCTTTTCGAGCATCGGGATCATTGCCAGCGTCATATTCTCTTCTAATCTCTTGAGCATCTCTGCAGCTGGTCTCCCCCTGAGCCTTAAGATTTTTCATTAGCTGCTCGAGGAGGGACCTCATGGTTCTGATCTCAGCAGCCTGATCAGCGACAAATGTCTTCAATTCAATATTTTCTTGATCAATCTTTGCATTATGCTCTTGAAGCTCGCTGACTGCTTTTGTGAGTTGGAAGATTTGGACTGTCTGGAAGTCTACCTTGCTTCTCAGCTCTGAGAAATGCTGGTTGTCTATGAATCTGGAAGAAGTGGATGGAATAGATGTGATTGGGGATGGAGTGATTGGTGGTTGAACAGATGGTTAAGTGGATGGAATCTCAGGCTCCGAAGTAGAAGTAGATGAAGCTCCCTGCGTAAACCTATGCCTCCGTGCCCTTTGTCTTGGCACTAACGGAGTAGGATCCTCAGCTTCATAATCAGGATCATCCTCATCCGACTCTCTAGTCATTCTCTCTTCTTCATCTATTTCACTAACCACTATTCTGGATCCATATCTGCCTATTCTGACAGCCGGATCAATCGTCTCTACTGCTGCTTCTTCAACTTCGATCTCTTCAGCTTCTTCTGATGACGACTCTGAGGTGGTTATAGCTTGACCCTCTTCCTCATGTTGATATTCATTGATGTCGCGCATCAGATCATCAAAACTAGCTGGAGGCTCCAGAATATCACCAATAAGCTCAGTAGTAATATGTTCATGCGCATGAGAGCCTTGAGCCCAAATTTCTTGCAGAGTCTCTACTCGAGGATCTATGTTGAGCTTGGCCTTGAAGCCTGAATCGGTCTTTGTTGAGCTCTTTGCCTCCTTCTCGGTTGTTGTGGAGGACGTTGTTGTTATTGTTGTTGCTGTGGCTGTACTTGCTGCGGCTGCTGCCCTTCCCCAGCCCAATTTTCACCCTCTGGGGCTACAAAATCTGGATTTACCACGACACCAAAAAGAGGTGCATCCAGTGGTCTAACCACATCATCCCTACGAGCGTTGTGTGATTGGCAATCTGCAAAAATTCGTTTATCAATCACAGCGAAACTTTGAATATCCGGCAACTGCGATAGGTTGGGCAAAAAATGACGTATCAACATCATGACGAAGCGCGGATACATTAAGAACCTCTCGCGCGCTGGAGTAGTAATTTGACGAACAAATGTCAAGATCAAATTAACTACCTAAGATTAACTGGTTTGAATTAATCAGGGTATAAACCAATAACCTTGTATTTAATAAAAGTCCAATTAAGAAGTTCACGGAATAACACTTAATTGTTTTAAGAAAAGCTTTCAAAACAAATAACATATAAACATAATTAATAATCAAAAGATCACTTGTATTGCCAAACTTAATGATTACAATCACCTCTAATCTGTTTGGTTAGACGAAGAACACAGATTGTTCTTAGGGTTTTACAACCTTAGAGGCTTATGAAAAACTTAATCAGAAAAGCAATTACAACTAAATAAACTTGTACGTGCAGACTTACAATAGAAAAACCTATTCTATGTATATATATACTGCTTTCTGATTTGTTTCCTTGATAAACTCTGATTTCTCTGGTAGTAGATATGCTTGAATCTTCGAATATACCTTTTCTAGAATATCAGCACTTTCTGTTTATTGAGCTGTTAAGGAGCTTGAAGTCTATCTGTTGAGCAGCTTGAGTTTGAACACTGGCAGCTTGAACTTTTGAACTAGCAGCTCAAACTTCTTCAACTAACAGCTTGAACATTGCAATTACACAGAAAATCTACTAACAGTTTGAGAAATCTAACTAACAGCTTGACATACTTAGAATATTTCCCAACAATCTCCCCCTAACTTAAATTCTTTACACAAGACTTTAAGTTTCTATACATATAAGGAAATAAAACAAAGTAAAACTGTTATCTACAAACTAAGGCATCCAAAAACTTACAATTGTGAAAGTTTCTGATTAACTGCCTTAAAAAATTCTCTTTTCAGTTCTTCTCTATCACAGTATATCTTCACTGAGCTCATTTGTACTAACCATGCCCTTGGAAGATCAAAAAATTCAAAATTGAAGAACATGCTGGATCCATTTGCAAATTTGAGTCTGTATGTCTTTGATTTCACATACAGATCAACCTGTGCAATCTTCATCTCCTTGGCATCTTCTATATCTTTTCTGATTGACTCTAGATCAGAAATACTTTTTAAATCTTTAATAGCTTGCTTGACCTGGGGAAGTGAAGATCTAACTTGTCACAGACCCAACATGATGCGTTCTGATAAGCTCATCCGTGGTCATCCCTTCAACTAGGTGCATTATACTCTTATATTCTTCCTCAGGACCAGCTTCTCTTCTGACTACAAAATGATATTTTAAGTCAATGTCATCCATTGACTTAGCATACCAGTATGTAATGGGAGGTTTTGAGAACTCATGCCAGTCGAGGGTCTTTTCAATCTTCATTACCTTCTGCCGTTGATGTTCAAATAGCACCTTTTTCACCTGATCACGCTTTGCTTGAGAGATTGCTTCTGATTGAGGATTAGTAGCAACAACTTGAACAGGTGGAGCTGGTTCACTGGCACCAGCTTGACTTGGTTCCTTATGGCTTTGGACTTTATGGGAGACTTTGGCTATTTTTCGTTTATCCATCTCCTTATCATAAATTTCTTGCAGCCTCTCTGTATTCAATGACTGAGCCATCTTCTTTGGGATCCCAACTGAATAGGAAAAATTGATCAAAAACCTTCTGTGCTCAGCCTTTGAATGCCCTATTGGCATTTTCCTTTTCCTCTCATTCTGTTTAATCACAAACCCTCATAGGTAATCACCTAAGGTTTCATCATCTTGCATTGGGGCATGGGTCTGCTGGTCCAGAAGTTCATCCTCTTCTTCTGCTAATTGTCTGGAAAATTCAGCATCATGAGCAACCTGGGCCTCTCTGGACGAAAATTTGTGCTTTGGAGATTCTATGAGAATGCCCTTGCCCTTATCCTTGGTTAGAGAAGATGTAGCTTGGACTGTACTGACAGGAGCTTGACTGCTTTCTCGGATAACAACTCCTGTTGTTCTTATGGGAGCAGCATGAGTTTCTAGGTTAACAACTTGAGTAGCTGTTGGGACTGTTAGCATAGTATCTTGGACTGTTGGGGTAGGAGTTGGAGCTGCTTGGACTGAACTAGGGATCTCCTGATTCTCCCCCTTTTTGGATGCATTGGTTTGGTCAGGAGGACCTACAACCTTTGCCATTAGGGTTTGAATGATCTTATTTGCACAGAGGGTGAACCCCTTATGAAGATAATCCATTCTCCGATTCTGAGCTCCTTCAGTCTGTTTGAGTGCTATGATTTGTGCCCCCTGTGCAGCAATAATGGACTGATAGTATTCCAACATTGCTAGAATAGGTTTCCGCTGAGGATCCGTCAAAAGCATAAGTTACAGACTAGCCTCAAGATCAGCAAAAGAGTGTGGTGCTTGTGATCTATCACTGGCAGGAATTCCAGAAGTGGAAACCTCTGGGCCCCTCTGTTCTTGGTTCTGGGGACTTCCAGAAAGTGCTTGCACACCTCAGTTGCCATGGGTGTGGTCTTAATGATGTTGACACTGTCCTGTGCCTCTTGTGCAGAGACAGCAGTAGTGTCAGCCATGAAACCCATATGGACATCTCTGTTGGGATGTCCACCTCCAAATTGAGGATGGGAGTGTCCTCCTGCACAGAGACATTTGGCTCTTGTATTTGGGCTGAGGAGGAAGGAGCTCCTGCAACCCTTTTTCTTTTGTACAGTATAAGTGGGGATGTGGGTTTGATTGAAGGATCAGAAGGAGTATTTGTATCATGAGGAGTGGGTTGGGGTCCTGGGGGTGAAGCAGTGATGTTAGGATGAGCCTGCTCAGGACCCTCTCCTCTGTTTAGGGGATTGATGCCCAACATTGCAGAAGGCAATGGGACATCTATACTCAAAAAATTGGCACTTGATTTTAAAAGACGTTTTATTTTTGGTAAAGAGTGCCTATGGGAAACATGAATCCTTTTATGTACATTGAAATTACTACAAGTTCTTGCAATAATTTCAGCCAAAAACCTAGGATACATAAAAAATTTCCCATGCTTTAGGGCATGATGCCTTAACATACCCTGAAAAATCATATTACACAAATTGAACTGTTGGCTTGTGGATAAACACACTAAGGCAGTGGCTATGGTTGAAGAAAATTCTGACCAACCAGTTCTTTTAGGGCTTGTGCATTGCTGGATAATATGTACAAGATATTTCCACTTAGGGGCAAAATTAGTTTTAAAGAACGTATAAGAATCAGTAGTCCCCCTATACCCTATAGCAAAAAGGCCTTCATGTAAGGCAGTAAGTGATAGATCGGTTATACCTGTGGCATCTTGAAGATGCAAGTGTTGACGTATGAGATCCTCAGTGATGGTGACAGTGGTTCCATCGATCTTGGATGTCAAAGAAGTGACTTCATTAATGGTTTGGACAGAGGCATGTTTCCAAAATTGCTCTATATGAGATATGTATATCGTCGGGTTTATGGTGAGAGCATGATGAATGTGGGAACTTCGAAGTAAGTCCATCATGTCGTGGAATAGTTGAAGGTCAGAGTGTTTGAGAGAATATGGAAGACAGTTATGTTATTTAACAAACTCCATTGACAATCAAACGGTGATTTAGGGTTTCAAAGAAGTGTGTGTGAATCGCTCAGAGAGGAAAGTAAGGTCGTGGAAGATATTTTGCAACTGGTAGTTACAATTGAATGAAACTGGGACCTTTAAAGGTTTCGAAAATATCTAATCCCGCGCACACACTTATGGAAGTTACCAAATTACCCTGCACACTTTGACAGATCAAGTGAAACAACTAACAGTCCGAGAAAATGAACTCGCAGCTTGAGAAAAGACTAAAGCTGTTAGTTGAAAAGTAAGCATATTCTAATGAAATAGTGTCTCCCCCTTAATCAAACATATGTAATAGATATAGTTGATTATGAATCCACATCACTTGGGAACAGCAGCTTGCAGCTGCTACATATTCTGCTTCAGTAGATGAGGTGGAGACAGTTGTTTTCTTTTTACACTGCCAAGAGACCAATCTTGCTCCTAGATATTGACATCCACCAGTTGTGGACTTTCTGTCAATGTTGCATCCTCCATAATCACTGTCAAAATAGGCTGTTAGTTCAAGAGGAGAGTCTTTAGGATACCAAAGGCCCAAATGTGGTTGGCCTTTGAGATATCTAAAGATTCTCTTAACAGCAAATAGGTGTGAGTCCTTTGGAGCACATTGAAACCTGGCACAAACACAAACAACAAACATTATATCAGGTCTAGAAGATGTGAGGTACATAAGTGATCCTATCAAGGATCTGTATAAGTGAATGTCCACATCTACTCCTTCTTTGTCTGCATCAAGCTGCTTGTGAGTGTCCATTGGAGTACTAGCAACTTTGGTATCTTTGTAACCAAACATTTCCAGTATGTCTTTAACATACTTTGTTTGACTAATGAAAAGCCCTGTGGGCTTCTGCTTGATTTGCAATCCTAGAAAGAAGGTGAGTTCTCCAATTGAACTCATTTGAAACTTTTTGTGCATCAATGCCTCAAACTCTTTGCACAGACTGTCATTTGGAGACCCAAATATGATATCATCAATATAAATCTAAACAAGCAGAATTTCAGATTTGATGGACTTTGTGAACAATGTTTTGTCCAGAGTGCCTCTCTTGAATCCATTCTGTAGAAGGTATGATGACAGAGTGTCATACCATGCTCTAGGGGCTTGGTGGAGTCCATAGAGGGCTTTGTCTAATTTGTAGACTCTATCTGGATATTTGTAGTCCTCAAATCTAGGAGGTTGACACCCATAGACCTCTTCTTCAATTGTGCCATACAGGAAAGCAGACTTCACACCCATTTGATACACTTTAAACCCTTTGAAGCTTGCATAGGCTAGGAACAGTCTGATGGCTTCAATTCTTGCCACTGGAGCAAAAACATCATCATAGTCTATTCCTTCTTCTTGAGTGTATCCCTGTGCTACCAATCTTGCTTTGTTCTTGATGACTATCCCTCTCCCATCCTTCTTGTTTCTGAAAACCCATCTTGTACCAATTGCTCTCTTTCCTTTAGGAAGATCAACTACAGTCCATACATTCTGAATCTTGAATTGTTGAAGTTCTTCCTGCATTGGTTCAATCCAAGATGGATCTTTCAAGGCCTCCGATTCCTTCTTAGGTTCTAACTTTGACATGAAACAAGCATGTTCAAAGGCAGCTAGACTAAATTCTAGAACTGCTGATTCAGTATCAGTAGACTCTTTGTGAACCATTGCCATTGTCTGCACAGGAGTGCGTGGATCACCCATTATCTGATTGAGTGGATGATACTTGTGAACTCTGAGTGTTGGCTCTCTGTCTGTCTGAAAAGAAGTTCCTAGATTTGTATCATCTCCTTCAGGACCACTGTTTCCCTTTGTGATAGAGCTGTTCCCTCAGGACTTGGGATTAGCACTTCAGAATATGGATTTGAATCATGTTGGACATCCAGTACCCATGGTGGGTCACAGGATAGCAGTGGTATGACCGTATACTCATCACATTGACCAGAATCTTCAACAGTCTGAAACATTGTGCCAACAGCTTGAACATTTGTGCTACCAGCATGAGAATTTGTGTTGGCAGCTTCAACCCTGTTTTCATCAGTTTCTGCAGTATACTCAACAAAGCTCAGAGAAATAGTTAGTGAATCTAAATCAAACAACCAATCAGGACCAGTGCCTTTGACATTTGCAGTATTTTCATTCAATTCAACATTTGCACTTTCTTCAATGGTTTTAGATACACTGTTATATACTCTATAGGTTTTGCTTTGAGTGGAATATCCTACAAAGAAACCTTCTTCAGCCTTACTTTCAAACTTTCCTAAGTGAGTCTTAGTGTGAAGAATGGTGCATGAACAGCCAAAGGACTTTAGAAAGGCTATTAAGGGGACTCTATGATGGAATAACTCATCTGGACTTTTCCCTTGTGATTGAACAACTTGAACAATTTTTAGTACATAACAAGCTGTATTGACTACCTCTGCCTAAAAGGTCATTGGCAGTTTGGAATCAACTAGCATGGTTCTAGCAGCCTCAATTAAAGTTCTGTTCTTCCTTTCAGCTACACCATTTTGTTGTGGTGTTCTTGGTGTACTATATTGCCTAGCAATTCCTTTAGACTCACATAAACTGTTTAGGATATGATTTTTAAACTCAGTCCCATTGTCTGATCTTATCACCTTAACTTTTAAGTTGGATTGGTTTTCTATCATAAGAGTAAAAGATTTAACTAGCTCAGCAGTTTCATCTTTAGACCTAAGAAAGTATACCCATGTGAATCTGGTGAAATCATCAACAATGACTAAACAGTAAGCTCTTTTATTCAAACTCAAAACAGATTTTGGACCAAAGAGATCCATATGAATAAGATGAAGAGCAGATGAGATTGAATTCACTTCCTTGGCCTTATGAGAAGTTTTGTGTTGCTTGCCCTTAAGGCATGCTACACAATGATCATCACATATGAACTCCTTTTATGGTAAACCTCCTACCAAATTCTTTTTGACTAGAAAATTCATAGATTTGAAGTTCATGTGACACATCCTTCTGTGCCAAAGAGCAGACTCATTAGATGATGCTTTGGATATCAAACAGCTTAAAGTACTTGATTTGGATAAAAGATCTTTGTCCAAACAGTAGAGATTGTCCTTTCTTGGTGTTCTAAGTAAAACAAGATTTTCAGATATTTTAAAATCTTTTGAAAAAACAATGCACTCAGAATCTGTGAATACAACAATGTTTTGTTTATCACAGATTTGAGACACACTTAAGAGATTGTACTTCAGCTGTTCAACATATAAAACATCATTGAAAAGCATATTGCCTGCTTTGACAGTACCTTTACCTGTGACCTTACCTCCCTTGGAATTTCCTCCAAATGCAACAAATCCACCCTCAAAGCCTTTGAAGTTTGACAAGCAATCAGAGTTGCCTGTCATGTGCCTAGAGCATCCACTGTCTAAATGTCATCTTGTTTTGTGTTGTGACCTGTGGGTGCCCTGCACAAATAAAAGCTTAGTTAGTAGTGGAGTAAACCCAAACCAAGTTGGTTTTGGATTGTCCTTGTGCATTAACATAACTAAACATTGTCTTTGATTTCTTGTACTTAGTGAGATCTACTGGGGGATTCTGTGAAGAATACTTAGTTATGACATGAGGTGTCCAGGTGTTGTGTCCAGACTTAACAGTCTTAGATGATCCATCACCAGTCCCAGTTTTAAGCCTAGCAGTTTGAACTGAGTGTTTTGTGCTAACAGCTTCAGAATTTGCACTAACAGCTTCAACTTTAGGCCTGGCAGTTTCAACATTTGTATCAACAGTTTCATCTGAGTTTTTGCCTTTAACACACCATATCTGTTTAAAATTTGATTTGGGTTTTGCCAAAATTTGTTTTTGCTGTGTAGACTGTCTTTTATTGACTTTTAAGAATCTGTGATCAACTGTTTTCTTTGGAACTGGTGCAACAGGTGGTTTGACCTTAACATTTTTTGTGTCTTTAACAAATGCCTGTTTCTGAACTACAGTCTGTTTTGCAACAGATGGTTTGTACAAGGAATGTCTGGCCAAATGGTTTTTCCTGCCACAATGGAAACATCTTTTGACTGTTTGGATTGGAGAACCAGTTTTATTGGACCATAAATGGATCTTGTTCCTTTGATTTCCCCTCACCTGCTGTTGTTTGGGAAACTTTTGGACACCATGCTTTTGGCATGCGCAGATTGGAACAATCTTACCCCTTTTATGCTTTTTTGAGGAAGATACAGTGTTACAGTTAGAAGGTACGGAAACATGTGGAGTGGCATGGCATACACTCATCTTCTCTTTTCCTTTCTTAGTGGGGTTAGGGGCTTCTATATGTGCACTCATTGTTTTGTGTTCTGTCTCAACTTCTTGGCACTCACAGTCTTCATTTTGAATCAGATTTGCTATAGATTCGGGACTGTTTTCAAGGATAGGATCTACAATGGTCATGGACTCATCTAATGGTTCATTAACAAGTCTATCAGCAACCTCACTCATTGGATGAATGTATTTCTTGTTATATGGAGGTGCAGTGGCTCTGTATCCAATACCTTCTTTGGGACTGAGTTGAGATTTTACCCTATCTTTAAATGGAACTTCCATTAGGTGTTCCAGCTTTTGATTTGCCAATTTGAAGTTGCCTAGATCTATATTAACCGATTTTATTTTCTTATTAGCTTCTAACACCTTCTGTTGAGCCTTATCTAATTTCTTATTTAGGGACTCTATTTTCTTATTCAGCTCCTTTTTCTCCCACTCATGATATGTTCTATCATTTTGAATCTCATTATCCGTATAGTCATTGATCTGTTTTTCAAGATCTTCTATGGCCCGCATGTATTCATATCTCCTTTCTTCCATCTTAGCTAGAGTTTTGCACATGCTCTCATTATGATCTCTGTAATTTTGAACCATATTTTTGCATGTTTGAGAGCAGAGTTTAGCATTTACCTCAGATGGTAGTTCAGAGGAGGTGATATTTGATGTTTCTGCCATTAGAGCTTGATTTTAAAACTCTTCCTCTGTCTGATCACTCCAGTCAAACACATTGTCTTCTTGAGAGACAAGTGCTTGTGATGATGAAGCTTGATTAGGTTGCTAGGGTCTTGGTGGCTGTTGACCTTGGGATCTGCATTCTCTGGCAAAGTGACAAAGCTTATGACATTTAAAGAATTCAACATTTGATTTATCAAATGCTGGTTTCCCTCCTGGTCTTGCTTGGAAGTTGGATCTGCCAGTTCTCTTCAGAAACCTTTTAGCCCTCATAGTCAACATTGCATGCTGCCATTTCAAGTCCATCTCTTCTAGATCATCTGGATGGATTTGTTCTAAATCTTCAGCATTTAGAGCAAACAGTCCATCATTGGCAACAAATGCTTCATAATGACCTTCAGTAGGGTTACCATCAGCACCTGAAAAGGAATCACTACAGTTAAATTTATCAGCTAATGCTGATGATAGCAGAGCAGTGTTATGATTGTATGAAAAGGATTTCTATTTGTTTTCAATCTCAGTTTCAAACACTCTCAGACTGTTGTAAAGGTCATCCAACTCTATTTCATAAAGAGTTTCTTTTATTCTCCATTGGGCAGCATAGACTGTCCACTCATCACCAAGTGATCTAGGGAATTTTCTGTTGACTTCATCTTGATCCAAGCAAACTTTGGCACTCTCCAATTCACCTTTCAATTTATTAAACCTGTCAAAGATTTGAGTAAGGTTTTCAATCTTGCCACCAGAAAAATTTTCATATTGCTGTTTCAGAAGATCTTTCTGATTCCTTTTGGTGCTAGCATTGGCAGCAAATCTTTTCTCTAAAGCCACCCAAAGGGAATGAGCAGTATAAAATTTTTTCAACTGATGTTGATAAGCATTAGGAATGGCTACCTGGAAAAGTGTAAGAGCTTTCACTTCATTCATTCTAGCCTTTCTTTCAAGTTCAGTTTTTGGAGGTGTTTTTATGGGCTTGCCCTCAGCATCAAGTTCAGGATCAACTACATGAGGAAATTCAACAGCTTCCCAAATGGCATAGTTAATAAATTGATTGTGCTGTTGAATCCTGAGTTTCCACATCTCAAACTCAGTGGGTTTGAGCATAGGCACTTTGAGTCCTTGCCCAGATCCACTACTGCTATTATCAAATTTCATTGCAGAAAATTAAAATTTTGTAAAAGAAAGCTTCTGACTTTGAAAACAAAGAACGACCTGTGGCTCTGATACCACTAGTCAAGATCAAATTAAGTACCTAAGATTAACTGGTTTGAATTAATCAGAGTATAAACCAATAACCTTGTATTTAATCAAAGTCCAATTAAGAAGTTTGCGGAATAACACTTAATTGTTTTAAGAAAAACTTTCAAAACAAATATCACATAAACATAATTAATAATCAAAAGATCACTTGTATTGCCAAACTTAATGATTACAATCACCTCTAATCTGTTTGATTAGACGAAGAACACTGATTGTTCTTAGGGTTTTACAACCTTAGAGGCTTATGAAAAACTTAATCAGAAAAGAAATTACAACTGAATAAACTTGTACGTGCAGACTTACAATAGAAAAACTTATTCTATGTATATATATTGCTTCCTGATTTGTTTCCTTGATAAACTCTGATTTCTCTGGTAGTAGATATGTTTAAATCTTCGAATATATCTTTTCCTAAATATCAGCACTTTCTGTTTATTGAGCTATTGAGCAGCTTGAAGTCTATCTGTTGAGCAGCTTGAGTTTGAACACTGGCACCTTGAACTTTTGAACTATCAGCTCAAACTTCTTCAACTAACAGCTTGAACTTTGCAATTACACATAAAATCTACTAACAGTTTGAGAAATCTAACTAACAGCTTGACATACTTAGAATATTTCCCAACAATAAACTCCGCAAAGAACATCTCGGAGTACCTAAATTTTTTATTATAAACCAGTGCAATCATCGCCGGCTGCATCTTTGACACTATCAAAGCCAGCCTTTTTAGGTGCAAAGCACACCATAATTACATGTACCAAGTACCTCCATTGGCCTATCAGACCACTCTTCATATATGAGGCTTTGGCTATATCCAGTCCATACCCCATTGTTAAAAAGGCTGCTTGCCTTACTTCCAATGCCAAGTACACTAATAGCTGCCCGCCAACCCTTGTCCTCAATACCGTCGGCGTCACTGTACAATCGACTTGCAGGTGATCCCAAACTGTCTAACATACGGTAGATAGATCTGTACATTATGAGAAAGGGCATACGACACCTTGGAATTTGCCAAGAAATCCACCATAGGTCTAAACGCCTGAGCTTCAGGAAGCTCCCGATCTGGCGATATTACCATATTATGCTTTTGAAAGAAAGCTCTTTCCCCCATATCTGCACAATAAACAGTAACATATATTAGAAATGAATAATAAAAATGTAACTTGATTAAATCCAAATTTGTTTTATTTTGAACTTACGTAAGTTCAAAATCCAACACAAATGAATTTCTACAAGTTTGACGTTAAAATTATTCAAACATTTCGATTTTAATAACAAACTCGAAGATATGTTCGAATTTGACTTGAATTCGAGTTTGCTGACAAGTTCGAATTTACTGACAAATTCGAATTAGATGAACAAAATCAAATTCGGTCACTTTCAAACACAAATCCATGATTTAAACCCAATTAGACTTAGAAAATAGCATTCACTAATCCTAATAGGTTCTAATCGAAGATATATGTCACTTATATGAGGTTTCACCGGTTAAACTTTGTGATTTTGAAACACAAAGTTCAAAACCCTTAAAACCTCAAAATTAGTCGATTTTTGATAGAATTGAGTCCTAAACTACTTAAATCTTGTATAATAATGATGTTTATACCTAGATTTGGTTGTAGAATCGAACTCACGTGCACAAAACTTCGACAAATAGTGAAAGATTCGAATCGGTAAACTCGAATAACAAGTTCGAAATCGCACACAGGTGAGTTCAAAAAGCTAAACTCGAATGTAGGTGACAATGAATGTTCACTGTTGACCTATATATACTAACCACCTTCGAACTTGCATTAAATTTGAAATTACTGACAGTTTCGAATGTCAATTCGACTTTGTCTTAAATTCGAATTTAAATGAAAATTTTGAAAATCTTTGAATAAAAATTAACTTTTTCAAACTTTTTCAACTTTTTCGTGTAACGGAACAAACTATGCACAATTATTTTCACTAAGCACAAGATTTTCACGTAATGTTTGTTTATCCAACTAAAATTTTCATCCTCGGTAACTTTGACCTTTTTCCTAAAAATAAAAATAAACTAAAATAAAATAAAATAAAATGAAATAAAATAAAAATTTTGAATAAAATTTAACCTTAAACTACTCTAAAATACATTAAAATTTACAAGCTAAACTAACACTAACAGCATATTTTGGTGAGAGAGTCACAGAAAGGTTCAATCAGATAGCGGCGTCAGACACGCACTTTAAGTATCTTACTTTCACACTTAGGAATTTTTGATTCCTTTGATTGTTTGTTGTGACACGTATTTCTAGGTGATTGTTGGTATTATTTTCCTTTTAAACATGTTACACTTTGGAATATCCCTTGGCCTTTTTATTTATCAAGAAACTACCTTACGTGTCTCATACTTAGACATACTTTTATGATCAAGCCATACACACAATGATTATAACTTTTCGGTATTGCAAATTTTCTTTAAAAAGCAAACGTCGGACACAGTTGTGTATTTACATACAACAGAGTGTCTTAGTTTGTCTTAAAGTTTATTTTAAAGCTAGCAAGATAGCGGTGACAGGTCTAAACTAACGTACAACAAAGCGACTTATCTTGCTAACTCGAGTCAAACCAAAGGCACAGGTCTGTACTTACGTACAACAGAGTGACTTGTTTTGACTCTATCCTCACTCTCAAAATTTGTGTTTCTTTCCTTTTCTTTAAGATGTATTTGATGTGGCCATACATCGCTAGAAAATTTGCATACCTCATTTATAATCAGTGTCAAAATGTCTCTAACATAAAAATTAAGACCCTTTGGTCATACATCTAAGTTAGTTACACGTCTGACTTTTTTCATGAATATTTTATTAGCCTTGAGATTTCCTTTGTGTATTATGCCTACCAACACATCAAACTAGAAAATGTATAACACTTGAGTTAAGGTGCATTATGTGTGAAAGTTTAACACTTAGAGATTGTATCGACTGTGCTAATTTTCGTCACTTTGAACCTATGTATCTAAGACTTAACTCATTTTCTAATATTCTCTTTTTTTGAACGTTTTATGGTTTTCTCTCTTTTTTCTTTTGTTTTTCATAAAGAAGAGTAAGAAAAATAAACTAACATACTAACTTACTATAAAAGGAAATTCTTCTAAGCTACTAAACTTACTATAAAAGGAAAGAAATTCTACTGCTATAAAAAGAAATAAATTCTACTGAGGTCAATTTACTCTGGATTTCGCATTCCGTTTAGTTGAACTAAAAACTCAAAACGTGACTTATCAAAAGCTTTGGTAAATAAATCAGCATTATTATCGTCCGTTGCCGCTTTTACAAGCTTAATTAGATTCTTTTCAGCACAATCACGTATAAAATCATGTCTTATGTCTATGTGCTTGGTTTTACTGTGTTAAACTGGATTATTGGTTCTTGCAATAATTGACTGGTTATCTATCCTAATAGGAGTATGAGTATAAATGAAACCGTAATCCCACAATTGTTGTTGTATCTACCAAACCTGTGAACAGCAACTACCAGCAGCAACATGTTCGGCCTCGCACGTTGACACGGCTACTGAAGTCTGTTTCTTGCATTGCCAGGAAACGAGTCTCCCTCCGAGGAACTGACAACCTCCACTTGTTTACTTGCGATTCAAGCTGCATCCTCCATAGTCTGAATCCGTGAATGCTTCCAATTCTAGATCACCATCAGCGTGATACCAAAGTCCCAACTTCGGTTTCGAGTTGAGGTATCGTAGAATCCGCTTCACAGCTTTCATGTGCATCTCTTTTGGATTAGCTTGAAACCTAGCACAAATACACACAGCAAACATTATGTCAGGTCTAGAAGCAGTTAAAGACATGAGTGATCCAACTCATTGGCCCGATATAATGTTGGATCCACATCGGTATCACTTTCTGTACCCGGTCCGAGATTATGATTCACTTGAATCGGCGTGCTGAAGTGAGGTGTCAGCTTGGTTCCTTCCATCCTGAAGTGTTCTAAGATGTCGTAGACATACTTCGTCTGATGAATAAACATGCCCTCCTTCTTCTGTTCGACTTGCAAACCCAGAAAGAAGTTCAGCTCCCCCATTGCACTCATCTCAAACTTCGACTTCCTCACCTTCTCGAAATCTTTGCATATCTGCTCGTCTGATTACCCGGATATCATCGACGTACACTTGTACCAAGATAAAGTGTTCACCCTTCCTTTTTACAAACAGTGTACTATCTATTCTCCCTCTTTCAAACCCGTTGTCTAGAAGATGATTAAATAGTGTGTCTGATGCGAGTGTCGTTAACCCGTCAAAAATACCACTAAATACCTTAGAAGCTAGGGTAAGTAGGGATCGTATCCACAGAGAGCGAGAGGTTAATTGCACGTATTTAAGCGACTAGCATTGTAAAATAGTTAATTTAGAGAGATTGATTTGGTTGTAAAAAGGTGATTGCTTTGATTTATAAAACTAATTACTTGCGAAATTTGTGAAAAGAAAACTTAGAAGATTGTTTGATTGAATAAAGTGCGAAGATAACCATTCCCGGATTCCACACCTCGCTTGGCATTTAATTTATAAAAACGATATGAAGATTACATAGACATAATCTTTGTTATAATTATTATTAAAGTTGTTTCGTGATCTTGGGCATAGCGCGTGACACGTTTGATTACTCGTCTTAATTAAACAAATAATTCGGCACGAATAATAAAATGTCTACGAACTATCTTGCGAAACGCAACAACAAAATAATAATCATTCGTTTACAATCAAAATATAAATAATAAAAACCATGCAAACTTAAAGTAATCGTTCATAAAATAAAACTTAGCGATGTGCTTCCTCCGAGAATGATTATGATGAGCTTAGCCGGACATAGTTGATGCAATATTCAAGAGTTGTGTATCCATCTCCGTAGCTTGACTCGTGTGTTCGTCGTACGTGTGTTCGCTCAAACAGGGTTCTTTTCCTTAGCCTTCTCCTCCAAAAAACGATTCTAAACTTTGAAATATGACTTGATATTTATAGGAAAAGCTGGAAAAACCCTAAAAACGGCCGTCTATTATTTTAATGGGCTGGGCGCAGCCGTAGGCGCAGGCCTGCGCCCCCCCCCCCCCTGCGCCCCTCTGTAAAATCCGTATTTTTGTGAATTAATTTCTTCTGTCGAACCCTCGGTCTGGGCGCAGGGCTGCGCCCCTCTCTGCGCCTGGCTCTGAATTTTTGTCCGTTTTATGCCATTTTAAACCGGATTTTGTTTACCTGCACAAGCACAAAATTTATTCAATAGCGGCACATTCTATAACACTTTTGTACTAAAAACAACTCTTTTACGCTTAATAAACATGATAAATTATAACCCGATCAAACTTCCCCAACTTAATTCTTGATCGTCCCGAGCAAGCAACAAAAATCAGACTTTTAAAACATCGGGTTTATCAAGCGTGCAAAACATAATTTACTCATTTAAACAAGCACTAGCCTTCATAGACGTGATAAAATTCAAAGTCACGAACATAATTGATTTCAGATATATCGTGATGTTTTTCAGAGTGATTGTTCAAAAATTCCTCACCACTATTATCCTTTTAGCTCAAGGTTACAGAGTTGAATTCACGTGGGTCACTGGACCATCTTTTTCCTCAATGCATGACTTTAGCTACTAATTTTTTTCTTTTCTTTTCTTTTTACTCTTTTCATGCAATGTCTATGTTTTTCGTTCAAGTTCACCATGACTTTCTAGATGATCCGTGTAACCGGATTTGGGTCAGCCACTCCCAGACCAGTTGGTCTTAGGGGACTAGGCATGATGGTAGCCTTCAGACTTAATTTCCTGAATCAACTAGGCCACACTTGAATTGAGGCTTTAATCGTGTTCGTTTCCTCCCCCTTATTGCATGAATAAATGGCGGCTAATGGAACTTTTGTTAATTACCTCTCGCTACAACCCAATATATCCTACTTTAACTCGGTTCACTTCCTTGGTTTTAAAAATCTATGACTCTTTGTGTTATATTTAAACTCATATAATTACGTAATTACGTCTTTTTGCTTGAAACCGACCTAACTAACATCATCATATTTAATTTGCAAGCTCAACAATAAAAATTTATTGGGTTAATTGATCGGATCTTTTACGGCTTGCTCTTCACACAATCTTCTTAAAAAGAAACACATTTATTCAATCAACGTAATGCATGCAAACACAAACACTAATGAAAATAATAAAGCATAAAAACAATAATTCATCCTACTTAAAGAGAGGAACGGAAGAACCTGACTACTGCGGTGGTGGTTGTCCGAAGTTGCTGTCGTAGAACTCACTAAAAGGCCCATCATCTTCTCGTGCTAGTAATTTTCTTCAAAGTTCCCCAACTTGAGTTGAAAACTCAAGTTTAACTGAGATCAACACTAACAATGGCACCTTAAATCTTTATAAGTGAGTTATTTGACCAAAAAGTTGTCATTTTTCGTAAATTTTTTCTCGGTTTCACGATATATAACATATAAAGCATAGTGTGAAGCATAATGCGTCCCCCTTCCCCAACTTAAAGAATTGGGGCGTCCTCGGCACACAAATAATTATGAAACAAGAAACATTTACGAAGAAATGAAACAACACATGTAGCATCTAAGTATCGAATATTCAAGCATGTGCAATATAGTATTGGTGCAGCACACATTTTGCTAGGAATTGCCCCTCCCTAACTTATGTATATTCCTTTTAATTTCCTCCAATCTCCATGATCCCGAATGTGCAAATTCTTTTCCCAACTTAGTTGGTTACCGCATGTGACATTTTGTAGTAAAGTCAAGCTTAAACGCAGCTAAGTGTTTTAAAGGACGATTTAAGAAATACTAACAATAAGAACTAAATAAACGAAATTAAAGCACACTTTCGTGGTGAAAAACGATTGCACTTAGCATGTGCAACAAGCCTTTTAACCCCTCAGTAGCCTGAGTGGACGAGTTATAGTCTCGTGAGGGTTTCTATGGAACACACCCAAAAAGTTCACTGGATTGCCTTCAAGAAAGCGCTAAGTTTAATGTCTTCAGCCAGACATTTTGGAACTCTTAAATAGTTAAGTGATATCTTCTAAGACCATTGTCTCAGATGATATAATTTCATTATCAGCCCATTGTACAAATAATTTTAATCTGTGTCCGTTTACTTTAAATGGCTCACCGCCTTTTTTATCTCTTATTTCAAACGCACCATAGTGGTAGACGTTAGTTACTGTGTATGGGCCTGTCCACTTACTTTTTAATTTGCCTGGGAAGAGCCGCAGGCGTGCGTTAAATAGCCAAACTTTGTCACCTTTATTAAACACCTTCCGTTTAATTATTCGATCGTGGAAAGCTTTTGTTTTTTCTTTATATATATTAGAACTTTCATCAGCTTCCTTACGTATTTCTTCTAATTCGTTCAGTTGGTGTTTCCGATTTATACCCGCAGCTGTGAAGTTAAGGTTTGCATTTTTAATGGCCCATAAGGCTCGGTGTTCTAACTCCACCGGAAGATGACATAATTTCCCATAAACTAGCTTATAGGGAGACATACCAATAGGGGTTTTATACGCTGTACGATACGCCCAAAGTGCATCATCTAATCGTATTGACCAATCTTTCCTATCGGGTCGTACTGTTTTTTCTAATATACGCTTAACCTCCCTGTTGGATACTTCCACCTGTCCACTAGTTTGTGGGTGATATGGGGTTGCTATCTTATGCGTTACTCCATAAAGTTTAAGTAGTTTGCTAAAGTACATATTTTTTAAATGAGAACCCCCATCACTGATTATGGCTCTCGGGATTCCATGACGAGAAAATATATTACGTTTAACGAATTGGCAAACTACTTTGTGGTCATTAGTCCTTGTAGCTTCAGCTTCTACCCATTTAGAGACGTAATCAACTGCCACTAGGATATATTCGAAACCGTATGACGTAGGGAATGGCCCCATGAAGTCTATGCCCCACACATCGAATATCTCTACTATAAGAATTGGTGTCATCGGCATTTGGTCTCTTTTTGAAATACCTCCTATTTGTTGGCATCGTAGGCATGACTTAACAAACTCGTAGGAATCCTTAAAGATGGTCGGCCAAAAGAATCCACTTTGTAGGATTCGATGACCTGTCTTTTTAGCACTAAAATGGCCTCCGCATGCGTACGAGTGACAGTGATTTAGAATGTCATAATGCTCATTATCTGGAACACACCGCCGGATAATCTGATCTACTCCTATTTTGAATAAATCCGGTTCCTCCCAAATGTACTGTTTAGTCTGGGAGAAGAAATATTTTTTCTTTGATGTGAGTTCCAGTGGCCTGGGGTTTTCCCTGTGACAAAATAATTCACTAAGTTAGCAAACCAAGGCACTTTTGCTACGAACAATAATTGTTCATCTGGGAAATTGTCCCGAATGGTGATTGCTGGCAATCTCGAGAGATGGTCTGCTACTACATTTTGTGAGCCCTTTTTGTCTCGAATTTCTAAATCAAATTCTTGTACTAATAGTATCCAACGAATTAGCCGTGGCTTAGCATCTTTCTTAGCCAAGAGGTGTCGTAAGGCGCTGTGATCGGAATACACAATTACCTTAGCTCCCCAGACGTAAGATCTAAATTTATCTAGTGCATACACTACTGCAAGCAATTCTTTTTCAGTTGTTGTGTAATTAATTTGAGCTTCAGAGAATGTTTTACTTGCATAGTATATCACCACAGGCTTTTTGTCCACTCTTTGACCAAGGACGGCACCTACTGCGTGATCACTTGCGTCGCACATGATCTCAAAGGGCTGAGACCAATCAGGTGATTGCAGAATTGGTGCCTCCGTGAGCTTCATTTTTAATGTATTAAACGCCTCTATACAGTCTTTATCAAAGTTAAATGGTGCGTCTTTCAGGAGAAGGTTACATAGGGGTTTTGTAATGGCACTAAAATCTTTTATGAACCTCCTATAGAAACCTGCATGTCCTAAGAATGAACGAATTCCCTTAATATTAGTCGGCGGTGGTAACGAGGAAATTATTTGTATTTTAACTCGATCAACCTCCATTCCCCTTTCAGAAACTATGTGTCCTAAGACTACTCCCTCTTTAACCATAAAGTGACTTTTCTCCCAGCTTAGTAACAAATTGGTTTCAGTACACCGCTTGAGAACTTTTTCTAAATGAGAGAGACACCCTTCGAATGACTTATAAAATATAGAAAAGTCGTCCATGAAGATTTCGAGAGATCCTCCGACCATGTCTGAAAATATAGCCATCATACATTGCTGAAATGTGGCCGGAGCATTGCATAATCCAAATGGCATTCTTCGGTAGGCGAATGTGCCATACGGACATGTAAATGTCGTCTTGTCTTGGTCCTCTGGGTGTATTGGGATTTGATTATACCCTGAATAGCCATCTAAGAAACAATAGAATTTCTGCCCTGCTAATTTCTCTACTATTTGGTCGATGAATGGCAGAGGGAAATGATCTTTCGAGGTTGCGGCATTTAGCTTTCTGTAGTCGATACATACTCTCCACCCCGTTACAGGGCGAGTTGCAATCTTTTCTCCTTCAGGAGTATCGACAACAGTGATTCCAGATTTCTTTGGAACCGTCTGTGTGGGACTAACCCATTGGCTATCTGATATCGGATAAATAATTCCAGCATCTAGCCATTTTAATACTTCCTTCTTCACTACCTCTCTAAGGTTAGGGTTTAGCCTTCTCTGAGCATCTCTGCTTGGCTTGGCTGTTGGATCAGTTATAATCCTATGCATACACAGCGTTGGGCTAATTCCTTAAGATCTGCTATGGTCCAGCCTACCGCTTCCTTATATCTCGATAAAACTTCTAACAAGGCTTTTTCTTGTGCAGCAGTAAGGTCTGTTGCGATGATTAGAGGCAGTGTATTCTCAGGGCCAAGAAAAGCGTATTTGAGATGGGCTGGAAGTGGTTTCAACTCTAATTTGGGTGGTTGCTCTAAAGATGGTTTTGCTGATGGTGGAAGGTCAGTCGGAAGTTTTTCGATCTTATGTGTCCATGGTGGTTGAGTAGAATCCACTGACTGAACACGTTCGAGTTCGAACTCCTTAGCTTTAGGCATATTTTCTAGCTTATGCTCATTATAATACAGAAGCAGCTCCACTGTATCTTTACATGTAATTGTTGATAATTGTTGTTGTATTAAATCATCAACTAGGTCGATCATGTAGCACTCTGAATCCAATGGTGCATTGGGTACATTGTTAAAGACATTAAGTCAGAGTTTGCGGTTTCCGAATGCTATGTCTAATGCACCTGTCCTGCAATTGATTTAGGCGTTGATTGTAGCTAAGAAGGGACGTCCTAAAATGATTGCCGGTTGGCTTTCTTTGTAAACACTGTCTGAATCCAACACTGAGAAGTCTACTGGATAATAGAAGTCTTCGACCTTAACGATTACATCAGATAACATCCCTCGTGGTACTTTGGTAGACCTATCTGCTAATTGTAGGATGACATCTGTTGTCTGTAGGGTTCCTAGATCATGTTGGTCAAATAAATTACCAGGTAGTATATTTACACTCGCCCCTAAGTCTAGAAGTGCTTTCTTAATTTGAATATCGCCGATAGTTACCGGGATCAAGGGTGATCCTGGGTCTTTAAGTTTAGGCGGCAGTGAGCTAGTGATAACTGCACTGACTTGTTCAGTGAGGTTGATTTGCTTTGGAAGAGTTATTTTAAATTTTCGTTTCTGAGTACAAAGATCTTTTAAGATTTTAGCATACGAAGGGACTTGTTGTATAGCTTTGATTAAGGGAATGTTAATTTTAACTTGATTAAAAATATCCCATAATTCTTCGTTTTTAGGTCCTTTCTTTCCATAAGGAAATGAAGCTGGATCTTCTAAGGCCGTTGGGTAAGGAGCAGTTTCAGTATTGGAACTCCCTTCCCCAACTTTAGTCTCTACTGGTTTCTTGGCTTTTACTTCTTTAAAGGTTACTTTCTTAATTTTTGTTTCTACCTTTGACTCCGATCTGGGTGGTTCTTCTTCATAAGCAATTTCTACCTCGTCGTCTGTCTCACTCTCCATAGGCATTTCTATTTTATTATCTACTTCCTTTCCACTCCTAAGGGTAGTGACTTTGTTAACTTCATTCACTTCATTGACTTCATATTTCTTTTCTTTGCCATGGTGGTTCGATGGGTTAACTGTGGTGTTGCTTGGAAGCTTCCCTTCTTCTCGTTTAGTCAAGGACTCTGCAATTTGTCCCATCTGCCTTCCGAGCATCTCCATAGTTTTCGCTTGAACCATGGTTTGTTGCTTCATGAATTCCATAAACTCGGAAAACTCTTTCGAGTTCCCCGACACTTGTCGTGAATCATTTTCTTCTTTAGGGTCTTGGCGTTTATAGTACCGATCATCCTTTGTAGCTGAGGTCGATCCATATTGGAAATCTCGGTTTTGTTGACGAGGTTGCTCATATCTTGGCTTCGGGGGAGCATCATTGTCTTGATTATCCCTCCAACTAAAGTTCGGGTGTTTTCTCCATCCCGGATTGTAGGTCTCCGAGTATGGGTTCTCCCGTTCTCTTCGTTGCCGAAAGCCAAAAGCTTCATTCACATACTCTTCGTGCGTGAAGGTATGTGGGCAATTCTCGGTTGGATGAGAGGGATCTCCACAAGTGACACAGCAGACCTGTGCCACTGTAGCCTTTCCCATTCCTTTCATCAACAGGTCCATCTTTTTGCTTAGTTCGGATATATCAGATTTAACTTCCTTCTTCCATGCGTTGTCTATGCCCATAACTTGGACACCAACACTATTATCCGAACTTGCTTGGACTTTTAAACCTTTGCTTAACTGGGTTAATAATTCCCAAGCTTCGTCATCTTCCTTGGCTAAAAAGGTTCCGCCTGAAGCAGCGGTGATCATATTCCTACTTTCTTGACTAACCCCATCGAAAAAGGTTTTAATTAGCGTCCATTTAGGAATTTCATGGTGAGGGCATGTTCTTAGTAATTCATTTAACCTATTAAAGGCTTCGTGAAATTGTTCCCCTATTTTCTGTTTAAATCCAGTAATTTCTTTACGTTTTTCTGTAGTTTTGCTAATTGGGTAATATTCGGTTAGAAATTCTTTTTTCATCTCATCCCAGTTAGTTATACTATCAGTGGGAAGTGACACGAACCAATTTTTCGCTCGTTCCTTCAAGGAGAAAGGGAAGAGTCTGAGTTTAAGTGCGTCTACGGTCATTCCCCTAACGTGATTGGCCTTACATATAGCAGTAAATTCGGCTAAGTGCTCATACGGTTCTTCGCTTGGTGCTCCGCGAAAAACGGGTAATATGCTAAATAGTTGTGGCCTAATTTCGGGCTCATTCTCATTAATTGGGTAGAGAATGAGTGATGGATCAGGGATATCACCCGGCCTATAATGGGATTCTACAGTTCTACGGTCTCCCATTGGTCTTTGGTTTTGTTGGACGTCAACAAGAACGTTTTCGACGTTCTCGTCTTCCGAATGAATTATTTCTTCTTCCACGTTTACTTTAGAAGCAGTATCTTTAGTTTCGCGTACTTGAGTTGTGGCTCGCCTATTAGATCTAGCAGTTTTTTCGATTTCTGGATCAAACTTCAAGGGTGAAATTCTACCAGAATATCGTGTCTGCATAAACCTATGAGGGCTAGATGAATAATTTGAATTAGTTACTTTCTTTTTGGTGAGAATTGATGCTTGTGCCACAATTCCTTTTTTTTCTTAATAAACTAAGGCAATAATTTAAAACTTAAAAACTAAGTAAATAAAATAATAACAAAATAAGGAAACTTAAACTAAATAAAGTAAGCAAATAAAAGCAAATAAGTAAATAAATTGAAATTAACTAAGTTACCTAAATTACTCTAGAAAAATAAGGTAACTAAACTAATTACTAAAATACGTGATTTAAGCGCAACCGCTCCCCGGCAACGGCGCCAATTTTTGATGCGAGTGTCGTTAACCCGTCAAAAATACCACTAAATACCTTAGAAGCTAGGGTAAGTAGGGATCGTATCCACAGATAGCGAGAGGTTAATTGCACGTATTTAAGCGACTAGCATTGTAAAATAGTTAATTTAGAGAGATTGATTTGGTTGTAAAAAGGTGATTGCTTTGATTTATAAAACTAATTACTTGCGAAATTTGTGAAAAGAAAACTTAGAAGATTGTTTGATTGAATAAAGTGCGAAGATAACCATTCCCGGATTCCACACCTCGCTTGGCATTTAATTTATAAAAATGATATGAAGATTACATTGACATAATCTTTGTTATAATTATTATTAAAGTTGTTTCGTGATCTTGGGCATAGCGCGTGACACGTTTGATTACTCGTCTTAATTGAACAATTAACTCGGCACGATTAATAAAATGTCTACGAACTATCTTGCGAAACGCAACAACAAAATAATAATCATTCGTTTACAATCAAAATATAAATAATAAAAACCATGCAAACTTAAAGTAATCGTTCATAAAATAAAACTTAGCGATGTGCTTCCTCCGAGAATGATTATGATGAGACTAGCCGGACATCGTTGATGCAATGTTGAAGAGTTGTGTATCCATCTCCGTAGCTTGACTCAAGTGTTCTTCGTACGTGTGTTCGCTCAAACAGGGTTCTTTTCCTTAGCCTTCTCCTCCAAAAAACGATGTTTTCTTCTGAGATATGTCTTGGTATTTATAGGAAAAGCTGGAAAATCCCTAAAAACGGCCGTATAATATTTTAGTGGGCTGGGCGCAGCCGTAGATGCAGGCCTGCGCCCCCCCCTGCGCCCCTCTGTAAAATCCGTATTTTTTGTGAATTAATTTCTTCTGTCGAACCCTCAGTTTGGGCGCAGGGCTGCGCCCCTCTCTCCGCCTGGCTCTGAATTTTTGTCCGTTTTACGCCATTTTAAAACGGATTTTGTTTACCTGCACAAGCACAGAATTTATTCAATAGCGGCACATTCTATAACACTTTTGTACTAAAAACAACTCTTTTACGCTTAATAAACATGATAAATTATAACCCGATCAGTGTCGTACCACGCCCTTGGTGCTTGATGTAGTCCATATAAAGTCTTATCTAACCGATACACTCTGTCTGGATACTTTGGATCAGTAAACCTGGGCGGCTGTTCCACATACACCAGTTCCTTACCTTTCCATAAAGAAAATCACTCTTTACGTCAAGTTGATAAACTTTAAACCCTTGAAGGATGCAAAGGCTAAGAACAAACGGATTGCTTCAAGCCTTGCTACTGGCGCGAACACTTTATTGTAATCGATTCCTTCCTCTTGGTTGAAACCCTTTACCATAAGCCTTGCCTTGTTGCGAGTCACTATACCCTGATCATCCCTCTTGCACTTAAAAACCCACTTGGTTCCTATTGCAACTTCTCCTCGAGGTAATGGAACTAACTCCCACACTTCAAGTTTCCTGAACTGTGACAGTTCTTCCTGCATCGCTTCAACCCAAGAGTTGTCCTTCAGTGCCATTTGCACATTCTTCGGCTCTACTTGCGATATGAAACATGAATAGAGTCAAGTTTGAAAAGCCTCGGAGTCATTGATCATTGACAACAACACTGTGTTGTTATTCAAACTACTCCTAGTCCTCACACCAGCATTAGGATTTCCTATGATACTCTCAATAGGATGATTCTTATTAATCCTAGATGTTTCTATCTCGTCAACTATAAGATTATCTCCTATATTAGATCCTATCTCGCCTAACGGGGGAATGACTTCAGACTCTACATTTTCTTCCTCATGAACTTTGTCCTCGGAGTTGTATCTTCAGTTGTTATAGGTTTGGAAGTTGATGGAAAAGTTCTCCTCGGAAAACTTTGACCGTCATCATTCAGATTCAATGATGATAAGTCTTGTTCGATTGTACCTGCATTTCCATCCAAAGGAATGTTAAATGATTCAAACAATTTGTCATAATCAAATATCCATTCCGGACCAGTTTGGGGTTCATGTGTATAACTTGTAACATCAATGTTATACACAATCTCCACTGTATTAAAAACCCGTTTGTTCGGTGTGTTAGGCACATAACCTAGGAAATAACCTTCGTCAGCCTTTTCACCAAACTTAGGTTGATGTTTTGTTTTCATTAATGTGCATGGTACCCCAAATGGATCGAAGCCAGTTAAATTAGGTGGCCTTTTATTCAAAACTTCGTAACAGGTTTTGTTCAGTGATTGACAGTAAGGACCCTGTTTAACACATGACAAGCGGCATTCACTGCCTCCCCCCAAAACATGGTAGGAAGCTTTGAATTCGAAAGCATGGTCATTGCTGCCTCAACCAAAGTCCTGTTTTTTCATTCGGCCACCCCATTTTGGTGTGGCTAATATGGTGCACTAAATTGATGCACGATGCCCTTTGATAGGCAATATACACCAATAACCGCGTTTTTAAACTCTGTTCCGTTATCACTTCTGATACATTTTTACCTGCGTTCCGTAAGAGTTCTCCACTTGGTCTAAGAACCCGTTTAGCTTTGCAGCTGTCTCGTCCTTTGTACCTAAAAAGAAAACCCAAGAAAATCATGAGTAATCATCAGTAATAACCAAACAATACCAACTAACACCTATGCTCCTTTTGTAGATTGGTCCGAACAAGTCCATATGCAACAAATCGAATGTGGCAGCTATTGAGTTCTGAGTGTTGGACTTGTGTGCCTTCTTGTGTTGTTTTCCTTTCTTGCACTGTAGACACTTGTCCTCGAACTGAAAACTCTTCATTGGAACACCTTGCACCAACCTATTTTTCATAATGTAATTCATTTTTCTTAGGTGCAAGTGTGCCATGCGTCTGTGCCATAAAACAGATTCAGTTTCTGAAGCCTTTGATAGTAAACATATTGGTCCCATCGAAGATTCTGGTTTGTTCATGTCCAGCATGTACAGGTCATTCTTCCTTGGAGCCCTCATGAGTATCCAACCTTCAGGTACTGTGAATCCCGGTTTCAGCACTAACGCCTCAGTATCAGTGAAAAGTACTGAGTTCTGCTTATCACGGATTGTGAACCAGTTTATCAACATGATAAACTTGATCCAGTTTGATAGTCCCATTAGTGACCACTCCAGTACCGGTGATATTTCCTCCTTTGTTACCAGCGAACGATACAAATCCCATGTTCCCTCCCTTGAAGTCTGTGAGTAGACTTCTTTCCCCTGTCATGTGTCTGGAGCAACCACTGTCGACGAACCACTTGTTGTTTAGACCTGTAGTTATCTCCAGCACATGAAAGAAAAGAGATTAGTTATCACGGGGAACCCAAGCCATGACTGACTTGGTAATACCATTCTCATCCACATACTTGAACTCTTTCAAATATCCATCTCTCCTTTCAGGTGACTTCGGTGTTTGATTTAGAGCCTGTTGTGGTGTAGAGTGATGTAAGTTCACTCTCGGCCTTTGTGTAGGCATTTGCTGTGGAGCTCTTGAATAATTTCGATTATAAGGCATGTCCGAGTGATATCCCTGAGCTCTACCTGGTGTTTGATGTCTTACAGGAGTGTGTGACCTAACCGAAGTGTAAGCTCTGCTAGGTGTAGTGCTCCTATAATTTTGTTGCGAACCTGACCTAGATTGATTAGAGACTCTATTTGGTGAATTAGTCCTAATCACTTCTTTAGTTCGACCTAACACATGTATTTGTTTCACAGCAGATTTTGGTGTGGTTTGCACAATTTTCTCGGTATTCTGAGAACCGCTTGTGCTTGCTACACTTTAAGGTTTATGTTGTTCCGGCTTTCCAGTCTTAGGTGTAGAGTCTACCTTCCTATGTGGACAACTAGAAGCAACATGTCCCTTTTCATGACATCTAAAGCAAGACATTTTGTCAATCGACTTCTTATGCGTGCCCTTTGACTTAGGTGTCTCACTAGTGTCGTGTTCTTTCGTCTCAGCTATAGTGACTGTTTCCTCCTCTTGATCATTAAATTCAATTTTTGCTTGTCCTACAGGCTTATCACTAGAGGATGATACAAATTTGACCTTCTTAATCTTGACATTATTACTAGTCACCTTAGCTTCTTTATCCTTAACTGGTTCAGACATAGGTTCAGGTTCTACCTCTGAGTCAACTGGTGTTTCAGTTTTCTCCTGAGGCTGAGGTACATAATTATCATTGAAAGGTGGAGGACTCTCATGATACCATAAACCTACAGGTTTCTTAGACTCACGCTGTGCATCTAAGATCTTCCCTAGGTTGAGTGATGAGTTCTTAAACTTTTCCAGTTTACTGTTTACCTCGACTACCTTAACCTTAGAGTCAGCTAGCTCTACTTCTTTGATCTTAAGCTCTTTGGTAAATGCCTCAACATGCTCATACATTAGTTCTAATCTAACAGACTGCTCACTCAGCTTGTCTTTTAGAACTATGACATCTTGTGCATCATCCTTAATCTTATTTCTAAGGTATTCCTTTATATCTAATAGGCTAAAGTTGTCTGATTTTAAGGATTCATTGGGAGCAGTTTTAGTTTGATATGATTCTAGTACGAAGTTTAATCTATCATTAGACGTAGCACATAAAACACATAAATCATGAAAAGTAGAGAAGTACAGAATTACCTTGGCGTGATCGGATTCCACATTTGCCATCTGTCCGGCGAACTCCAGAATCGTCTGATCTTCTGACTTTTCTACCAACATCGGACTAATATCATTCTGATTGTTGTCCCTTGTTTGTTCTTCTGCTCCGCCACTTCCAGTCTCAGTTACTTCAGCCATAAAGGCTCTAGCGTTCGACTCTGGATGTGTACTCCAGTCATATGTTCCATCTAGCTGTCTGTCAGATGTGACGTTGGTTAACAGACCAGCTATGTTTGCCTGACTGCTTGAACTACCCTGCTGATATCTCCCATGAGATTGATTCTAGTACTGGTTCTGGTAGTTCTCGACTTTCGGTCTTTGACATTCTCTAGCGAAATGTCCTAACCCTTGGCAGTTGTAACACTTAACTTTGGATTTATCAAACCCAATCTTATTGTTACTGACATTGAGATTTCTGCCCGTCCTCTTGATGAACCGTTTAACTCGCTGAGTTACCATGGCTAGTTGCCATTGCAGATCCATCTCCTCTAAATCATCAGGATCTACCTGATCATAATCCTCATCCCAAAGCGCAGGATCATTGATTTTTCCTTGAACGCAATTGCCATAGGCAGCCGCAAATGAAGCCAACAACTTTAGATGGTCTTCAGCTGATTTTGCGCTCATCGGCATCTTTGAATATCCCTGAGATGTTGATGCAGAATGAGTTTGCTTTTCTTCTGGTCTAGAGAACCCTAAGAAAGCTCGGCTCACTGAGTCTTCTGCTTCAACCGGAGTCGATGTTTCTCCTGAAAAGAATGTTGTAGTCGTCTTCGAGTTAGTTGCCCTGAAGGTTTGGACTTCCCAAAGTACATATCCGGATCATGTAATTGTTCATAATCCCTTTCCTTCTTTCAGCAATTCAAAGTTATAGGCCCTCAGCGTTCCTATCGCATTTTCTAGCGTTAGAGTATAGAACTTGTCTTCATCATGCTTTATCAGCGCCACATACATCTCCCATTTGGCTGGTAAAGCATCCAGAATTTTCACAATCTTCTCAGTCTCACTATACTCCACATCGTGGTTGTCTAACTCAGTTAACAAATGTTAAAATCTTGTAATTGTCTCATCCAGCTTTTCGTTATTCAAAGCTTTGAAGATTGCGATGCTGCTTGAGCATTTCCATTCTATTCTTCCTAACCCTAGGATTTCCCTCACACCTTTTCTCCAAAGCATCCCACAGCTCTTTTGCTGTCTTTTGATTGCGGAAAGTGTGCAAGATCTCCTGTGGTAAAGTCTTCTAATGATTGCGAATGCCTGGTTCTCGGCCTCATAAAGTTTCTTATCATCGTCCTTCATCTTTGAATATGATAAGACTCTTTGACGTCCTTCAACCTCTGCCGTAGGTGGAATTTATCCCTCGTCTATACAAATCCACATTCGCATGTCGTTGAATCTCGCGAAGTCGGCGAACCTATCCTTCCACCAATAGTAATCCTCCAATTTCATCAACTTAGGTGGAGAATTTGCTTTTCCAACCTCGTGGTCCATCTAAATAAACCTCTATAAACTTGTCATTGTTTCAAAAAAAAAATTTGAATTCAAACTTAGTTAATTTAATACGAAATTAATTTAAATTAATTTTTTCGAATTTGAGTAATTTCGAATCTAATTAATTTTAAACTTGTTTGGAATTAAAATCGAAATTAAGTTTGAAGTCCAACTAAAATCGAATCAAATGACAAATTCGAAGGTTTTACTAAAATCGAAATCCTTAATTCGAATTTAGAGTAAATTCGAAACCTGAGCAAATTCGAAATGGCCAAAATTGAATCAAACCCTAATGAACTTTGAAAGGAGCGTATTATCTGACAAACTCGAAATATGAGTAAACCCTAGTACCCTCTTAATATTCGAGCGCCGCAAGTTCGAAAAACGGCTAATACTTCGAGTTTTTCAAGGTTTCAAATTAAACCAATATTTTTATAAGTAAAAATATTAATTTCGACCAAAAACTTGAACTAATGCAAAGTATTTTCCGATATCGCACTTGATTAAACTCGGAATCCTCCAAAAACGTCCAAAAACATGATTTTGAACCGTCCAAAACGTCAAGAAACCACACGAAACTCTCTGATTGCAATAAAGTTCGAGATCGCCTTTTGCTTAATCACTCTCGAATTCTGCAAAAGCCTATCCCTCTGAAAGTCTTGAAAGTCATTTAATTAATCGAGTTTAACCCTTAATTATACTGACTTGGTTCGAGTTTGTCTAGGACAAGTTCAAATCTGGCCCATGGCCTATTCAAACTTGTCAATCTTGACAAATTCGAATCTAGCCTAAAGTCGAACCTTGACATTCAAACTTATGTTTCAACTTATGTTTTATCTTATGTTTGAATTTATCTTTGTAATTTATGTTTAAACTTCTTGTAATAGATTACATCAAGTTCAAACATACAAACAATCAATATCAAACATACATAATCAAACATATATCAAACACTAGTTAATATTCAATATCAAGTAAATTGACTTACACAAAATGCTATCTATACTTAGACTGCTATCGTCATACAGGATGTACTAACCAACACATGATTTGAAATTAGCAGTAGTTACTTTTGCACTCAAAATTTGGAGACACTACCTATATGGGACCAAGTGTCAGCTTTACACGGATCATAAGAGCTTAAAGCATATTTTCAGTCAGAGAGATCTTAATATGAGACAAAGGCGGGCAATGGAGCTTATTTAGGATTACGATTATGATAGTTTCTACCATCCTAGAAAAGCTAATGTACTAGCTGATACCCTAAGTCGCAAATTCAGTGTTTGTATGCCTTGTCACACGCAAGTTTTTCTTCAGCATTACTTGACGATATTCGAGCAGCTCAGATAGAAGCATTAAAAGAAGATAATTTTCAGCTCGAAGATTTGAAAGGTGAAAGGAAGTTGTTAACAGAGGATGCACAAGGCATAATGTGTTTTAAAGGACAAATGTGGGTACCGATGTTTGGAGATATTCGTGGGAGAATTCTGAATGAAGCTCACTAGTCAAACTTTTCTATCCATCCTGGCAGCACGAATATGTACTGTGAATTCAAGCCTGATTATTGGTGGCCAGGAATGAAAAGCATATACGTCAGCTAGTACCGAACTATTACACTTGTAGATTGGTCAAAGCCGAGCATCAGCAACCTTATGGTAGCTTGTAACTTTCACCGATCCCAGAATGGAAACGGGATAACATCCCAATGAATTGTGCGACAAAGTTACCTAAGACCCGAAAACAACATGTTGCAATATGGGTAATAGTCGATCGATTGACGAAGTCAGCGCATTTCATTCCAATTAGGGAGAATTATTCATTGGAGAAGGCTGGTAGAAATTTATGTTCATGAGATTTTTCCTCGGCATAGAGTACCTAAGTCAATAGTATCTGATTGAGATAACTGATTTACTTCGAGGTTCTGGATTGCTTTCCAACAAGGGTTAGGTACACAGATAACCATGAGTTCAGCTTATCATCCTCCTACAGATGGACAAAGTGAGAGAATTGTACTGACGTTAGAAGACATGTTACGCGCATGTGTGTTGGATCTAGGTGGTAGTCGGGATAAACTATTACCACAAGTTGAGTTTACGTACAACAGTTACCATGATATGATTAAGATGGCATCGTATGAGTTTCTTTATGGTAGGAAATGTAGAACCCCAACCTGTTGGTGGGAAATAGGTTATGTAGCTTTACGATCCCAACGATGTATGACACTCAATCTCAAAAAGAACATAATATTAAACCAAATGATTATCAATGTATTGAAACTTGTTAGAGAATGCAAATGACACACTCAATCTCACACACATACAATTGAAAAATTGTCTTGCAAAAACCCTAGAAAATGATTAATACAAAGGGTAAAGTCAGACAATAGTAATCTACTTTTGAAAATTTATCAATATAGTACGTCTACTTTTTTAAATATCGATATGGTACCTGTACTTCAATTTTTCATACCGATATGACCATATTTGTAATAGACCCCTGTTTTTCATACCATTAGAACCATGTTTAATATGTAAAAACCGGGCTCTATTATGTAAAATGACCATATCGATACAGAAAATTAAAGTACACATACCATATAGACAATTAAAAAAGTAGACGTACCATATCGATACGTTTTCAAAAGTAGGTTGCTATTGTATGGCTTTACCCCAAAGGCAACTATGAGGTAATTACAAAATAAACCTCTTACATATTTGAAATAAACTACAAGGAAATAAAACAAGATTCTAACTATTATAGAATTAACCCAACAACTTAATCACAATAAAAATAACTCTAACAATCTCCCCCTTTGTGATTAAGCAGCATCAAGAATAAGTGGGCTTCAAGTTTGTAACCAGCTTCCTTTAATCAAAGTACTCGTCCAGTTTCCTAACATACATACGAAATTCAAGGTCGTCCTGAACCAAAAGATTGATATCTCTGATAAACCTCGTTAGAGTGAGCAGCTTCCAATTATCTCTATCATGGCGTAAGGCTGCATTGACGTTGTCAATGCGATTTAGAAGCAGCTTTCTGATCAAGTACAAGGTTTCGTCGGAATAGCAACTCAAATCAACGATCCTTAGAAATTTCTTCTCCTTAAGTGAGTTTTCATAAACCACACCCAGAGTTGGTTTCTGAACTACTAGCCTGACATGCATGCGCTCAATATTTGGACAGGATTGTTGAGGAGCAAGGAGATTTACTTTTCTTTAATATGCCTCAAGAGCCATTTGGATGTCAAATATCATAGAAAGTGTCAATGATCTTCTCAGATATTTTATGATACACCTTTGGTCTTTTCTGAGGATAGTAGAGTTATCATTTAAGCGGAAGAAGTGAAGGTACAGGAGTTCTAGGTTGTGTAGATACAGTTTTGGAAAATATTCTTCAGAAAATGTCTATTCTCCTTTATCTTCTCTCACAACCTCAAATGTTGGATAAAGGATACTGATATATATTGAGACACTCCAACATTTTTGACCGTGGAGCATCTGAATCGAGACCTGACTTCACAATCCCTTTTTCCAGTGTGTCCGATCATCAAGAGGTAGATAGTTCTGTCCCTTTGTTCTAATTCTTCAGTGGACCAGTTAACCGTTTTCACAAACAGTTTTGCAAAATTCTCCTCCATATAACAACTCCTCACTCTTCTCCTTATTGAGTTGAGAGATTGAGCATCTAACTTTTGAGCATGACGTCTGTCTTTCTCCTGTTGCTTTGAAGAAGAAGAAATGGATGTCCTGGATAAATGATGTTCAAGTTGCCTCATAACATTTGGCGCAAAAGATCTTGCAGATTGACTTGAAGGATTCATCGCATCTGAAACTGGTCCCGGTTTAGGAATACTAGAGACACGAGATGGAGCCGGTATTTCTTTTATAAAGACAAGATCATCAAAAGGTTCCTCAACTTCAAGTTAAGAGGTGAACTCTTCTTGAGAAACCCCTTCCTTCCCTAGAAACTGATACTCAAGAAGACTTTTGAACATCATCTCTTTTTCTTCTTCTTCCTCTTCATCGGATTCAAGTACAATGATTTATGTTGGCTCTATCATCCTCAGAGGCGTTGGGTTAAACTCTTTAGAAGTGTCTTTTTCAGCTCCCCCTACAACTGGCAACCCTTCAAGCAAGTGATCAGTGATAGTCATTTGAAGTTCTGAATCTTCTTCTAAGGAATCACCGAACATGATTAAAGCATTTGAAGCTTCTTCTTGAACTACCTGCTCACTTTTATCTTTTTCTAATATCGGGCATTCTGAAAATGAAGCTCCCCCTATATTCAACTTTACATAACCAGTCTCAGACATTCTTTGACGTTTCTCCCCCTCAGGATGATTATGATCATCATGCTTTCGGTTAAGAGATGTAGCCTGAGACTGGCATGTTTGTTCAAGAGACTTAACCTTGGAGACAAGGTCGGTAACAATGGAGAGAAGTAATCCAACATTGTCATTAATGTTGTTGACTTTGATCTCCAAGATTCGCAGATCGGCTTTTGTCGTCGGTTCTTCAAATATAGTTCCAGATCTTTGGCGAGCAGGGGGTGTAGGTGGCGTAGAGGTCTAAGTTGCCTCGCTTTTACCCTTAATAAGTTTAAGGATAGCGGTATGGTGACTGTCAAACTCTTCAGAGGGAGAAGACTGGAACGTATCCACGTCTGCCCGGTAATGTAACCGGAGTCACGAAGATTCTCCGTTGGCACGACAGATGGTGAGTCTGTGTGGCCTGTGTCAGTGGTTGGCATGATATTAGCCTCAACAGGACTTCCTTCCATCATTCCAGTGTCACCAGGTGTGACATCAGGTCATGAAGTTCCAGCTTGGTCACAAAGACCAGCAGAGGGAGATGGTGTAAGTGTCCTATCAGGTTGGTCTATGTTTGAATGCACAGGCTCTAAATTTTGTGCATTAGAAAGGAGTTCAGTCAACTCGGGTTGTTTTTAACATATTTCAATACCTCCCACCTCCGAATGAGGTGGTGATAGATTTTATCAGTTCTCCCTATGCGCAAGTGAAACGGAAACCTGATGATAGGCATCTGAGTGGTCATGTTGGGGTTTTGCAGGTGACGGTGGGCGATCGTCGACTTTGTCGGCTCCCAACGAATGAGAGTTGACATTTTAAGGGGATGCCCGGCTGTTTAGAGAACACATTAACAAAAGAACACCAAAGTCAATCATTAAGAGTCCAATGTTAAAGCAGGTTGATTCACACAAGTTCCAGTCCCACTGAGTAAGATCTATATATAATATAAGTATAAATCAAGTCCATCAAATTTGGTTTATGAGCGATACATATTAACACACCAATAGTACTTTGAATCAACAATGAAGCACATATGTGGAATACATAGCTCTCAAACCAAGAACCCACTTAGACATAAAAACCACATACAGCAGTCCGAGATTTGTGTATTCATTTTTGACAAATAGCCAACGACTCTGAAAATTTATCCACAACCACATATCAACAACAAGAACAAAAGCTAAGTTTCAATAGATATGTTATTTCACAAATCAATGAAACATAGCTCCGAGACTTATTCCATACTTAGAGAATTAAACTTCAAACACATAGCACACAAGCATGTAGAAATTCAATCAATACTTGACACAAAACAAAATAGCACACTTAAGCTTCAAGACAGTGTGGAAAAAGAATTCAAGTCTCCCTGTTTTGGCAAGAAATGTAGTAGCCACATAGATGACTTATATATCTGAGATTTGTATTAAAAAGAAATAGCACCCTCATAAAGGACATCCAAGACTTAAGATGCTTTAAGTCTCGGATTTCAACAATCATCACACATGCATTCAGTCTGACACTTGTAGCATTCAAGATCCGAAACTTGGGATGAGACCGAGACTTGGGACATCAGAGACTTGTTAGCTTATCAATTTAAAAATTTTAAAATCCGAGACTTATGCTTCCGTGAGTAGGAAAGAACAACCATACATCCGAGATTTGATCAACCACATAGATGACTTGGGTTAGACTTGAATATCTTAGACTTGTGTTTTTCTTTGAAAATGAAACAGTTACATTTGAGACTCATTACTCTTGAAACAGAATCAGTTATAAAAATCAAGCAGAACTTTCTAGAATTGAGAACATCCGAGACTTGTGTTTGAAAATCAAAACATCCAAGACTTGAGTTGAAAATCAAAACATCCATGATTTGTTCAAATGACTAAGCAAAACTGATTAAATCCAATATTTGTTATGCAACACATCTAAGACTAGCGTATCACTCTGAGATGACTAAAGCAGAAATCCAGATCAAGCCCATGGATCAATCGATCAACAGGAAAACAACACACTCACACACACACACAAAACAAAAAACAACAACAAGAAAAACAACAAAAAAAACTAGAAAAAAAAAAAACTTTACCTTAGATTGGTCGACAGTAGACTTAGCTGAGGATGAACCAGATCTGGAGAGGACCGAATAAGAAGACGACAACGAATCTAAGAATAGGTTAAGAAAAGAAATCTATTGGTCCCCTCCTTTTTCTTTTATTTGAAACCCTAGACCCATCAAGTGAAATAGGTCGGGTTTGACCCAAGACAGAAAAAATGAACACTTTCAAATTAAAACTCCTTTTATCCTAATTATTTAGGAAAATGATTTCCTCCCGTTTTTTAAAGAACCCCGAAAAATAAGAAAGATAAAAGCTTAAAACAAGATGAAAAAAAACTTAAACTAATTAAAACTTAACTATTGACTAATACCAAAACCAAAAAAGTTTAAACAAACAAACACAAAAAAAAAAAGGCTTTTTGAATTCTTATAATTTTAAACATAGAATTGATATTAAATAAGTAACGTTTAAACAACAAGAAAAACAAACAAACAAAAATATAAAATCTTTTAAAATTTTAAACTTAAGTTGAAAACTAAACCAAAGACAATACGCAAAAAAAACTTTAAATGAAACAAAAACAAAAAAAAATCTTTTTGTTGAATTTTTTTTTAATATTAAACTTAAACGAAATATAACTTAAATTATCCTAATTAACTTTTAAAAAAACACACAAAAAATAAAATCATTTATAATTTTTTTTTTAATTTTAAACTCAAACAAAATATAACTTGAACTATCCTGGTAAATTTAAAACTCAAAAAAATAAAATCTTTTTGAATTATTTCTTTTAATATTAAAGTCAAACACAAATTCAACTTAAACTATCCTAGTAAATTCGAAACTCCCTTTCTTTTATGCTCCACCTACAAGGTTGCACACATGCAGACTTGTTGTAACATCCGGCACAAAACCAGGTTAGCAACTATGACCTAATCAGTATTTATTAGCAAGTTATAACCTAATCAGTGGTCATTAGCAATTAATCAAGGTGATTAACAAAGTTCATAAGGAAATTCAAGTCAATTAGAAATAATTTCATCGGTGCGATGAATAGACAAATTAATTAATCCGATCGATTTGCGATATGATGGATTAATTCAACTAAGTACATAATTAAATTAAGATTAGTGACACTAATCATGCATTAACGCACTTACTTAACACTAATTATGCAAGACTAAGACAATTTATTAAACAAATCTATTCAAAAGTATTTATAAATTTACATAAAAAGAAAAATACAAGAATACATTCTAAATACTATTATAAAAAAATGAAAACACATGATAATCTCTTAAAAAATCCAGCCATAGCTAGTACATAGTAGAGGTTGACTTCCATTTTTTTAATAAAAATCCCATACACAATCATCATCACATCTCTTCCTTTCAATTCATCCAAGATCTCACACTCAACCTCCACTTATACCATCATTTCAACATCTTTTTCATTCCTATAAATAGAGAGCTCATTTCTCATTCATCCTCACACCTTTGCAAGAGAAAAACCTCTCATTTTACTCTCTAAAAAATCATCCATAGCCACACACACACACACAACAAAAGTTGTTTTCTTTCTTTATTCTTCAAGAATTCAAGCTTTTCAAGAGTTTCTTTGGTGCAACTAGTTCAAGAACAACTCTTCTACACATTTTCATACTTCTAATACATC
Organism: Centrapalus pauciflorus; assembly: GCA_020465985.1. Taxonomy (NCBI): domain Eukaryota; kingdom Viridiplantae; phylum Streptophyta; class Magnoliopsida; order Asterales; family Asteraceae; genus Centrapalus; species Centrapalus pauciflorus. The sequence continues at coordinate 264,838 of JAANYP010002660.1, forward strand.
AAAGTAAGTAAATACACCTTACTACTTCTTATATTTATGTTAATACAAGTCTTGCATAATATATATAATCACCAACAACAAGTTTCATTAAAAGTCATGTTCATAAACAACTAGTTTTGTTTTAAAGTTTGTTTCTTCAAATGTGTTTATAAATATACAAACACATAAAGTAAACATGAATAATATGAAAATAAGTTATACAAATGTGTTTCATAGCCTTTTATACATGTGGGTTTTAAATAAACAACAAGAATCACAAGTTGTTTCAAGGTTATGAAATTTGGATTTTCGGCAGGATTATTACATCGACTTTGAAAAATCATAACTAATTTAAAACTTAAGGAAATGAGTTGATTCTTGTTTGAAAATTTATATCTATGTCTTAGCTAAATATCTGGAGGTTTTCATAATTTAATATGCCATGTTGAACCCCCAAATATTATTTGGGAACCCAGAAGTTTAACGGATCAAAAATGGCCAACGTAGGGTTTTTAACGAACCTTTTCCCTAACCTAAGCACCTCAAAAAAGGGCCTTTCTTAACTTGAAAAATTCTTTGTATATAGTAGTTTTATGACTATGAAAACCAAAGCCCAAATCATTTTGGAGCTTGGTCAAAAACAGCCACAAAGTAGGCCGAAAAACCTTTAAAAAGCTTGAAAATTATATATATATATATATATATATATATATATATATATATATATATATATATATATATATATATATATATATATATATATATATATATATATATATATAAACTTGACGTTTTAAGTGGGTTTATTTATAAACTTGTAAAGTAGGGTGATTTAAAACATAAAAACCTTTATACATACATATTATCATATATATGGGAGTTATTAACTCTCTCAACTCGGTTAAACACCTCAAGTCTCATCTCAAGTCATCAACGAAATCTACGTTTTTACGCTCATTTTGCCATCAATTTCCAGTGAGCCTTCATAGCCCCTATTTTCACATTGTTATCTTTTGGGGTAGAAATACATGCTACGTTTTCATATAGACACAGAAACTGCTTCATTTCTATTGTGTATTAAACATGTGGTTCCATCAGCCCTTAGATCAAGAACCGTTAGTTACATTTTTATGTAAGAGTAAATATATTATGGATAGATCTATCGGGATTAACGTCCCCCACCTTGGTTGGTCGCTCCAACTGCTAAAGGTGCATATATATTTAACATTACGGTATTACATTGGGGAATATTGCAGAGGGCAACCCATAATTAAGTTTCGGTTGCATGATGGTTTTATGAAATACATAACATGGAATTTATGTTTTATTAATTCAAACTCAACTGATGTTGTCCATACAAGTCATCTTTACGTGTAAACCTATGAACTCACCAACAATTTTGTCGACGTATTTTAGCGTGTACTTTCAGGTAATTAAAGCACGTGCACAGCATCAGAAGCATTCCAAGGCTTCCGTTCATTTTGGAGTCGCACCAATTTCAAGACTGGGAGATTTATTTGCATCATATTTGATAATTTAATTATGTATTTAAATCTCTGTAACTTGGGAACTACTCTTTATTTTATTCGGGCTATGTAAAACAATTCTATATTTTGAAGTTATATCAATGTATTTTTTTTAAAACGTCCATATAGTGGTTGTTCACTTGATGATGACTATGCTTCCGTGACGTCACGCTTCGTTGCCAAAGGGGGTAATGGGGTGTGACACTTGTATTTAAACCCGAATGAATATCCCAAAACTTACTTGATGATGACCCATGTAAAGCACAACACACAATGATTTTCTCAGAATCAATAATCACGAAAGACAAGTTGTACATTCGTCCCAGTTTAAGAATATTTTATAGTACCCTCACACACAGTTGATTGTATTTGATGATACAGATCAACTAGAGGATTCAGCATGCCTATCTGACTTACTAAAAACCGTAAACGAGGCTCGTCTAGGGGTTTTGTAAACATGTCAGCAAGCTGAAATTCAGTACCAACAAAATATAATTCAACTGTACCATGTTCTACATGATCTTTTATGTAATGATATCTGATATCTATGTGCTTTGTCCTTGAGTGCTGAAATGGATTGCAAGATATAGTGGTCGTTCACTTGATTATGACTATGCTTTCGTGACGTCACGCTTCGTTGTGAACCGGGGTAACGAGGTGTGACAGATTGGTATCAGAGCCATAGTTATAGTGAACTAGGTTGAATTAGTACCCTAGATTATAACTACACTTAGGTCTTACAAAATTTTAGAAAATACGTTGTAAATAACTATACACTATCAATGGACCTTGATGACAGAAACATGTCGAATAACACAATCATCATCCTGTTTGACTCCGAAGATGAGTACACCCCTTTGAGCCCGGAGGTCACGGAGATGTTCATAAAATAGGATCCTTCAGAGGAGAAAGACCCCTCCGAAGAAGAAGACCCGATGGAGGAGTCCAAGGAAGAACTCATAAAGGAAGAGCCCATGGAGGAAGATGAATCCTCCAGCGGATGGGGAGAACCATCTGGAGAGGACCCACCATCCCCAGTGGCCCCCTCCTACATCCCATACCACCCAGCGGTCCCATCTCACCAAAGTTACCGCCCCCACCACAACGGGCAACGCATGAAGTTCACGACCCGAAAGCGGGTAATCATCCTAAGACGATAGTCTATCCTTATCCCGGCTCCTGAGCCAAGCCCACCACAGCAGCGACGGGAAAACGCTCGTAAATGGGGCTGGATGCCCGAGTCCTTCCAAGAGTGAAGGCAAGAGGAGGCAATCCCCTCCCAGTTCGAAGTCGGAGGACCATCCTCCGCACCGACCCCACCACTTACTCAAGAACCCGCAGACCAGACTGTGTCCCTGCTAGTGGCAAGAGTCACTTGGGACGATGTCCAAATCCGACTACTCAACCAGGATATTGGGGAGATCACTTCGAGGATCGAGCGTGAAGAAATGCAGAATACAAATACCTTCTTGGCCAACCAGCACGCTTTAACTATCCAACAAGACGGACTGGAGGAACTCCGTCAGAGACTGGCCGACTGCGAGGCACGCAACAAGGCGCTGACTCAACGCCTCAATGCCCTGGAGCAGGGAGAGACCGCCGATCACTCCCACACTTAGTGCTTTTCTATCATTGTAATTGTAAGAACTATGAATATATGTGTTTTTGTTAGAATAGGACTTGAAAGTTTTTGGGTAACAACCCGACCCCTATGTAAGAAATTATGTATCAAGCCCTTTATTAATGAAAAATTAATTTTAACTATGCATTGGTGTTTAATGTAATAGAACTATATGCCTTAAGAAAATTCAAACTTTTAAGACTCAACTTCTTACACTATGTTCTTTTTTAAACTTTAAGATAATGCCGCACAGCTGAGATCGAGCAACTCATTGCTCAACGAGTGGAAGGTACTATAGCCACCTATGAGACTAACTGAAACAGCAACGGAAGAGCAAGCTGCACTACAGGAGGGTCTGACTCAACCTAGAAAGGTTGTGGTGTTATGGAATTTCTAAGCTCTAAGCCTCGATACATCAACGGGACGAAAGGCGCAGTCGGACTAGTTCACTGGTTCGAGAAACTTGAGTCTGTATTCCACGTTAGTGGCTGTATCGAGGATGAAAAAGTCAAGTTCGCTACCCACACTCTTCAGGACGGTGATTTGACTTGGTGGAATTCATATGCCCAGTCTGTTGGAATTTACATGGCTTACCAACTCGCCTGGACTGAGTTGAAGCAGATGATGACAGATGAGTACTTCCCGCGAAATGAACTACAAAAGATGGAGTCCGAGTTCTAAAATTTGTCAATGAAGGGAACGGATGTTGCCGGGTATACTAACCATTTCCACGAGTTAAGCCTACTATGCCTAGAAATGGTTACTACGGAGTACAAGCGTATTGAGCACTACATTTGGAGACTCGCTCCTCAAATTCAAGGGAATGTCACCGCATCCAACCCAACTACAATTCAAGGCGCCATTCGGATGGCAAATAATTTAATGGATCAAGTGGCCAGGAGAATGGAGGCCAAGGCAGGGGAGAACAAAAGAAAATGTGGAGACAAATCAGGGAAAGGTTAGGGCTTACAGTCTAAGAAACCCGAAAACATCAAAGCCTTTGTCGCCGGAGCTGAGCCAAGGAACGGCTATACCGACAACAAATCATTGTGTAACTGATGCACCTACCATCACGTAGGTCCCTGTCCAACCCCTTGCGGGAAATGTAAGAACCTTGGTCATTTGACCTAAGATTTTAAGTATAACGCCAACGGTAACAACAGCGGCACGCAAAGTAGCTGCTTCGAAAGTGGGATAGCTTGGCACTTCAAGAAGGACTGTCCAAAGTTAAAGAACGGTGGTGGAGCTCAAGGGAGAGCCTTTGTGTTAGGAGCAGGCGATGCTCGTCAATACCACAACATAGTAATTAGTACATTCCTTCTTATGATATGTATGCTTATGTGCTGTTAGATACTAGGGCTGATAGAAGCTTTATATCTTCTAAGTTTAGTGAAAAACTTAATGCCACTATTTCCCCATTAGACATTCTTATGCCGTAGATATAGCTGACGGAAAGTTGATTGAAGCAAATAGTATAATTAAGGAGTGCACACTAAAATTATCTATTCATCCCTTTAAGATAGACTTGATGCCTATTGAACTCGGAAGCTTCGACGTAGTTATTGGTATGGATTGGTTGTCAGACTACCATGCCGAAATCCTATGTGGTAAGAAGGTCGTAAGAATACCACTTAAGAAAAAGAAAGTCTAACAGTCCAAGGATAAAGAAAGAATCGCCCGTTGAACGTCATCTCTGGTTTAAGAAAGTTGAAGTGCCTTCGACGAGGTTGTCAAGTCGTATTAGTGCAACTAGTGGAAAAGGAGTCGAACGAGCAGCGACTCGAAGAAATCCTGGTAGTTCGTGACTACGCAAAAGTTTTTCCTGAAGATTTTCCTTGGCTTCCATTAGCTAGGCAAGTAGAATTTAAAATTGACTTAATGCCTGGAGTTGCACCTGTTGTACGAGCACCTTACCGATTAGCCACGTCAGAGATGCAAGAATTATCCAATCAGCTGCAAGAACTGTTGGATAAACGATTCATCCGACCAAGTTCCTCACCTTGGGGAGCTCCGCTCTTATTTGTAAAGAAGAAGGACGGATCCTTTAGGATGTGCATCGATTACCGAGAGCTGAACAAGTTAACAATCAAAAACCGATACCCTCTCCCCAGAATCGACGACCTGTTCGATCAACTGCAAGGATCCAGTTACTACTTTAAGATTGATCTGCGGTCTGGATACCATCAAGTTAAAGTGCGGGAGGAGGATATTCCAAAAACAGCCTTCAGAACTCGTTATGGACATTACGAATTTCAGGTGATGCCATTCGGTTTGACCAACGCACTAGCCGTATTCATGGACCTTATGAATCGGGTGTGTAAACCGTATTTGGACAAGTTCGTGATTGTGTTCATTGACGATATGCTTATCTACTACCGAAGCAAAGAAGAGCATGAGCATCATCTGAAGTTAATTTTGGAGCTTCTAGATAAAGAGCAGCTATAGGCAAAATTTTCCAAGTGTGATTTTTGCCTTCGAGAAGTGAAATTCCTTGGGCACGTGATCAACAGTCAAGAAATACAAGTAGAGCCATCATAAATCGAGGCCATTAAGAACTGGGCAACTCCGACAACTCCCACAGAAATCAGTCAGTTCTTAGGTCTTGCTAGTATAGGCGTTTTATTGAAAACTACTCGAAGATAGTTGGTTCCCTGACGGAATTGACTCGAAAAGATGGGAAATACAATTGGGGTGAAGATCAGGAAATGGCATTCCAACTGCTAAAGCAACGGTTGTGTAGTGCACCTATTCTTTCCTTACTGGAAGGAACAGAAGATTTCGTGGTTTACTGCGATGCCTCACACAATGGATTGGGTTGTGTGTTAATGCAAAGAGACAAGGTTATCGCTTATGCATCATGGAAACTTAAAGTTCAAGAGGTAAACTACACGACTCACGACCTGGAGCTTGGAGCTGTGGTATTTGCTATCAAGATACGGAGGCACTACTTTTTACATTACTAAGTGCACAGTGTTTACAGACCACAAGAGCCTTCAGCATATTCTAAATCAGAAAGATTTAAACAAGAGGCAACGACGTTGGGTTGAGCTGTTCAGTGATCAGGACTGTGAGATCCGTTATCATCCAGGCAAGGCAAACGTTGTAGCTGATGCCTTAAGCCGAAAGGAACGTGTTAAGCCTTTGAGAGTCCAAACTTTGGTCATGACTATACAATCAAACCAGAACTCTCAAATCTGCGAGGCACGGGAGGAAGCACTCAAGGAGGGAAACCTACTGGATTAAGCCTTGGAAGGAATGGATAAACAGTTTGTGACCAAGACCGATGAATGCCGATACTTCATGAACCGGATTTGGCTACCGAAGTTCGGAGGGTTAAGGAAGCTGGTCATGGATGAAGGGCATAAGACAAGATATGTTATTCACCCAGGATCAGATAAGATGTATCACGACTTGAAGGACCTATACTGGTGGCCAAACAGGATGGCTGACATTGCTACATATGTCAGCAAGTGCTTAATTTGAAGGTTAAGGCTGAGCACCAGAAGTCATCAGGATTATTGATACAACCAGAGATACCACAATGGAAGTGGGAAAGAATAACCCCGGACTTCATAACCAAGCTGCCAAAAACTTCTGGTGGTTATGACACCGTTTGGGTGATTATGGATCGACTCAAAAAGACTGCGCATTTCCTACCAATCAAGGAGACTATTAAGATGGATAAGTTAACACGAATATATCTTAAAGAAGTTGTCTCAAGGCATGGAGTTCCCATATCGATTATATCAGATAGAGACAGCCGGTTCACGTCACAGTTTTGGCAATCATTACAAGAGGCATAGGGTACGCGCTTAGATATGAGTACAACTTACCATCCGCAAACTGACTGTCAAAGTGAAAGGACCATTCAGACGTTAGAAGATATGCTAAGGGCATGTGTGATTGACTTTAGTAAAAGTAGGGACAGACATCTGCCGTTAGTCGAGTTCTCCTACAACAATAGGTATCACTCGAGCATTAAGGCTACTCCGTTCGAGGCACTTTATGGACGAAAGTGTTGATCGTCGATTTGTTGGGCTGAGGTAGGGGATAGCCAAATGACCGGTCCTGAGATCATTCACGAGACTACCGAATGGATAATACAGATTCAGAACCGATTAAAGATCGCACGGGATCGGCAGAAAAGCTATGCAGATGTTAGACAGAAGGATTCGGAATTCCATGAAGGAGATCAAGTATGCTGAAAGTCTTACCTTGGAAAGGTGTAATCCGTTTTGGGAAACGAGGAAAACTCAATCCTCGTTATATCGGACCATTCAAGATTTCCAAAAGAATTGGTCCGGTAGCCTACCGACTCGATCTGCCCTAGAGCTAAGTAATGTACATAATACCTTCCACGTGTCCAACCTAAAAAAATGCTTGTTCGACGAAACACTCTTCATACCCGTGGACGAATAGGAGATAGATGATAAGTTGAACTTCATTGAACAACTCGTAGAAATAATAGACCGATAAGTCAAGAAACTAAAGAACTGCCGAATTCCGATAATAAAATTTAGATGGAACTCTAAGTGAGGCCCTGAGTTTACATGGGAACGTGAAAATCAGTTTCGCAAAAAATATCCTCAGTTATTCTCAAGTGCTCAATCAGTGGAGAATGCGAGCTAATTTCGGGACGAGATTCCCTTAACAAGGGAAGACTGTAACATCCGGCACAAAACTAGGTTAGCAACTATGACCTAATCAGTATTGATTAGCAAGTTATTACCTAATCAGTGGTCATCATAAATTAATCAAGGTGATTAACAAAGTTCATAAGGAAATTCAAGTCAATTAGAAACAATTTCATCGGTGCGATGAATCGACAAATTAAGTAATCCGATCGATTTGCGATATGATGGATTAATTCAACAACGTACATAATTAAATTAAGATTAGTGACAGTAATCATGAATTAATACACTTACTTAACATTAATTATGCAAGACTAAAACAATTCATTAAACAAATGCATTCAAAAGTATTTATGAAATTACATAAAAAGGGAAATACAAGAATACATTCTAAATACTATTATAAAAAAAAGTGAAAATACATGATAATATCTTCAAAAATCAAGCCATAGCTAGTACATAGTAGAGTTTGACTTCCATTTTTTTATAAAGCCCCATACACAATCACTATCACATCTATTCCTTTCAATTCATCCTAGATCTCACACTCAACCTCCACTTTCACCATCATCTCAAGATCTTTTTCTCTCCTATAAATAGAGAAATCATTTCTCATTCATCCTCACACGTTTGCAAGAGAAAAACCTCTCATTTTACTCTCTAAAAATCGTCCATAGCCACACACACACACAACAAAAGTTGTTTTCTTTCTTTATTCTTCCAGAATTCAAGCTTTTCAAGAGTTTCTTTCGTGCAAGTAGTTCAAGAACAACTCTTCTACACATTTTCAAAATTCTAATACATCAAAGTAAGTAAATACTACCTTATTACTTCTTATATTTATGTTAATATAAGTCTTGCATAATATATATATTCACCACAAACAACAAGTTTCATTAAAAGTCAAGTTTATAAACAACTAGTTTTGTTTTAAAGTTTGTTTCTTCAAATATGTTTATAAATATATAAAAACATAATGTAAACATGAGTAATATGAAAACAAGTTATATAAATGTGTTTCATACGTTTTATACTTGTAGGTTCTGAATAAACAACAAGAATCACAAGTTGTTTCAAGGTTATGAAATCCGAATTTTCGGCAGAAATATTACACCGACTTTGAAATATCATAACTAATTCAAAACTTAATGAAATGAGTTGACTTTTGTTTCAAAAGTTAGATCTATGTCTTAACTAAATATCTGGAGGTTTCCATAGTTTAATATGGAGTTTTGATCCCCCAAATATTATTTGGGAACCCGGAAGTTTAACGGCTCAAAAATGGCCATCATAGGGTATTTAACGAACCTTTTCCCTAACCTAAGCACCTCAAAAAAGGGTCGTTTTTAACTTGAAAAATTCTCTGTACATATTAGTTTTATGACTATGAAACCAAAGCCCAAATCGTTTTGGAGCTTGGTCAAAAACAGCCACGAAGTAGGCTGAAAACCTTTAAAAAGCTGGAAAATTATATATATATATATATATATATATATATATATATATATATATATATATATATATATATATATATATATATATATATATATATATATAAGCTTGACGTCTTAAGTGAGTTTATTTATAAACTTGTAAAGTTGGGTGATTTAAAACATAAAAACCTTTATACATACATCTTATCATATATATGGGAGTTATTAAGTCCCTCATATCATCTAGCACTCAGTTAAACACCTGAAGTCTCATCTCAAGTCATCAACGAAATCTACGTTTTTACGCTCATTTTGCCATCAATTTTCGGTGAGTCTTCATAGCCCCTATATTCACACTGTTATGTTTTGGGGTAGAATTCATGCTATGTTTTCATATAGACACAGAAACTGCTTCATTTCGATTATGTATTACACATGTGGTTCCATCAGTCCTCAGATCATGAACAGTTAGTTATATTTTTATGTAAGCGCAAATATATTAAGGATAGATCTTTCGGGATTAATGTCCCCCACCTAGGTTGGTCGCTCCAACAGCTAAGGGGTGCATATATATTTAACATTACGGTATTACATTGGGGTATACTGCACAGGGAAACTCATAATTAAGTTTCGGTTGCATGATGGTTTATGTAATACATAACATGGAATTTATGTTTTATAAATTCAAACTCAACTGTCGTTGTCCATACAAGTCATCTTTACGTGTAAACCTATGAACTCATCAACAATTTTGTTGACATATTTTGGCGTGTACTTTCAGGTAATTAAGGCACGTGCACAACATCGGAAGCATTCCAAGGTTTTCGTTCATTTTGGAGTCGCATCATTTTCAAAACTCGGAGATTTATTTGCATTTTTGAAAACGTCCATATAGTAGTCGTTCACTTGATGATGACTATGCTTCCGCGACGTCACGCTTCGTTGCCAACGGGGGTAACGGGGTGTGACACTTGTATTTAAACCCGAATGAATATCCCAAAACTTACTTGATGATGACCCATGTAAAGCACAACACACAATGATTTTCTCAGAATCAATAATCACGAAAGACACGTTGTACATTCGTCCCAGTTGAAGAATATTTTATAGTACCCTCACACACAGTTGATTGTATTTGATGACACAAGTCAACTAGAGGATTCAGCATGCCTATCTGACTTACTAAAAACCGTAAACGAGGCTCGTCTAGGGGTTTTGTAAACATGTCAGCAAGCTGAAATTCAGTACCAACAAAATATAATTCAACTGTACCATGTTCTACATGATCTTTTATGTAATGATATCTGATATCTATGTGCTTTGTCCTTGAGTGCTGAAATGGATTACAAGATATAGCATTAGCAGCATGAGAGTCACAATAAATCGGGATATTGGAAAGCGATTATCCATAGTCACGGAGTTGTGTTCTCATCCACAGAACCTGAGAGCAGCAGCTTGCAACTGCAACATACTCAGCTTCAGCTGTGGATGTGGAAACACAATTCTATTTCTTGGATGGCCAGTTCACTAACCTATCTCCCAAAAAATGTATGCCTCTGGATGTGCTTTTTGTGTCTCTGCGGCAACCTGCAAAATCGGCATATGAGAATGCAGTTAGATCAAAGTTGGTTCTCTTTGGGTACCATAGACCTTTTGGCGTTGATACCAATTGTAGCTTTACGATCTCAATTATGAATAGCACTTAATCTCACAAAACACACAATATTAAACCAAATGATTATCAATGTATGAAACTTGTGAGAGAATGCAAAAGACACACTGAATCTCACACACATACAATTGAAAAATTGTCTTGCAAAAACCTCAGAAAAGGTTTAACTAAAAAAGGCAGCTATGAGGTAATTACATAATAAATCTCTTACATATTTGAAATGAAGTACAAGGAAATAAAATAAGATTATAACTATTACAGAATTAACCCAACAACTTGATCACAATAAAAATAACTCTAACATGTGAGGCTCACAGGGTTAGTGTTATTGCAAGAAACTAATGACAAGGTAGAAATTGTTAGACATCATATTAGAGTACCACAAGATAGACAAAAGTCATATCATGACGAAAATCATAAAGCTAAGGATTTTCAAGTTAATGACTGGGTTGTGTTAAAGGTTTCTCCTATGAAGGGAGTGGTAAGGTTCATTAAGTGAGGTAAGTTAGCTCCGAGATATGTTGGGCCTTTTAAGGTGGTTAAGCGAATAGGGAATTAGTGCTATTGTTTGGAGTTACCTAAGGAAATGGTGAATCTACATCTAGTATTTCATGTAAGCAATCTACAGGGATGTTTGAAACCTGATGATGAGCAGTTAGCGTCTTATGGTGAAGTGCAAGTCAATGAGAAGCTTGATTTTGAAGAGGAGCTAGAGTGCATTTTGGACGCTATATTTAAAAACATTAGGAATAAGAATATTGATATGGTTCTCGTACAGTGGAAGCGTCACTGAGGATCAGCCAAGACTTGGGTAGCAAAAGCACTAATGAAGAAGTAGTACCCACAGTTGTATGAAACTGCATGACTTCAAGGACAAATTCCAAGCGTGGTGGACTCATATTTGTGACATCCCAATTCTTAAGTGTGAAATTACACAATTAAGATTTAAGCTTGCTTGAGATTTTAATTAATAGAAGTTGGTTGATAATTAAATGAGTTTAATTATTATGAGATTTTATGTAAAATGTTTAAATTTATGTTATATGTGGAAAATTTAATGTATCTTTCAATTTGTTGGAAAATATTTAAATGAAGAATTGTAGCAAATCCATTGTTCAGGTACGAATTTGAGCATTAGTGTGTGTTCTTGAGAAAAATGAACACGTTATGCATGATTAAGTGTTGGAAATTTTACATGCATTAGTTGTTATTTGATTATCAGTTGTATTTATGGGTTTATAACTGACAAAATTGGACTTTCTTGCATATGTATTCTGTGAATTTTTTAATCTGGAAATAAGTTAAGAAACATTTTGAGTTCATAAGACTCGAAGTTCGAGTTCAACACACTTGACCTCGAGTCCTTCAGATTCGAACTAAAATTTGATAGACTTGATATTTCGAGTTCAACATAAGTGGGTTTCGAGTATTGTTATTGTGACCTAAGTTAAATTTTAAGCCTATGTTTGATAAATTGAGTAGAGTAGAGCTCGAATCAAATGTAATCAAGCCGAGAAAAGTATTCGCAAAATTCATATATTAAAAGAGCCAAGTCGAAGCTCATGTCCAATAGACTCGAACTCGAGTCCAGTAGGGTCGAGCTCGAGTCTAAAAATTAGTTGGAATTTTCAGTTTTTAAGCACCTTTGAGCCTAGACATCGTAGTTGTAAGCACCATTTAAGCATTATACTTTGATATTTTATTGAGCAAAGCAATATTTGAGCACCATAAGCCTAAAGCAAGTATGTTTTAAGCCGAGATCGAGTATTAAAGCCTAAGTTGAGCCTTGATAACACTCTGAAACATTTTTATGTAATTTTGAGTAGACTAAGCACCTTTTTAGCATATTTGAGCAAACTTGTGCATGTTTCAGCAAGCCTGAGCAAATCTGAGCAGTTCTGAGCTATCTGAGCATATATTTGAGCACGTACAGCACCCGTGAGTTGTAGTTAGTCATGTGTATATGTATTTTTATGTTAATTTGGGACATATATTGTTTCCTTAAACGTTATTGACATTCTTTCAGCTTTCATGAGTAACAGTTAATAGTGAGGCATGCGTTGCCCTGTGAACTCTGCTGCATGATCTATCTATTCCCTAGAGCATTATTGAGCATGAAGCATACATAACATGAGCCTGATAGTTCTACACAAGCACTAAAGTATGAGGATGGCATTAGCATTGTCCTTAAGCATGCATGAGATTTCGTTGATTTCCCTTTAGTATATATTGAGCAACTCTGACGAGAAACCGCTATATTTGAGCATATTACGGGTAGCTAGCCCCGTATAGGTTGATCTCCGCTTGCGCGCGCTGAAGTGGTTGATGTTTCCTATCCTTGAGTTTGTGTCCCAAATTCAAAACATAAGATTCACCTGGAGCATGAGCAAGATGTAACATCCGACACTAAACCAGGTTAGCAACAAATGACCTAATCCGTATTTAATAGCCAATTATAATCTAATAAGTGGTCATTAGAAATTAATCAAAGTAATTAACAATGCTCATTAGATAATTCAACTCAATTAGAATCAAATTCATCGGTGCGATGAATCGGGAAATCAATTAATCCAATCAATTTACAATATGAGGGATTAATTCAACTAAGTACATAATTAAATTATGATTAGTGACACTAATCAAACACTAATACAATTACTTAACATTAATTATGCAAGACTAAAACAGTTCATTAAAACAATGCATCCATAAGTATTTATGAAATTACAAGAAAAGGGAAATACAGGAATACATTTCTAAATACTTTTATACAAAAAAAAAATAAAAATACATGTATAATACATGTATGGCCGGCCATAGGCATGTGGTGTATTAGAGTTTGACTTTTATTTTTTTAATATTACTTTAAACACAATCATTTTGTTTAAAAGTGCACTCTACCTTTTCATCCATGCCTTTCATCATTTGAAAGACCAAAAATTTCTCTATAAATAGGGACCTCATTCTCTTTCATTTTCCACACTTCAAACATCAAAAATCCTCTTCTTTTCTCTCTAAAAATCCGGCCACCTCATTCAAAGCCAAAAGAAAATTGCAACTTTGCATTCTTTCAACATTTCAAGAGTTTTTGGTGCAAGTCTTGCAAGGATTTCAACTTCTCCTCAAAATCATACTCTAAATACATCAAAGTAAGTAAATACTAGCTTATTTCATCATACATTTATGTTTATATAAGTCTTGCATAATATATATAATCACCAACAACAACAAGTTTCATAATAACTCATGTTTATAAATTTCTAGTTTTTTTTTTTTTAAGTTGTTTCTTTAAATGTGTATATGAATATATGAATACATCATAAAAGTGTTAATATTATGAAAACAAGTGATATATATGTGTTTCATAACTTTTATACAAGTAGTCTTTGAATAAACAACAAGAATCATAAGTTATTTCAAATTTATAAACTGCGGATTTTCGGCAGAAAATTTATATCGACTTTGAAAAATCATAACTAATTCATAACTTAACAGAGCTGACTCGGAAAGATGTAAAGTATATATGGGGTGAAGAACAGGAAAGGCATTTCAACAATTAAAGCAAAGATTGTGTAGTGCACCAATTCTGTCCTTACCTGAAGGGACAGAAAATTTTGTGGTCTACTGTGATGCCTCACACAATGGATTAGGTTGTGTGCTCATGCAAAGGGATAAAGTCATTGCTTACGCATCGCGGCAGCTCAAAATCCACGAGGTGAACTATACGACTCATGACTTGGAGCTTGGAGCAGTGGTGTTTGCTCTCAAAATATGGAGGCACTACCTGTACGGAACTAAGTGCACGGTGTTCACAGACCATAAAAGCCTTCAGCATATTCTAAATCAGAAAGAGTTAAATATGAGGCAACGTCGTTGGGTTGAGCTGCTTAGCGATTATGACTGTGAGATTCATTATCATCCGGGGAAGGCGAATGTTGTAGCTGATGCCTTGAGCCGAAGGAACGGGTTAAACCATTGAGAGTCCGAGCTTTGGTCATGACTATACAGTTAAACCTAACCTCTCAAGTCCGCAAGGCACAAGAAGAAGCAGTCAAGGAGGGTAATCTATTGGATGAAGCCTTGAGAGGAATGGATAAGCAGTTTGAAATTAAGCCAGATGGATGTCGGTACTTCATGGGCAGAATTTGGCTACCGAAATTCGGAGGAGTAAGGAAGCTGGTCATGGATGAAGGGCATAGAACAAGATATGCTATTCATCCAGGGTCAGATAAGATGTACCACGACTTGAAGGGAATGTACTGGTGGCCAAACATGAAGGCTGACATTGCTACCTATGTCAGCAAGTGCTTAACATGTTTGAAGGTTAAGGCTGAGCACCAGAAACCATCAGGATTGCTAGTTCAACCAGAAATACCCCAGTGGAAGTGGGAGAACATCACCATGGATTTCATCACCAAGTTGCCAAAGACTTCTGGAGGTTATGACACCATTTTGGTGATTGTGGATCGACTTACCAAAACCGCACACTTCCTGCCAATCCAGGAGACTGATAAGATGGATAAGTTAACACGAATCTATCTTAAAGAAGTCGTCTCAAGGCATGGAGTGCCAGTATCAATTATATCAGACAGGGACAGCTGGTTCACATCAAGATTTTGGCAGTCATCGCAAGAAGCACTGGGTACACGCTTGGATATGAGTACAACCTATCACCCGCAAACGGATGGTCAGAGTGAAAGGGCGATTAAGACTTTGGAAGACATGTTAAGGGCATGTGTTATCGACTTTGGAAAAAGTTGGGACAGGCACCTGCCATTAGTTGAGTTTCCTATAACAACAGCTATCACTCAAGTATTAAGACCGCCCCATTCGAGGCACTCTATGGGCGAAAGTGTCGATCACCACTTTGTTGGGCTGAAATAGGAGATAGTCAGATTACTGGAACCGAGATCATCCAGGAGACTACAGACTAGATAGCCCAGATTCGTAACCGATTAAAGATCGCGCGGGATCGACAGAAAAGTTATGCAGACGTTCGACGGAAGGATTTTGAATTTCAAGAGGGAGATCAAGTAATGTTAAAAGTCTCGCCTTGGAAGGGCGTAATCCGTTTTGGGAAACGAGGAAAACTCAATCCTCGTTATATCGGACCATTCAAGATCACCAAAAGAATTGGCCCGGTAGCCTACCGACTCGATCTACGCCCAGAGCTTAGTAACATTCAATATACCTTCCAGGTGTCCAATCTTAAGAAGTGTCTGGCTTATGAAACACTTGTTATACCCATGGACGAGCTAGAATTAGATGATATGTTGAACTTTATTGAGCAACCCATGGAAATAATGGACAGAGAGGTCAAGAAACTAAAGCACAGCCGGATCCCGATAATAAAAGTCAGATGGAACTCTAAGCGAGGTCCTGAGTTTACGAGGGAACGCGAAGATTAGTTCCGAGAAAAATACCCACAGCTGTTCTCAAATACTCAAGCAGTGGAGAACACGAGCTAATTTCGGGACGAAATTCCCTTAACAGGGGGAGACTGTAACATCCGACACTAAACCAGGTTAGCAACAAATGACCTAATCCGTATTTAATAGCCAATTATAATCTAATCAGCGGTCATTAGAAATTAATCAAAGTGATTAACAATGCTCATTAGAAAATTCTACTCAATTAGAATCAAATTCATCGGTGCGATGAATCGGAAAAACAATTAATCCGGTCAATTTACAATATGCGGGATTAATTCAACTAAGTACATAATTAAACTATGATTAGAGACACTAATCAAACACTAATACAATTACTTAACATTAATTATGCAAGACTAAAACAATTCATTAAAACAATGCATCCATAAGTATTTATGAAATTACAAGAAAAGGGAAATACAATAATACATTTCTAAATACTTTTATACAAAAAAAAATGAAAATTCATGTATAATACATGTATGGCCGGCCATAGGCATGTGGTGTATTAGAGTTTGACTATTATTTTTTTAATATTACTTTAAACACAATCATTTTGTTTAAAAGTGCACTCTACCTTTTGGTGCAAGTCTTGCAAGGATTTCAACTTCTACTCAAAATCATACTCTAAATACATCAAAGTAAGTAAATACTAGCTTATTTTATCATACATTTATGTTTATATAAGTCTTGCGTAATATATATAATCACCAACAACAACAAGTTTCATAAAAACTCAAGTTTATAAATTTCCAGTTTTTGTTTTTAAGTTGTTTCTTTAAATGTGTTTATGAATATATGAATACACCATAAAAGTGTTAATATTATGAAAACAAGTGATATATATGTGTTTTATAACTTTTATACAAGTAGTCTTTGAATAAACAACAAGAATCATAGGTTATTTCAAGTTTATAAAATGCGGATTTTCGGCAGAAAATTTATATCGACTTTGAAAAATCATAACTAATTCATAACTTAACGAAATAAGTTGATTCTTGTCTCAAAAGTTAGATCGATGTCTTAACTATAGATCTGGAAGTTTTCATAATTTATTTTGGAGTTTAAGACCTCCAGAAATTATTTGGGAAACCGAAAGTTTGACAGCTCAAAAATGGCCAACAAATGGTTTTTAACGAGCTTTTTCACCAACCTAAACATATCGAAAAATGGTCGTTCTTGATTCCAAAAATCCTTTGTATATAGTAGTTTAATGTCCTAAAAACCAAAGCCTAAAACGTTTTGGAGCTTGGTCAAAAACAACCTCAAAGTAGGCCGAAAAACCTCCAAAAAAGCTGGAAAATTATATATATATATATATATATATATATATATATATATATATATAAACTTGACGTTTTAAGCGGCTTTTATTTATAAACTTGTAATGTTGGGTGATTAAGA
>JAANYP010002661.1:0-57632 GCA_020465985.1 Centrapalus pauciflorus
TTTTAAATCGGGTCCTTACTGTCAAATCATTGAACAAAACCTGTTATGAAGTTTTGAATAAAAGGCCACCAAATTTAACTGGCTTCGAACCGTTTGGGGTACCGTGTACATTAATGAAAAAGAAACATCAACCTCAGTTTGGTGAAAAGGCTGAAGAAGGTTATTTCCTAGGTTATGTGCCTAACTCACCAGACAAACAGGTTTTTAAAAAGTCAAACGGTACAGTAGAAATTGTTTATAACATTGATGTAACAAGTTATACCCATGAACCCCAAACTGGTCCGGAATGGATTTTTGATTATGACAAACTGTTTGAATCATTTAACATTCCTTTGGATAGAAATGCAGGTACAATCGAACATGACTTATCGTCATTAAGTCTGAATGACGACGGTCAAGGTTTTCCACAGACAAGCTTTCCATCAACTTCTGAGCCTACAACGACAGAAAAGAGATCTCCAGCAGAGAATGATTCTGAGTTGCCTACAAATGATAATCAGTCTACAATTTCTAACTCCGAAGACAGTGTTCATGAGGAAGAGAATGTAGCGTCTGAAGTCATTCCCCCGTTAGGTGAAATAGGATCAAACTTAGGAGATAATCTTAGGGTCGATGAGATTGAAAC
The DNA here is from genome assembly GCA_020465985.1 of Centrapalus pauciflorus. Classification (NCBI taxonomy): domain Eukaryota; kingdom Viridiplantae; phylum Streptophyta; class Magnoliopsida; order Asterales; family Asteraceae; genus Centrapalus; species Centrapalus pauciflorus. The sequence goes on from JAANYP010002661.1 coordinate 626, forward strand.
ATCGAGAATAAATAAGGATCATCCGGTTGAGAGCATCATAGGAAATCCAAATGCTGGTGTGAGGACTAGGAGTAGTTTGAGTAACAACACAATGTTGTTGTCGATGATCAATGACTCTGAGGTTTTTCACACTTGACTGTATTCATGTTTCATCTCGCAAGTAGAGCCGAAGAATGTGCAAATGGCACTGAAAGACAATTATTGGGTTGAAGCGATGCAAGAAGAACTGTCACAATTCAGAAAACTTGAAGTGTGGGAGTTAGTTCCGTTACCTCGAGGAGAAGTTGCAATAGGAACCAAGTGGGTTTCTAAATGCAAGAGAGATGATTGGGGTATTGTGACTCACAACAAGGCAAGACTTGTAGTAAAGGGTTTCAACCAAGAGGAAGGAATCGACTACGATGAGGTATTTGCGCCAGTAGCAAGGCTTGAGGCAATCCGTTTGTTTCTAGCCTTTGCATCCTTCAAAGGATTTAAAGTCTATCAGTTGGATGTAAAAAGTGCATTCCTGTATGGAAAAGTGAAGGAACTGGTGTACGTTGAACAACCGCCCGGGTTTACAGATCCAAAGTATCCAGACAGAGTGTATCGTCTTGATAAGGCTCTGTATGGACTACATCAAGCACCAAGGGCGTGATATGAGACACTATCTACTCATCTTTTAGACAACGGGTTTAAAAGAGGGAGAAATGATAGTACTCTGTTTGTGAAGAGGAAGGGTGAACACTTTATCTTGGTACAAGTGTACGTTGATGATATCATTTTCGGGTCATCAGACGAGCAGATGTGCAAAGATTTCGAGAAGGTGATGAAGTTTAAGTTTGAGATGAGTGCTATGGGAGAGCTGAACTTCTTTCTGGGTTTGCAAGTTGAACAGAGGAAGGAGGGTATGTTTATCCATCAGACGAAGTATGTCTACGACATTCTAGAGTGCTTCGGGATGGAGGGAACAAAGCTGACTGCTCACTTTAGTACGCGGATTCAAGTGAATCACAATCTCGGACCGGGTACAGAAAGTGATACTGATGTGGATCCGACTTTATATCGGGCCATGATCGGGTCACTCAGGTATTTAACTGCTTCTAGACCTAACATAATGTTTGCTGTGTGTATTTGTGCTAGGTTTCAAGCCAATCCGAAAGAGATGCATATGAAAGCTGTGAAGCGGATTCTGAGATACCTCAAGTCGAAACCGAAGCTGGGACTTTGGTATCACGCGGATGGTGATCTGGAATTGGAAGCTTTCACGGATTCAGACTATGGAGGTTGCAGCTTGAATTGAAAGTCAACAACTGGAGGTTGTCAGTTCCTTGGAGGGAGACTAGTATCCTGGCAATGCAAGAAACAGACTTCGGTAGTCGTGTCAACGTGCGAGGTCGAATATGTAGCTGCTGGTAGTTGCTGTTCACAGGTTTTGTGGATACAACAACAATTGCGGGATTACAGTTTGACTTATACTCATACTCTTCTTAGGATAGATAACCAATCTACTATTGCTATAACCAATAATCTAGTTAAACACAGTAAAACAAAGCACATAGACATAAGACATCATTTTATACGTGATTGTGCTGAAAAGAACTTAATTAAGCTGGTAAAAGTGGCAATGGAAGATAATAATGCTGATTTATTTACTAAAGCTTTTGATAAGTCACGTTTTGAGTTGGTAGTTCAACTGAATGACATGCGTAATCCAAAATAACTTGACCTTAGTAGAATTTATTTCTTTTTATAGTAGTAAGTTAGTAGAGTTTCTTTCTTTTTATACTAAGTTTAGTAGCTAAGTAGAATTTCTTTCATTTTATAGTAAGTTAGTAGGTTATTTTATTAGCTTATTCTTATTTATGAAAAACAAAAAAAAAAGAGAGAAAACCATAAAAATCTAAAAAAAAAGAGAATATTAGAAAATGAGTTAAGTCTTAGATGCATAGGTTCAAAGTGATGAAAATTAGCACAGTCGATACAATCTCTAAGTGTTAAGCTTTCACACATAATGCACCTTAAACTCTAAGTGATATACATCTTCTTGTTTGATGTGTTGGTAGGCATAATACACAAATGGAATCTCAAAGCTAATAAAATATTCAAGAAAAAGTCATATGTGTAACTAACTTAGATGTATGACCAAAGGGTCTTAATTTTTATGTTAGAGACATACAGACAATGATTCTAAATGAGGTATGCAAATTTTCTAAGGGATGGTAAGTTGAGAGTCAAAGCAAGTCACTTTGTTGTACGTACGTATAGACCTGTTACCTCTGGTTTGACTCGAGTTAGCAAGATAAGTCGCTTTGTTGTATGTCAGTACAGACCTGTCACCGCTGTCTTGTTAGCTTTAAATAAACTTTTAGACAAACTAAGACACTCTGTTGTATGTAAATACAGAACTGTGTCCGACGTTTGCCTTTTAAAGAAAATTTGCAATACCGAAAAGTTATAATCATTGTGTGTATGCCTTGATCATAAAAGTATGTCTAAGTATGAGACACGTAAGGTAGTTTCTGGATAAATAAAAAGGCCAAGGGATATTCCAAAGTGTTTCATGTTTAAAGGGAAAATAATACCGACAATCACCTAGAAATGTGTGTCACGACAAACAATCAAGGAATAAAAAAAATTCCTAAGTGTGAGAGTGTAATACTGAAAGTGCGTATTTGACACCGCTATCTGATTGAACTTTTCTTTGACTTTCTTGCCAAAAATATTCCGTTAGTATAGGATGTAAATTTTAAAAGTATTTTTGAGTAATTTAAGTTTAAATTTTATTCAAAATTTTATTTTATCTTATTTTATTTTTATTTTATTTTATTTTATTTTATTCTAAGTAGGAAAAATGTCAAAGTTACTAAGGATGCATTTTTAGTTGAATAAACAAACATTGCATGAAAATCTATCACTTAGTGTGAATAATTTTGCAAAGTTTGTTCCGTTAGACGAAAAAGTTGAAAAAGTTGAATTTTATTCAAGGATTTTCAAAATTTTCATTTAAATTTGAAATCAAGACAACTTCGAATTAACATTCGAATATGTCAGGAAATTCGAAATTAAATGCAAGTTCGAATATGGTTGGTATAAATTGGTCAACATTGACTCATTCAACTCACCTACATTCGACTTTCTTGCTTCGAACTTGTCTCCCAACGATTTCGAACTTACCTTCGACTTTACCGTTTCGAATTTTCTACTATTTCTCGAAGTATTGTTCATTTGTGTTCGAATCTACCAACACATTTAGGTATAATCATCAGTATTATACAAAGTTTAGTTAGTCTAGGACTCAATTATAGCAAAAAAATCGACCATTTTTGAAGTTTTTGGGGTTTAAACTTTGTGATTCAATATCACAAGTTTTAACCGGTGAAACTTCAAATAAATTACATATATCTTCGATTAGAACCAAATAGGACCAGTTGATACTATTTTCTAAGTCAATTGGGGTTAAAATCATGGATTTGAATTCGAAAGTGACCGACTTCGAACATGTTCATCATGTTCGAACTTGTCAGAAAATTCGAACTTGTCAGAAAATTCGAATTTGTCAACAAATTCGAATTCAGTCAAATTCGAACATGTCATTCGAATTTGTTATTAAATTCAAATATTTTTATAAAATAAAGTCAAAACTTGTAGAAATTCGAATGTGTTGGATTTTGGACTTATGTAAGTTCAAAATAAAACAAATTCGAAATTAAACAAGTTTCATTTTTATCTTTTTACTAATATAGTTGTTGTTTTTATGTGCAGATATGGGTGATAGAGCGTTTTCTAACAAGCATAATATGGTAATGTCTGTTGACAGAGACTTCCCGAAGCTCAACCATTCAGACAGATGGTGAAATTTTTGACGCATTCTAGGGTTACTTACGCCTTAACCCATAACTTGCAAATAATATTATCGTATGTAAGTCAATTTTGGGAGCATCTTCAAGTTGACTGCTCTCTGATGCCGACAGTTTTGAGAACAAGAGTTGGAGGGCAGCCAATCGTTTTCTCTGCTGACATGCTCCGTCAGATTTTGCAGCTAGGGTCTGAAGAACAAGAGATGGGGCCCATTGATTTTCCATTGAATATAAGGCAAGCGTCCTTCTTGCGTATGGGTTAGGCCCTAGATATAACCAAAGCGACATATATGAAAAGTGGGCTTATCGGGCAATGGAGGTATTTGGCGCATGTGTTCATCGTTTGCTTTGCACCGAAAAAGGCAGGTTTTGACTACATAGTGTCCAAAATGCAGTCCGCTATATTGCATTGGTTTATACCAAGCGCTTCAGTTATTCAGAAATGTTCTTTGCTGAGTTTGTGCATCAGATAACTGCTCCAGTACGTGAAAGATTTCAAATGTATCTGCGCTTTGTTATGATGATTATATATCACCTTCTGCCAAATTTGCCTCAACATTAAGATACTCACGGTGTGGCTATCATCGACAAGAGAATATTCGCTGACTGCCAGTCGCACAATGCACGGAGGGCTGAGCAGGCCAGGCTTCAGGTAACACCATTGTTTGGGGCAGTAATTGATCCATATTTTGTAGCCCCAGAAGGGGAAAACTGGGCTGGTGAAGGTCCTCAACCGCAACCACTGCAGCAACAGCCACAACAACAACAACGACCACAACCGCAACCACGATGTTGGTACACCCTGTGTGACGATAGCACTCTAAGTGATCCAACATTGTGGTTTTAGCAAGTGTTTGATATATATGTTTATATATGTTTGATAATTATTATTGTTTGTGTGTTTGAACTTGATGTATCGTATTACATAGAAGTTCAAACATAAAGATTAAAGATAAAATCAAACATAAGTTAAAAACATAAGTTTCATATACAAGTTAGTCAGATTCGAATTCTATAAGGATTGGAATTCGAATCTATGTCAGATTCGAATTTGATCCTAGTTAGATTCGAATGTGTTATGAGGCAGATTCGAGAATGTCAGTGAGGACAAACTCGAATGGGCCTTGGGCTGGATTCGAGTTTGGCCCATGTCAGACTCGAATTAGCCTCTATAATTAGGGATAGACTCGAAATATTATAGGACTTTTTGCAGAATTCGAGAGTGATTAAGCATTAAGCGATTTCGAGTTTATCATCAGTCTTAGTGTCGTTTTGGAGAGAATCTTCTAGTAGGTGCGTTCTTGTGTAGTTCGTGCAGCTCGTTGATAGTCTCCGTGTTCCTGGTGAGTGTTGTTACCGTCTACCCGTTAACGAGGATTCCGCACTCGTTGACGGTTCCGCGTCTAGATAGATCTGTGTTAGGTAGACCTTACAAGTGGTATCAGAGCCTACGGGGTGTTCTTGGTGTTCTTCGTGTTCATCAAAATATATCCTAGGTTTCTTGACGCTTTTGGACGGTTTTTCTCTCATCTTCGTGTTTTTCGTGTTCTTCGAGCTTAGCAAATTGTCATCCGGGAAATACTTCGTGTTTTTCACGTTTTTGATCGAAATCATTATTTTTCGTTGAAAAAATATTGATTTAATCTGCAAAACGTAAAGAAATCGAAGTGTTAGCCGTTTTTTGAATTTGCGGCGCTCGAATCTATTAGGAGTAATTAGGGTTATTCTTAGTCTCGAGTCTAACCAAAATCCGCTCCTCTCGAGTTTGATAAACACTGTTTCGAGTTTAATTCGAGTTTGTGCTAGTTTCGAATAGGTTCTCGAGTCTGCTGACATTCGAGTTTGATTCGAATTTGGACTATAGTCGAATAGGGCTTCGAATCTACTGAGTGTTCGAGTTTGCCTTGACCTTCGAGTTTGGGGACTTTCGAATCTGTCATTAGTTTCGAATTTAATTGAATTATAAAACTTAATCGAATTTAATCCCAAATAAATTTAAATTTAATTATATTGAAATCAACCTAGATTCGAAAGAATTAACTTAAATTAGTTTCGAATTAAATTAATTAAGTTAAAATTCAATTACTTTCGAAACGATGTCAAATCTTCAAAGTTTCTGGAAATGGACCACGAGGTCGGGAAGGCAAATACTCCGCCTAAGCTGATGAAACTCAAAGATTAGTACTGGTGGAAAGATCGGTTTGCCGATTTTGTGCGTTTCAATGACATGCGCATATGGGTGTGTATTGACGAAGGATACATTCCACCAATTTCTGAAGTTGAAGGCCGTCAGAGAGTCTTATCATATCAGATGATGGATTTCCTAGTAGAGTCTAGGATTGCATTCGCATTATCCCATAACATTCAAATCGTGATTCCATATGTACGACAGTTTTACGAGCACTTACAAGTTGATTGTTCCGTCACTCCAACAGTTTTGAGAACAAGGATAGCAGGACAACCATTGGTGTTTTCTGCTGATATGCTGCGTCAGGTTTTGCAGCTAGGATCTCAGGAAGAAGAGTCTGGGCCTATTGACTTTCCCTTAAGTATTAGGCAAGCAGCTTTTCAGAGGATGGGTTACAGCTTGGATGTTACTAAAACATCGTATATGAAGAGTGGGCTAATAGGTCAATGGATATTTTTGGCACATGTGTTTATGGTTTGTTTTGCGGCCAAGAAAGCTGGTTTTGATTATATTGTCTCGAAGATCCAATCCGGGATGATCGCTTTAGTTTATAATCGGCCCTTCAGCTTTTCTCAAATGTTTTTCTCGGAATTCGTTCATCAAATTACGGCTCCAGAGCAGCAACAATTTCTCCTATATCCTCGTTTCATAATGATGCTCATCAGGCACTTCTTGCCGAATTTGCCGCAGTTAAATGAGATCCAAAGCGTAGCGGTCATGGACAAAAGGATTTTTGCTGATTGCTCCTTGCATAGAGGAAGGTTGGCAGTTCCAGTCGAACGACCATTGTTTGGGGCAGTTATAGACAGGAACTTTGAAGCACCGGATAATGCCAACTGGGCAGGTGAAGTAGAGGTTCAACTTAGACAGCCACCGCAACAACAACGACAACAACCGCGTGCACAGCAACAAAGGAGACGACAAAGAGCTACCGCGAGTCAAACTCAGGCAACTAGGCCTTCTACAAGTCAACAACAAGAGGTACAAGATGCGGGCCATTCGAATGTCCCAATTGAATCTGATCAGTTGTGTCAAACCCTACATGAAATTTGGGAAGCTGGTCCTCATGCCACTGAAGAAATATCTGCAGCGTTAGTTGGAGAATTGCTTGAGCCTCCAGAGGGAGAAGATGATGTCCTGAGGGATGTTGATGAATATGAACCGGAGCAAACAGGGAATGACTTGTCATCATCAGCAACTGAGTCTGATGATATGGAGGAAATAGAGGTTGAAGCTCCAGAGTCGGTTACAGCCGAACCAACAGTTCAGATAGGAACTTATGGGCCGAGATTGGTAGTGAATGAAGAAGCTTCAAGGCGTAGAGCATCACGAGAGTCTGATGACTCTGATTTTGAAGAAGAAGAGGTTGCACCATTAGTGACAAGGCAACGGGCCAAGCGTCATCGGTTTATGCAAGGAACTTCCTCAGCTTCAGCCACACAGCCTGAAGTATCTCAATCTCCAGCTACTCCAACGACCATTCCACCACCACCACCACCACATGATGAACCATATATCCCATCACCGATCATTCCAACTCCGATACAGTCCATTCCATCCACCTCATCCACTTACGCCGACAATCAAAGGTTTTTGCAGCTTAAAGATAGAGTTGACTTCCAACAGATCCAGATCTTAGGCCTAACGACGGCAATCAGTGAGATTCAGAAGCACAATGCAAATCTGGATAACGAAAATGCTGATCTGAAAAAGATAGTGGACAAAGTTCAGGAAGAGAACTTAGAGTTGAAGACTTTTGTCGCTGATCAAGCAGCTGAGCTAAGATCGATGCGCTCCCTAGTTGAGCAATTAATGAAAAATATACAGGCTCAGGGGGAGACATCCTGCCGTGATCAAGTGGAGCGGCCGAGGGATGATGAGGATAACGAAGATGACCAAGGCAATGATCCCAGCACTCAAAGACAGAATGAGCCAGTAGATTTTTCTGCTGCTCAAGATGCTCAGTATCAGGGGGAGCTGAGTCAATCAGGAGCTAAAGAAGGAGAGGCCGGTTCGTCCAAACCTATAGAGTCTGAGATAAATGAGATGATCGATGCACTTATGGATCTCGATGACGACCTGATGGACTTGGGCTTTGACTTTGAAGATGATATGGAGGAACTAGAAGAGGGAGAATTCGTTTATGATGACATAACGGATTGGAAGTCTGCAAAAATCCGCTTGTCGATCACGGCAACACTTTGAATTTCTGGCAATTGCTGCAGATTCGGCAAAAAATGTCTGATCAGCATCATCAGGAACCTAGGATACATCAAAAACCTTTCTCTTGCTGGAGCTTTTATTTGGTGAACAAACTCCGCAAAGAACATTTCGGAGTAACTAAACCTCTGGTTGTAAAACAATGCTATCATTGCCGATTGCATCTTCGACACTATGTAGTCAAAACTGGCTTTCTTTGGAGCGAAGCACACCATGAAGACATGTGCCAGATACCTCCATTGCCCAATTAAACCGCTTTTCATGTACGATGCCTTAGCCACATCTAGGCCATACCCCATTCTTAAGAATGCTGCTTGCCTAACTTCCAACGGAAAGTCAATTGGCCCAGTTCCCAACTGCAAAACCCAGCGCAACACATCGGCGGAGAACACGAGACGCTGTCCGGCAATCCTTGTCCGCAATACTATAGGAGTTACTGTGCAGTCGACCTGCAGATGATCCCAAAATTGCCTAACGTAAGGCAACACGATCTGTACATTATGCGAAAGGGCATAAGACACCCTTGAAGCAGCCAAAAAATCCACCATCTGGCGAAATGCTTGAGCCTCAGGAAGCTCACGGTCTGGCGACAGGACCATATTATGCTTTTGGATAAACGCTCTATCCCCCATATCTGCACAATAAAGTATAAAATATATTAGAATGGACAAAATAAAAATAAACTTGTTTAAATTTAAATTTGTTTTATTGTGAACTTATGTAAGTTCAAAATCCAACACATTCATTAGTTTTAGTGACAAATTCGAACCTAAGAACAAACTCGAATGTCTGCACTTTAACTTCAAAACTCCAAGATTTAAACCATTTTAGACTTAGAAAATCACATTCATTAGTTGTTGGTACATCCTGTGTGACGATAGCAGTCTAAGTGATCCTACATTGTGATTTTAGCAAGTGTGTGTTATATATGTTTATATATGGTTGATATTTATTAGTGTTTGTATGTTTGAACTTGATGTAACATATTACAAGAAGTTCAAACATAAAGTACAAAGATAAAATCAATCATAAGTAATAACATAAGTTTCAACACTTAGTTGTTTATGTAAAAGGCTAGATTCGAATCATACAAGGCTTGGCATTCGAATCTGTGATAGATTCGAATGTAGCCTAGATTCGAAGAGCCCAGATTCGAGAGTGTCCTTGTGGACAGACTCGAATGGGCCTTGGGCCAGATTCGAGTTTGGCCCACATCAGACTCGAATCAAGGTCTATAATTAGGGATAGACTCGAGATATTATCAGACTTTTGGCAGAATTCGTGAGGAATTAAGCTTAAAGCGATCTCGAGTTTATCAGCTTGGTGCGTGTTCTTTCGGAGAGAATCAGTTCGTAGGATCGTTCGTGTGTCGTTCGTTCAGCTTCTGATAGTCTCCGTGTTTCGTAGTTGAGAGTTGTTTCAGTCTAAGTGATCCTACATTGTGATTTTAGCAAGTGTGTGTTATATATGTTTATATATGGTTGATATTTATTAGTGTTTCGTAGTTGAGAGTTGTCCGTCTAACCGTTAACGAGGATTCCGCACTCGTTGACGGCTCCGCGTCTAGATAGATCACGTAGTGGTAGACCTTACAAGTGGTATCAGAGCCTACGGAGTGTTCTTGGTGTTCTTCGTGTTCATCTAGATACATTCTAGGTTTCTTGACGCTAGTTGGACGGTTTTTCTCTCAAAATCGAGTTTTTGAGCTTAGCAAATAGTAATCCGGGAAACACTTTGTGGTTTTTCACGTTTTTGATCGAAATCATTATTTTTCTTTGGAAAAATACTGGTTTAATCTAAAAAACATCAAAAAATCAAAGTGTTAGCCGTTTGTCGACTTTGCGGCGCTCGAATCTAATAGGGGTAATTAGGGTTTCACTTAGTCTCAAGTCTAACCAAAATACGCTCCTTTCGAGTCTGTTTCAGAGGGTTTCGAATCTACCTAGTTTCGAGTCTGTTGCTTCATTCGAATAGGATCTCGAGTCTACTTAGTTTCGAGTTTGTTTCGAGTCTAGCTTAGTTTCGAATAGGGGTTTTCGAATCTGCTGTTACTTCGAGTTTGCTGTCATCGAATCTAAGGGCCATCGAATCTAAGGACTTTTTCGAATCTGACATAATTTCGAATCTACTTGAATTATAACACTTAATCGAATTTAATCCCAAATAAATAAGAATCTGATTACATTCGAATCTACCTAGATTCGAAAGAATTAATTCTCATTAGTTTCGAATTAAATTAATTAAGGTCAATTCAATTACTTTTGAAAAGATGTCTAATCTTCAGAAATTCCTAGAAATGGACCACGAGGTCGGAAAGGCAAACGCACCGCCTAAGCTAATGAAAGTCGAGGATTATTACTGGTGGAAAGACCGATTTACTGATTTCGTGCGTTTTAACGACATGCGCATGTGGGTGTGCATCGACGAAGGGTATATTCCACCAGTCTCAGAAGTAGAAGGCCGTCAGAAGGTCTTGTCATACCAAATGATGAAGGAGGATGACAAGAAACTGTTTGAAGCCAAAAACAAAGCTTTCTCGATAATCCGTATGGCTTTACCTCAGGATATACTGCACACATTTCGGACTCAAAGGACGTCGAAGGAACTTTGGGAGTCTCTCGAGAAAAGGTGTGAGGGTAATCCTAGGGTGCGTAGAAAGCGTACAGAGCTGTTGAAACAACAGTTTGCGATTTTCAAGGCGATTAAGGATGAACAGCTGGATGATATTATCACCAGGTTCTATCACCTGATAACGGAACTTGAAAGTCATGGAATTGAGTATTCTGACACTGACAAGAACAACAAGCTTCTTGATGCCTTACCAGCCAAATGGGCTATGTATGTGGCAATGATCAAGCTGAATGAGGACAAGTATTATACTCAATCTCTCGATGACATTGTGGGAACGCTGAGGGCATATCACTTCGAGCTACTGAAGGCCGAAAATGACTATGAACAAGTCCAGAATCCAGCAATGTATTTTGGGAAGACAACAAAATCTTCAGTCACAGCCGAACCGAAGACTGCTACAGCGTTTTTCACCGGAGAAACGTCATCACCAGCAGAGTCTGAAGACTCATTGAATCGCGCGTTCTTAGGATTAGGAAGATCGGAAGAACCGCAACCTCAAGTACAACAGGCATCGACTTCTCAGAGCTATTCAAAGATGCCCATGAGCGCAAAGTCGGCAGAAGAACATCTGAATCTGCTTGCTTCTTCTGTGGCCGCGTACGGAAATTGTGTTCAAGGGAAGATTAACGATCCTGCTCTATGGGATGAGGATTACGATCAGGTCAACCCTGATGACTTAGAGGAAATGGATCTTAAGTGGCAACTGGCCATGGTAACCCAGAGGGTTAAGAGATTCATTAAGCAAACTGGGAGGAATCTGCAGATGAATAACAAGGGGATAGGATTTGATAAGTCCAAGGTGAAATGCTACAACTGTCAAGGACTGGGACACTTCGCCCGGGAGTGTCAGAGACCGAAGGTAGAGACATACCAAGGGCAGAATCAGCATCAGGGACAGTTTCAGAATCAGTCCCAACAACGATACCTTCCGAGTTCATCATCTGGTCAAGCCAATCTAGCGGGTCTACTATCCAATGTTACTTCAGACAGACAGCTAGATGGTACGTATGACTGGAGTTCACATCCTGAGTCGAATTCTAGAGCCTTCATGGCTGAAGTCACAGAAACTGGATGTGATGGGAACGAGCAGACCACACGGGACAGCAGTCCGATGTGGGTAGAAAAGGCGAATGATCAGACGGTGCTGGAGTTTGCTGCTCAGATGGCCAACGTCGAATCTGATAACTCAAAGGTTTGTCAGGATCTGAAAATTATGAAAATTATGAATAACCAAGATTAACTGATTTGAATTTATCAGAGTATAAATCAATAATCTTGCTTTGAATCAAAGTTTAATTAAGAAGTTTGCGGAATAACACTTAATTATTTTAACAAAAACTTTCAGAAACAATTAAGCTTAAAACATAAGAAGTAATCAAGACTGTTTGTATTGCTGAATTCAATGATTACAATCACCTCTAATCTGTTTTGATTAGACGAAGAACACAGACTGTTCTTAGGGTTTTACAACCTTAGAGGCTTAAGAAAACTTAACAATAAAGCAATTACAGACTCAAAATATGCAGAAAACTTCTCTCCTTCTATATGTAACTTCTATACAATATTCTGTCTATTTATATTGCTTTATGGACGTGTTTCCTTGAAGGACTATGACTTCTCTGATAGTAGATATGCTTGAATCTTCGTGTAGATATCTTTCCTGAAAATCAGCACATTCTGTTTATGAAACTGTTGAGCAGCTTGAACGACTTGACAGCATGAACTGAGCAGCTTGAGTTGTTTTGCTCTGGCAGCTTGAACTTTTACACTGGCAGCTCGAGTTTCTTCAACTAGCAGCATGAACTTTGTACTTACATGAAAAATCTACTAACAGTCTGAGAAGTCTAAACTAACAGCTTGAGTATACTTAAACTATTTCCCAACAATCTCCCCCTAACTTAAATTCTTTATACAAGACTTTAAGTTCTATACAAATAAGGAAATGAAAAAGTAAACTGTTATATACAAACCAAGGCTTTCAAAAACTTACAACTGTGCAAGCTTCTTATCTACAGCCTTCAAAAATTCTCTCTTCATCTCTTCTTTATCACAAGATATCCTAACTGATTTTATTTGGAGCAGCATATCTTTTGAAAAATTATAAAACTCGAGATTGAAGAAAATACCAAACCCATCTTTGAATGTGATTCTGTAAGTTCTGGATTTGACAAAAATATGAACTTCCTTGATCTGTTTCCCTTTCTTCTCAGCATCTTCTACTTCTTTTCTTGCAAATTCAGGATCAGTAACTGAACTTAGATCTCTGATAAGTTGTTTTACTTGTGGAAGATCAGATCTCACTTGTGAAACAGATCCTATGTGGTACATCTTTATCAGTTCATCCCTGGTCAGCTTATGAACCATCTGCCAGAATGTATCAAACTCCTCTTCTGGTCCAGACTCTCTCCGTATCACAAACTTGACCCTTAAATTTCTTTCATCCAGAGACCTAGCAAACCAGTAGTTGATTTCTGGCTTTGTGAAATCATGTTGATCAATCAACTTTTCTATCTCCATAGCCTTTTGCAAATGGTGCTGAAAGATCACCTTCTTAACAGTTGATGGAATAGAAACAGTGGGTTGATCAGTGGGAGCAGGTGCATTGGCAGCTTCAGGGTGGACTGGTTTCGTTGATGGTTGGACTGATTGGGACGGTTGAACTTTTGGTAATGGCTGAACTTCTGAAGAGACTCTTGTTTTCTTTCTTTTCTCCATTTCTTTGTCATGTATTTCCTGCAGCCTTTCAGTAGTCATGGAGGAATATCTGCTGCAACGGCAAAATTTATTAAGAATCTTCTATTCTCAGCCTTGGTATGCCCAGTTGGCATCTTCCTCTTCCTTTCACCTTGCTTGACCACAAACCCTCTTAGGTAATCTCCTAAGGTTTCATCATCATGCATTGGGGCATGGGTTTGCTGGTCTAAGGCCTGATCTTGTTCTTCTGCTAACTTTCTGGCAATCTCAGCATCAAAGGCAATCTGGGCTTCTCTGGTAGAAAATTTGTGCTTTGGAGACTCAATCAGAATACCCTTGCCCTTATCTTTTGTAGCAGAAGATGTAGCTTGGACTGAACTAGATGGAGCTTGACTGCCTTCTCTTATAACAACTCCAGTTGCTCTTGTAGAAGCAGCTTGAGTTTCTAGGCTAACAGCTTGAGAAGCTGTTGGGACTGCTAGCCTAGAAGATGGAGCTGTTGATGCTGCGTGGACTGTTGGTGTTGGAGCTGCTTGGACTGGTTCAGGAACTTCCTGATTCTCCCCCTTTTTGGAAGCATTGGTTTGGTCAGAAGGACCTACAACCTTTGCCACATGGGTTTGAATCAACTGCTCTAGTTTGATGAGCTTACTTCCACAAAGAGTAAATCCTTTGTGTAGATAAGCCAGTTTCTGATTGTGAGCAGCTTCTGCCTGTTTGAGTTCATAGATTTGTGCCCCCTGTGCAGCAATGATGGACATTTGGTATTCCAACATTGTTACAACAGGTTTCAGCTTTGGATCCGTTAAGAGCATCAGTTGCAGGCTAGTCTCAAGATCAGATAACACCAGGGGTGTTTGTGGTCTATCACTGACATTAACACCAGAAGTAGAAACCTCTGGGCCCCTCTTTTCTTGGTACTGGGGACTTCCAGCTCGTGTTTGCACACACGCTGTTGCCATGGGTGTGGTCTTAGAGATGTTGGCCCTGTCCTGTGCCTCTTGTGCAGAGACATCAGTAGTGCCAGCCACAAAACCCATATGAACAGTCTCAGAAGAGATGTTCACCTCCTGAGTGAGGTTGGGAGTGTCCTCAATTGGTTCCCTTTGGATATTCTGTGCAGAAGTATCCTCCTGCACAGGGATATATGGCTCTTGTCTAAGGGAGGAGGAGGAAGGAGCTCCTGGTCCCCTTTTCCTTTTATATAAGTATCTTAGTGGGCGTTTGGGCTGTACAAAAGGATCAGAGGGAATATGTGTATCATGAGGAGTGGGTTGGGGACCTGGGGTTGAAGCAGTATTGTTAGGCTGTGTCTGCTCAGGCCCCTCTCCTCTGTTTCTTGTGATGATGTTCATCATTGCAGAGGGCAATGGAGCATCTATACTGACAAAATTGGCACTTGGCTTTATCATCCTTTTGATTGAAGATAGTGAGTGCCTATGGGAAACATGTATCCTCTTATGTAAATTAGAAGTAGTGCAGGTGTGTGCAATTATTTTTGCCAAAAATCGAGGATACATCAAAAATTTCCCATTCTTCAGGGAATGATGCCTTAACATTCCTTGAAAGATCATATTTGAAAAATTGAACTGTTGGCCAGTAGAAAAGCACACTAAGGCAGTGGCAATATTTGAAGAAAATTCTGACCAACCAGTTCTTTTGGGGCTTAAACATTGTTGAATAATATGCACAAGGTATTTCCATTTAGGAGAAAAATGTGCTTTCAAGAAAGTAAAAGAATCAGCAGGACCCCTATATCCAATATTTTGAAGACCAAAGTGTAAAGCAGTAAGAGATAGATCTTTTATACCTGTGGCATCTTGAAGATGCAGATGACTTCTGATGGACTCCTCAGTGATATTGATGGTAGTACCATCGATTGTGGAAGACAGGGTAGGCACTCCATTGATGGTTTGAACATAGGCACGATTCCAGAATTGCTCAATATGAGATATGTATATAGTGGGGTTAATATTGAGGGCATAGTGGATATGGGAGTGCCTGAGGAAGTCCATCATCTCATGGAACGGTTGAAGGTCAGTGTGTTTCAGGGTGTATGGGAGGCAGTTGTGTTCTTTTACGAACTCCATTGATCAAGAAACGACGGTTTGGGGTTTAGGGTTTGAAAAGAGTGTGTGTATCGTTCAGAGAGAAAACAGAAGGCCGTGGAAGAAGAATATGTAACTGGTAGTTACAACTGAACGAAACTGGGACCTTTAAAGGTTTCGAAAAGGTTAGGTCCCGCGCACACACTTGGAAAATTACCTAAATACCCTGCACACTTTGACAGATCAAGTGAAAATAACTAGCAGTCCGAGAAATTGAACTAGCAGCATGAGAAAAGACTCATGCTGTTAGTGTAAAATTGTGCAACTTTTCAATAGAACGGTGTCTCCCCCTTAAATTAGCATATTGAGTTGATAATAATAGAAACCAATTAATCCATGTTTACCATACCAATGTTTGATATTAGGAAAGTGAACCTTCCTACATCAAAAGGTTTTGTAAATAGATCAGCTAGCTGATCATCTGTATGTATTTTGGTAACTTGGATTAACTTCTTTTCATTAGAATCTCTGATGAAGTGAAATCTGATTTCTATATGCTTGGTTTTTGGGAATTTCACTGGGTTTTGCACAATACTAATGGCACTTGAATTGTCAATATAAATAGGAGTGGATAAGAAATTCATACCATAGTCTCTTAGCTGATTTTGAATCCACATTACCTGGGAGCAGCAGCTTGCAGCTGCTACGTATTCTGCTTCAGTGGATGATGTGGAGACAGTTGTTTGTTTTTTGCATTGCCAAGAGACCAGTCTTGCTCCTAAGTATTGACATCCACCAGTTGTGGATTTTCTGTCAATGTTGCAACCACCATAGTCACTGTCAGAATAGGCGGTTAGTTCAAAAGGAGAGTCTTTGGGATACCATAGGCCTAAATGTGGTTGGCCTTTAAGGTATCTGAAGATTCTCTTAACAGCAACCAAGTGGAAATCCTTTGGTGAACATTGAAACCTGGCACACATACAGACAGCAAACATTATATCAGGTCTAGAAGACGTTAGATACATGAGAGATCCTATAAGGGATCTGTATAGATGAATGTCCACATCTATGCCATCTTTGTCTGTATGGAGCTGTTTATGAGGATCCATTGGAGTGCTTGCAACCTTTGTGTCTTGATAGCCAAACTTTTCCAGTATGTCTTTGACATACTTTGATTGACTTATGAATAGACCAGTAGGCTTCTGTTTAACCTGCAGCCCTAGAAAGAATGTGAGTTCCCCCATTGAACTCATTTGAAACTTTTTGTGCATTAGGGCCTCAAATTCTTTGCACAACCTATCATTAGTTGAGCCAAAGATGATGTCATCAACATAGATTTGGACAAGTAGAATCTCAGCTTTGGTGGATTTAGTGAAGAGTGTTTTGTCCAGAGTGCCTCTCTTGAATCCATTCTGTATAAGATATGAGGACAGTGTGTCATACCATGCTCTGGGGGCTTGGTGAAGACCATAGAGAGCTTTGTCTAGCTTGAACACCTTGTCTGGATACTTGTAGTCTTCAAAACCAGGAGGTTGACACACATACACTTCCTCTTCAATTGTCCCATACAGGAAAGCAGACTTAACATCCATTTGATACACTTTAAATCCTTTGAAACTTGCATATGCTAGAAATAGTCTGATGGCTTCAATTCTTGCTAATGGAGCAAAGACATCATCATAATCTATTCCTTCTTCTTGAGTGTACCCTTGTGCTACTAGTCTTGCTTTGTTCTTGATGACTATCCCTCTCTCATCCTTCTTGTTTCTGAACACCCACCTTGTACCTATTGCTCTCTTACCTTTAGGAAGATCCACCAGAGTCCATACATTCTGAATTTTAAACTGTAAAAGCTCTTCTTGCATAGCTTCAATCCAGGATGAATCTTTTAATGCTTCTGATGCCTTTTTAGGTTCCAATTGAGACATGAAACATGCATGTTCAAAAGCAGCTAGACTGAATTCAGGAACTGCTAGTTCAGCAGCAGCAGTCTCATTTTGAACCATTTTCCTTGTTTGAACAGGAGTGCTTGGATCACCCAGTATTTGATTGAGAGGGTGATACTTGTGAACTCTTAGTGTGGGCTCTCTCTCTGTTTGAAAAGAAGTTCCAAGGTTGGTATCATCTCCATCAGAACCAGTGAATGGTTCAGTTTCTGAAACAGCTTGACTTGAATCTGGGACTGTTTCCTGTTGTGTTGGAGCTGTTCTTTCAGAACGTTGGAGTGGCACTTCAGTGTCTGGATTTGTATCATTCAGGACCCCTGGAGGATCACAAGACAGAAGTGGTAGAGTGGTGAAATCATCCCAACTTGTTGAATCTGCAGCAGTCTGAGACTTTGTGCCAACAACATGAGAAATTGTATTGGCAGCATGAGAATTCGTGTTAGCAGCTTCAACCCTGTATGCATCAGCTTTTGCAGTATACTCAACAAAGCTCAGAGAATTTGTTAGTGAATCTAAATCAAACAACCAATCAGGACCAGTGCCTTTGATATTAGCAGTATTTTCATTAAATTCAACATTGGCACTTTCCTCAATTGTTTTAGACACACTGTTGTATACTCTATAGGCTTTGCTTTGAGTTGAGTATCCTACAAAGAATCCTTCTTCAGCCTTACTCTCAAACTTCCCTAAGTGAGTCGTAGTGTGAAGAATAGTACATGGGCATCCAAAAGGCTTGAAGAAAGCTATCAGGGGACTTCTGTTATGGAATAACTCATAGGGAGTTTTTCCTTGAGATTGGACAACTTGAACCCTATTTAGAACATAACAGGCTGTATTAACAGCTTCTGCCCAGAAAGTCATTGGCAGATTTGAATCAGCTAGCATTGTTCTAGCAGCCTCAATTAATGTTCTATTCTTTCTTTCAGCTACACCATTTTGCTGTGGTGTTCTTGGTGCACTATATTGTATAGCAATGCCTTTGGACTCACAGAAACTGTTTAGAATTTGATTTTTAAATTCAGTTCCATTGTCTGATCTTATCACCTTAACTTTGGAATTGGATTGGTTTTCTATCTTAAGAATAAAAGACTTAACTAGCTCAGCAGTTTCATCTTTGGACCTAAGAAAGTAAACCCAAGTAAATCTGGTGAAATCATCAACAATGACTAAACAGTATGCCCTTTTATTCAAACTCAAAATAGATGTTGGACCAAATAGATCCATATGTAACAACTGAAGAACAGATGAGATTGAATTTACTTCTTTGGCCTTATGAGAAGTTTTGTGTTGCTTACCTTTAAGACATACTACACAATGATCATCACAAATGAACTCCTTTTGTGGTAATCCTCTTACCAGATTCTTTATAACTAAATCATTCATGGACTTGAAGTTCATGTGACACATCCTTCTATGCCAAAGAGCAGACTCATTTGATGATGCTTTGGATATTAAACAGCTTAAAGTATTTGATTTAGTCAAGAGAGCTGTGTCCAGGCAGTACACATTGTCCTTTCTTGGTGTTCTAAGTAAAACAAGATTTTCAGGAATTTTGAAATCCTTTGAAAGAACAATGCACTCAGAATCTGTGAACAGAACAATGTTTTGTTTGTCACAGATTTGAGAGACACTCAATAAATTGTACTTAAGCTGTTCAACATATAAAACATCATGGAATGTCATGTTGCCTGCATTTACAGTACCTTTACCTGTAACCTTACCTCCTTTTGAATTGCCTCCAAATGCGACAAAACCTCCATCAAAGCCTTTGAAATTTGACAAGCATTCAGAATTGCCTGTCATGTGCCTAGAGCATCCACTGTCCATATGCCATCTTGTCCTATGAGGAGACCTGTGGTTGCCCTGCACAAATAACAGCTTAGTTAGTAGTGGAGTAAACCCAAACCAAATTGGTTTTGGGTTGGCCTTGTACATTGACATAACTAAAAACTGTTTTTTGACTTCTTATATTTGGTGAGATCTACTGATGGAGTCTTTGGAGAGTATTTAGTGATAATATGAGGTATCCAACTATTTTGATCATCTTTTCTTCTGATAGTCTCAGATGATTCACTAGCAGCTCCAGTTTGATGCCCAGCAGCTTGAGCTGTGTTTGTAGTGCTAACAGTTTCAGTTTTTGCACTAACAGCATCAGATTTTGACTTAGCAGTCTGATCTTTTGCATTAGTAGTTTGAGCAACAGATTTGTCCTTGACACACCATATTTGTTTAAAACATGATTTAGGCTTTGCCAAAACTTGTTTTTGATGTGTGGACTGTTTTTTATTAACTTTTGAGAATCTGTGATCAACTGTTCTCTTTGGAGCTGCTGTGGAAGGTTTCACTTTTGAGTGCTTTGCCTGATTAGGATTTGATTTTGTGTGATGCACAGTCTGTTTTGCAACAGCTGGTTTGTAAAAACAATCCTTGGCTAAGTGATTCTTCCTTCCACAGTGAAAGCATCTTTTGACAGTTTGAATTGGAACACCAGACTTTTCTGTCAATATCTGGTTTTTGTTTCTCTGGTTTCCTCTTACCTGCTGTTGTTTAGGAAACTTTTGAACACCATGTTTTTGGCATGTGCAGATAGAAACAGTTTTACCTCTTTTAGTTCCTTTTGATGAAGATGCAGTGTTACAGTTAGAATGTACAAAAACTTGTGGAGTAGCATTGCATACACTCATCTTCTCTTTTCCTTTCTTACTGGGAACTTGGACTTCTATGGGTGCACTCTTTGTGTCACAGTCTCTATTGTGACTCTTATCTTCTTTTAATTCAGGACTGTTATCAAGGATAGGATCTACAATAGTCATAGACTCATCTAGTGGTTCATTGACAAGTCTATCAGCAACCTCACTCATTGGATGAATGTACTTGTTATTATATGGAGGTGGAGTAGCTCTGTATCCTATTCCTTCTTTGGGATTGACCTGAGATTTCACTCTATCTTTGAATGGAACTTCCATTATGTTCTACTAGCTTTTGATTTGCTAACTTGAAGTTTCCTAGATCTATGTTAACAGATTCTAGTTTTCTTATTAGCCTCTACACCTTTCTGTTCAGTCTCTTCTACCTTTTTATTCAGAGATTCTATTTTCTTATTGAGTTCCTTTTCTCCCATTCATGATAGGTTCTATCATACCCCATTGAATCTCATTATCCTTATAATCATTGATCTGTTTTTCCAGATCTTCTATGCTTGCATATATTCATATTCCTTCTCCATCTTAGCTAGAGTTTGCACATGCTCTCATTATGATCTCTGTACTTTTAACCATATTTTTTGCATGATTGAGAGCAGAGTTTGAATTTACCTCAGATGGTAGTTCAGTGGAGGAGACATTTGATGTTTCTGCCATAAGTGCTTGATTTTGGAATTCTTCCTCTGTCTGATCACTCCAGTCAAACACATTGTCTTCTTGAGAGACAAGTGCTGTTGATGAGGAAGCTTGGATGGGCTGTGAAGTCCTTGATGGCTGTTGACCTTGAAATCTACATTCTCTGGCAAAGTGACCAAGTTTATGACATTTATAGCATTCCACTTTTGATTTATCAAAAGATGGTTTGCCTTCTGTCTTAGCTTGAAAGTTGGTCCTACCAGTTTTTTTCAGAAATCTTTTGGCTCTCATGGTCAGCATTGCATGTTGCCACTTTAAATCCATCTCTTCAAGATCATCTGGATGAATTTGTTCCAAGTCTTCAACATTTAGAGCAAATAATCCATCATTGGCAACAAAGGCTTCATAATGAGTTTCAGCAGAATTGCCATCACCACCTGAAAAAGAATCACAGTTATTAGATTTTTCAGAAGACAGAAGAGCAGTATTGTGATTATAAGAAAAGGATTTCTTTTTAGCATCAATCTCAGTCTCAAACACTCTTAGACTGTTATACAGATCATCCAATTCTATCTCATCAAGAGTGTCTTTTGTTCTCCACTGTGCATCATAGACTGTCCATTCTTCTCCAAGAGATCTGAGAAACTTTCTGTTGACTTCATCTTGATCCAGATTGACCTTTGCACTTTCCAGTTCACTTATCAGTTTGTTGAACCTGTCAAAGATTTGAGTGAGGTTTTCATTCTTGCCACCAGAAAAATTTTCATACTGCTGTTTCAAGAGGTCCTTTTGATTTCTCTTGGTACTTGCATTACCAGCAAACCTCTTCTCTAAGGCATTCCAAAGAGAGTGAGTAGTATAAAAATTTTTAAACTGATGTTGATAAGCATTAGGAATGGCTATTTGTAATAATGTGAGTGCTTTCACTTCATTCATTCTAGCCTTCCTTTCAAGTTCAGTTTTTGGAGGAGTTTTGACTGGTTTTCCCTCATCATCAAGTTCTGGATCAACTACAGGAGGAAATTCAACAGCTTCCCATATGGCATAATCAATGAATTGAATATGCTGTTGAATCCTGAGTTTCCACATCTCAAACTCAGTGGGCTTGAGCATAGGCACTTTGAGTCCTTGCCCAGATCCACTGCTGCTATTTTCAAATTCCATTGTAAAAGATTAAAAATTTGAAAGAAAGTTTTCGACTTTGAAAAACAAAGAACAACTAGTCTCTGATACCACTTGTCAGGATCTAAAACATGAATAACCAAGATTAACTGATTTGAAATTTATCTGAGTATAAATCAATAATCTTGCTTTGAATCAAAGTTTAATTAAGAAGTTTGCGGAATAACACTTAATTATTTTAACAAAAACTTTCAGAACCAATGAAGCATAAAACATAAGAAGTAATCAAGACTGTTTGTATTACTGAATTCAATGATTACAATAGCCTCTAATCTGTTTTGATTAGACGAAGAACACAGACTGTTCTTAGGGTTTTACAACTTTAGAGGCTTATGAAAACTTAATCAACAAAGCAATTACAGACTCAAAATATGCAGAAAACTTCTATGCAATAGAATGACCTATTCTCTGTATTTATATTGCTTTTTGGACTTGTTTCCTTGAAGGACTATGACTTCTCTGATAGTAGATATGCTGGAATCTTCGTGTAGATATCTTTCCTGAAAATCAGCACTTTCTGTTTATGAAACTGTTGAGCAGCTTGAATCTCTTGACAGCATGAACTGAGCAGCTTGAGTTGTTTTGCTCTGGCAGCTTGAACTTTTACACTGGCAGCTCGAGTTTCTTCAACTAGCAGCATGAACTTTGTATTTACATGAAAAATCTACTAACAGTCTGAGAAGTCTAACTAACAGCTTGAATGTACTTAAACTATTTCCCAACAAAACTAATATTGTTATCGAATTGAGACAAGAAACTATCTATTTAAGGCGTTTATGGTTCTGTCCGGAGATTAACTGAATGGGAAGAATCAAACATTGATATGTGATGCATGTCTAAAATAACGAATTGAGAACCTTATTGGAAGTGTGTACAAGCATCATAACAAGTTACAAGTTCAGATTCGTCCTCTAGGTAAGATATCAAACTTTGTGTGCGTTTTAGTATGTGTCTTCATTTCTATGTTTACGAACACATACTTTTCACGTATTTAGAAGCTAAATTGATACTTGGTAATACCAAAATGATGACAATTATAAGTTGTATGTGAAAGTATACACTGAAATCTACATGAATGTATCAAAGGACTTAAATTATATTAAATTAGGAATTACATCAAATTAGACCTAAAAGTAAATAAACTTTGCTATGAACTTAATTTGCTTGTGAGATTATAGTTGATTGTTTACGGATCCATAATAAATGGTTGTGATTATTGGGACAAGTGTTTAAGTTTCTAGAATCAGTACTCGGACGACTACGATGAGAGCTATTGTAGCGCTACAAAACTTGTGTATATGTGCTAATGCTTTGAATGAATATGAGATGTACAAATGCATCATCAATTTTCTTGGTGAAGGCCGGTGAATGTGATGAAGATAAAGATTCATATGAATTTCTTTAAAGCTTATTTAACTTTAGAAATGTATTGTGTAAATCTATTTAGCATTTAACATGTAATTAATTGATGAATATTCATTAATGTAAAATAAGAATGTAGCTTACAAGATTTATTGTTTTATTATAATACCCTTCTGTATCCATTTTTATATTGCAACTTGATGCACTGCGAGTCAAATGTTGTGTATCAAATTTATTGGTTCTTCAGGGTTCTCCAGTGTTATTTGATGCTCGAAAGATTCATTGTAATATCAATTGTCATCAGATTGGACACCTGAGATAATCCATGATAATCTAGTTCCTTTGACAGAGAGAAAACTATCAATTATATTAACTTACACACAACCATTTCAACTTAAAAAGAAATTAGTTCTACATCAGAACTTCAGAGACATGTTTGGGTCCTTGTTTTTGTATGACATGCCAATTTTCTGACCACGTGAAATTTGCCTGAAAGAAACTAGCTATTTATTAGTCAAGATGGAAATAACAAGAATTTAACTATTCAATAAATTTCCAAAAGGTGGGATAAGGCAATGCACGATGATTGAGAGAACCACACGCATGACCAATCATGTGAAAGGAAGGTTAAGAAGGAACTGACATGGCAAGATCTCAACATGTTAAGGAAGCATCCAATGTTGTTGACAATCCCTTGCCAATGAGCAATCAAAATTTCTTGAGAAGCAACACTTGCTAGTGCAACAGTCGTCCCCTTTTAGCAAATTTGCTCTGGATATTCTTGGTGCCTATACCATTTGCATTTAAGAAGTTAAAAAGTTTCAAAGGGATTTTAGAGAGAAAAGAAAGGAGTTGAGGTTATATTAGCAGTAAGTACCTGAATGCACAATCCAAGCAAAGGAGAAATCTTTTTCTTTAAGTCGTCACGTGTCATCCCATATATTTTTTCAAGATATGCTGTTAATTATTGCTTGAAAAGCAAAGCAGGGTATTTGGCTTCAACTTGCTGCAATGTTCCAGATGCACCATTTGTCTCTCCATCTATTTAAGAGATGTTTACACCTTGTGGAGTTCCACGAAAGTTCTAGAAAAAAAAAATTATAATGTAAATCCCATCATACGCCATGTTTCTTATATTGGATTTGCATCTGCAAAGGGGCAGTTGGAAATTGGAACAACATCAAATTATAAAGAAATTAATAGGCAACACCAGGAACACAAATCATCATCCAGATGCAAAAAAAAAAAAAAAAACTGTTATCGAGGATTTAAAGTAAATACATGGTTTTATAATAACATACAACATAATACAACATGCTTCCAGGAAGTTGAGAACTTAGCAATAACACCTCTTCATTTGTCGATTTTCTTTTTTCCCCCCAAAATGATTCTCTCATTCTATCCTCTCCATACACGACTTCTCCCATGTTTCTCCCTTTTCCTGGTGATTTCTTACATTAGAGAGTCAATGTGTGAGTGTGTGAGTAACAACAAATCAGTGTGTGAGTAACAACAATGTGTGTGAGAGGGTGCATGAGTGTGAATGTGTATTGTGTGCAGTGTGCGTGAGCGTGAATGTGTGATTATATGGTGTGGGTGTGTGGTGGTGAAACAACAGAGAGACAGATCGACAGAGAGCGCCAGTGAGAGAGGGGGGGGGGGGAAGGAAAATATACCAGATTGAGTGGTGACGTCAGCAGTTGACTGGTCGGCGGTCAGAGATCGATGGAGCTCAAGAGAGAGGAGGCGCTGATATTTTTTTGAGGATGAGAAATTGACATTTAGAATCAGAAGGGGGGAAGAAGGGGGGAAAATGAAATGATGTCGCGTCTTTTTTCAAGGGTATTAGAGGCGACTCATTAGAGGCAACATGGGTATTAAGGGCAACATTCGCTCATGTCGCCTCTAATGCCTATCGCCCTAATGCCTATAATTCTTGTAGTGTTACTAATCTTATGGATCGTGCAATCAAAAGCTTAAATCCATTGTCTCATTCTCTCACTCTAAAATCCATTTGACCTTATATATATAGGAAGGTTCAATTGAGAACTTTTATGCATCGAGGTACAAAAGAACCTATATTATCCATTAGATCAAAAAATTGTGTGGATTAGATTAGTGACAAAAGGGTAAATAGTTGGACAATGTTATGCATCTTGTGCATTACAGAAACAAACAAGGAATGACTTTTTGGGGAATGTGCATACATCATTAAATTTAATATTTTAATAAATAATTAAATAATAAATACTAAAAGAATTCCATTGATACACTTCCAAATTTAACAAAAAATACACAAATTCATCTATGCATCGTGTTCAAAAAAGTCACAATTAACAAAAAATACACAAATTCATCTATGCATTGTGTTCATCTAGTTCATCGTTCATCTATGCATCGTGTTCATCGTTCATCTTCAGTCGTTATCTATTTTGTACGTCTTCTTGATGCATATTCGTTCATCATCGTCTTCATGTTAATCATCTTCGTTCATCATCTATTTTGTTCATCATCTTCATTTTCATGTTCATTTTTTTGATTCATCTTCGTTCATGATCTTCATGTTCATCGTATGGCCGAAAGGGAGAGGAGGCTGAGAGAGAGAGAGAGAGAGAGAGAGAGAGAGAGAGAGAGAGAGAGAGAGAGAGAGAGAGAGAGAAAGAGTATGTACGTGTGTGTGCGTGTGTGGTTGAGAGTAAGGGAGAGGAAGAGAAGGGAAGTGAGAGAGATTTAAGGAAATGTAATTAACATTGATTTAATTTTCATATTTCTTTATTTCTATATATTTAATATCAAATTTATTTTGTATTCCTTATATGCCTTTTATGCACCATTGGTAGATTATCCAATGCACAAAAGTTCTCAGAGGTTACTCGGTGCATAAAAGTTCTCAATTGAACCTCTATATATATATATATATATATATATATATATATATATATATATATATATATATATATATATATATATGGTGGGTTTAATGGAAAACCTATATGCATCGTAAAACCCGGGAACCACTTTATAGCCATTGGATCAGGTGATGCATCACACAGAAAGTCGATGCATCACGCGAGAATTGTGATGCATTTGTAGTGGTGCATGGAGGTTTTCCGATGCATGTTGGTTAATTTCCAGTGAACCCCCTACATATACATACATACATACACACACACACACACACACACACACACACACACACACACACATATATATATATATATATATATATATATATATATATATATATATATATATATATATATATATATATATATATATATATATATATATATATATATATATATATATATATATATATATATATATAGCAAGAGAGAGATAGAGATTCAATTAAGAAGTTTTGTGCATCGAGGTACAAAAGAACCTATTTCATCCAATAGATCAAAATTTTGTGTGGTTTAGATTAAATGACAAAAGGGTAAATAGTTAGAAAACTTTATGCATCTAGTGCATTCATGATTAAATGCGGAAGAGTATTTAGGGTAGTTTAAAAAAATATATATTTATTCAAATTAATTTTAATTTAATATTCTAACAAATAATTAAATAATAAATGCTACATTAATTCAATTAATACATTTCCAAATTTAACAAAATCTACACAAATTCAAAAAAGATGAAAGAAAGATCGATGCATTTCATGTTCATCGTTCAACTCGTGATGCATTTTATGTTCATCGTTCAATTCGTGATGCATCTCGGCTTTATCAATACAAGATCTATACAATTTCGTGATGCATATCGACTTTATCAATACAAGATCTATACAATTTCGTGATGCATAGCTTTATCAATACATGATCTATCTATGCATCGAGTTGTCGTGTTATGCATCATTTATCATTCATCTATGCATTATGTTAATCATCATCCTTAATTGTAAACATGAATCTTCATCCGGATTCAAAACAAACGCCACCATGTTCATCTTCGTGTTCATTATCGGTTTATCATCATTTTCGGTCATGGTGGTGACCACGTTCATTCATCGTTTATCACCTAAAAACGTTCAAAGCATCTTCATTCATTGATGATTGCATAGACAAGTTGGTGGACATGGACGCATCCATTAGAGGTGTTTGGTGGTGGCACTATCCGGTGGTGTATTGTTACCATGCGGTCGAGAGAGAGAGAGAGAGAGAGAGAGAGAGAGAGAGAGAGAGAGAGAGAGAGGAGGGAGAGAGAAAGAAGTAGAGATTAATGGAATGTAGTTTAATGTGATTATTTGGTTACCTAATTTAAATTAGGGGTGTTATATGTGGACCAAATACCGGAACCGAACCGGTCCCGGTCCCGAATAGGACCGATTGTAAAGTAATGGTCTGGTCCTCGGGTTTAGATTTTAGCCAAATTCGGGTTCGGTCCTAAACGGGTTCGGTCCGGTCAAGTCCGGTTCGGTCCGATAACACCCCTAACCTTCAAAGTGGAGTTAGTTTTTGAGTTTTTATGTACCAAATACCCGAACCGAACCGGTACCGGTCCCGAATAGGACCGATCGTAAAGTAATGGTCCGGTCCTCGGGTTTAGATTTTAGCCAAATTTGGGTTCGGTCCTAACCGGGTTTGGTCCCGATAACACCCCTATTTAAATCTATTAATTATCTTTAAACCATTTAAAAAAATTAATTAAAGTATTACCTAAATGCTCTTAGTGCACCCTTGATGGATTTTTAGGTGCACAAAAGTTTCTAAATGTATATAAGTTCTCAATTGAACCCCAATATATGTACACACACCCAGATATATATATATATATATATATATATATATATATATATATATATATATATATATATATATAGGGGTTCAAAGGAAAACCAGCGTGCATTGGAAAATCTCGAAAAACTTCCATGCACCTCAGGGCCCTTCAATGCATCATGTTTTTCATCAAGGGTAATTTAGGAAAACTAAATTATTTTATTCAAAATTTAAATCCTCTTTAAATAAGGAAATTTCAATGTTCAATCAAAATATAATTCTTAAAATCAAGCATTTTAATTTGACCAATCATTTTTCAAAATTTGAATCCACCATTGTAGAAAAGCCTCTAACAGCCATATTCACCACCGCTGCACCAACGCCTGCACCGCCACCACCACCACCACCACCACCACCATCGGTACAAATTTATGCTTTGGTCACACCAGAAATGTGTGACGATAACCATATGGTCACACTATGTGACTTGGACATTTTATTTTATAGTGCAGTAAGTTATCGTAGTGGAATATGATTTAGTCACACTAACTGTAACATCCCAAATTTTAAGTACATGTAATTTGCAACATTTAAGGATTTAAATATTGTATTGGTGGATTTATTATGTCAATTTAAGCCAATTTTCATCACAATATATGTTAAATGAGAAATTACTAAGTTGAGGGGTGTATTGTGCAAATAAGTGAAAGTGACAAATAAAAAAGGGAATTAATGTTCATAATTTCCAAAACACTTTCTCTCTCTACTCTCTCAACCGTCTCTCACACTCTCTCTCTACATCTCTCTCGGCTTTACTCCAAGAAACACACAAGAATCAACGATTTCAAGTGCAAAATTTGGAAACAAGTAGCAATTAAGGAACTATAGCAACTGCAAGTATCAAATCAAGGTAACAATCTCCCTATATTACGGATTTTTGAAGTTTTTGAGTTGGTTTTTATGTGAACCGATTTCTAAGATTCAAGATGCAAATGTTAATGCATGTCATATATTATGATAGATTATCTGAATTCGAGCATGTATGTTGTTGTATACAAAAATTCAGAATCAGATTCGAAGTCTAAGTGTGATTTTGGAATTAAGTGTGTGTTTTAGTGTGTGTGTTCTTCGAAGTTTAAAGAAAAATGGACACAAATCGGATATTTTGGTACATAAGTGTTGGGTTCTAAGTTAGAATAGTTTATTTAAGTACATATCTGCAATTTTATATACAAAAACATGCAAAAATGGTCAAAAACATAATTCTGGAAAATATTGGAAATTTCACCAAGTATGAACTCGGTCCGGATCCATCCGAATTCGGATCCGTACCCAGTTCGGACCTACAGTGTTTCGGACCAACTACTATTTCGGGTCCATCCCAATCCGGACCCCAACCCATTTCGGACCTCTCCCCACTTCGGACATACAATATTTCGGATACTAGCCTACTTCGGACACATGACTAATTCGGACCCTACCAAATCCGGATCACTCATTTTCGGATCATACCAAATTCGGACCAAGGATCAATTTCGGACCAACCACAAGTCGGACCATCCGAATTCGGATGTGGTCCGAATTCAGAACCCAATTACATTTAATATTACAGAATACAATTTTTAAGCAATTACTGACATTACATCACTATTACACCTACTTTACAGATCATTGTGGTGTTATCAAAACACACATTGATTCAGGATCAAGTCACAAAACCAATCACAGTGAGTAACAGATTGTCATTCGAACATTTATTGTTTTTGCATTCATGTTTATACATTCAATGGCATGTTCACATTGTTCATATACTTCATTTGGCACTCATGAAATGATTTGTTGTTATGATGCACACTCGTACTTGACATGTAACACACATGTAGCTTGCGTTCATTTGAAAGTGCATCTATTTACATGATGCTTGCACTGCATGATCATTACTTCATAATCTGATGCGACCTGGACTGGGGCTGACAGCAGGCCACTGTCGGGGACTGATCATCCCACTCGTATCCCATCAGGTTCGGCACATCCCCGATCAGCATATTGAACTGCCCCCCCATGCTAGCACTGCATGGTTTACTCACACATTGAGGCTTTCACTGCCGTTTTCACATACATGGGGCTTACACTGCCCATGGTTAAGCATTGCATGTAAAGAAATATTTGTTGTATGTATAATCTGTTATCTCACTAAGCACTTAGCTTACTGTTGACTCACATTGTTTACAGGCAAAGGCAAGAGTGTAGCTGGACCATCTACTTAAGCATATCAAATCAATATCCCGGAGACCTTAGTAGCTATTGGTACTTGAATGTAATGGCTTTGGGCTGGGATTTCTACTTCTAAAACAATTATGATGATGTAATAGCTAGACTTAAACACTGTAGACATTTACTTTCATTGCTTTAGTGTGGATGTGCTTAATTCTAATTTAAGTATTCAATTTCAATTATTATGATACTCATTGGGTTGTTAGTCGATCCTGGTGATTGCTACAATTATTTCATTAATTAACAAGGACGTCACAGTTTGGTATCAGAGCATTAGTTTGAGGTTTCAAGTGTCCGCGAGGACTTGGACTCAAACTTAGGTTATGATATTAGAATGAACTTCTAAGTAATGATCTGAACTAAGATAGGATTGACATGCACACGGGGAAACACAAATGGTAACTGTAAATACTTAGGACTTACAAATAAATGTTCTAAATATAAGTTGTTATATTTCAGAACATGTCAGGAGACGATATGACTCCTCAGCAAATGTTCCAGATGATGCAAGCTCTTATGGAACAGAACAATGAGCTACAATCCAAACGAATGGCTGAGCAGGCTCAGTCATTTGCTGATCAGTTAAGGGCCAGAGATGAGGCCGAGGCAAAACGAAAGGCCGATAAGCGAAAGAACAAGGGGCAACAACAGGAAGACCAGGGAGAAAGGCAAGATGATACTGGGTCTTCCAACAGATCAAGGGGCTGCAGGTTTAAGGACTTCAAAAGTAACGGAGCTGTTACTTTTGATGGAACCGCAGATGCTGTTACAGCATTGGAATGGATCACCACCACGGAACGAACTTTCAGGATCAGCGACTGCGCTGATAAAGACATGGTCCGCTTTGCAACTGCTATGTTTGGAAGGGACGCTGTTATGTGGTGGGACGCAATGACACATGTGTTGACGACGGAGGTAGTATCACACATGTCATGGAGCGAGTTTAAGGAAGTGTTTTCTCAACAGTACTGTCCAGCCGATGAGAAGCGACGTCTCGAGGCAAAATTCCTGAACTTGACTCAAGGAACGAAAA
This sequence comes from Centrapalus pauciflorus, assembly GCA_020465985.1. Lineage (NCBI taxonomy): Eukaryota > Viridiplantae > Streptophyta > Magnoliopsida > Asterales > Asteraceae > Centrapalus > Centrapalus pauciflorus. Next base: position 32,099 of record JAANYP010002661.1, read on the forward strand.
CGGTTACACAATATGCCGTTGAGTTCACTCGATTGAGTCTGTTCGCACCCCATCTAGTAGACACAGAAGAGAGAAAGATAGCCCGGTTTGAGGCCGGATTAGATTATGAGATTCGCCGAACCATGAGTGGGGTTCGGTATACAACGTTTGCTGGATTACTCGAGGCTGCTCGGAATGTGGAGCAGATTGTCTTATTATCTGGATACGTAATCGGGTCAGCCGCCGCACCACCGACTCAACCGTCGCCGCCAAAAAGGCAGCGGGAGTCTGGATCTTCCCGATTCTCTCCTCAATCCCATCAACAGTCATCATCACCCAAGAAGGGAAGAGCCTTTTCGGCCAGTTCAGAAATGAGAGACTGCAGGCGATGCAGAAAAGCGCACTCTGGGGAGTGCAAGACTCGGGACATGTATTGTTTCTGCTGTGGGCAGAAAGGCCATCACTGGGAGCATTGTCCACGAAAAGATGATGCATGCTACAACTGCCACAGACTTGGCCATTTCTCAAGGGACTGCCCGAAACCCCCACGAGATCAGAATGCTCAACAATCAACAGCAAGATCTTCTGTAGCTTCCACGGCTCGCAGTGATCAATCTCAAAGGGCTCCAACAAGGGCATTCCAAATCACAGCTGTAGAAGCAAAAGATGACCCGGAGGTGGTCACTGGTACGTTCTTTGTAAATTCCATTCCTGCACGTATCTTGTTTGACTCTGGAGCAAATCGTTCGTTTGTCTCCACTACATTTGCTCGTCAATTTAACATGCCAACTTCCAAACTGCAATTTGTACTTGACATAGAGACTGCTAGCAATATGTTAGTAAAAGCAGACAAAGTGTATAGGAATTGTACATTATTGGTAGAAGACGTAGTATTCAATATAGATCTGATCCCTATGGAGTTCGGGGAATTCGATGTCATAGTAGGCATGGACTGGTTAGTTCATAACGAGGCCCAAATCGTTTGCAAGAAGAGAATGATCAAGATTACCACTCCCGAGGGCCGAGACATATGCATATATGGTGATAGACACAAAGGCGACTTATGCCTTATTTCAATTGCAAAAGCCCGAAAGCACGTTGCCAAGGGTTGTTCAGCTTACTTAGCCTACGCTGTCGATGCAAAGGCTGAAGTTCAATCTCCTTCTACCGTTTCCGTCGTTTCCGAATTTCCTGATGTCTTTCCAGAAGATATCTCGGGATTGCCACCTGATCGCCAAGTGGAATTCCGCATTGACCTCATTCCCGGAGCTGCTCCAATAGCAAAGGCTCCGTACCGTCTAGCTCCTGCTGAAATGCAGGAAATGATGAAGCAGTTACAGGAGCTACTTGACAAAGGTTTTATCCGCCCAAGTTCATCTCCTTGGGGTGCTCCTGTTCTGTTCGTCAAAAAGAAAGATGGCACATTGCGAATGTGCATCGACTATCGAGAACTCAACAAAGTCACAATCAAGAACAAATACCCGTTGCCCCGGATTGATGATCTCTTCGACCAGTTACAAGGCGCAAGTTACTTCTCGAAGATTGATCTTCGTTCGGGTTATCACCAACTCAAAGTACACCCAGATGACATTCCAAAGACGGCTTTCAGAACTCGTTACGGACACTACGAGTTTCTGGTAATGCCGTTTGGTCTCACAAATGCGCCGGCTGCTTTCATGGATCTCATGAATCGAGTCTGCCGGCCAATGCTCGACAAATCGGTCATCGTGTTCATCGATGACATTCTCATATATTCAAAGACCGAAGAGGATCATGCTGCACATCTGAGAGAATTGCTAGAGTTGCTACGCAAAGAGCGACTTTATGCCAAATTCTCTAAGTGTGAATTCTGGTTGAGGCAGGTACGTCTCAACGTTTGAAACAATTTCATGATCCTTATACTCAAACATAAATTCTTTTATTAACTTGTACCTCTTAAACAATCAATTCAGATCCAATTCTTGGGGCACGTGATATCTGGTGCTGGGATTGCTGTTGATCCTGCAAAGATCGAAGCTATCCAGAACTGGGAATCACCCCGCAACGCCTCAGAGATTCGGAGTTTTCTGGGATTGGCTGGTTACTACCGCCGATTCATCAAAGACTTCTCCAAAATCGCCATTCCACTTACAAAGCTAACTCGCAAGAACGCAACCTTCTTTTGGAAAGAAGAACAGCAAGTAGCCTTTGACGAATTGAAGAAATTGCTAAGTGAAGCACCGGTGTTAGCCCTGCCTGAAGGGAACGAAGACTTTGTTGTCTATACAGATGCATCAGGCACGGGTTTGGGTGCGGTACTAATGCAAAGAGGAAACGTCATAGCTTATGCTTCTAGACAACTCAAACCACATGAGAAAGACTACTCTACTCATGATCTAGAACTGACTGCTGTGACTTTCGCTCTCAAGTTATGGAGACACTACTTGTATGGAACCAAGTGTCAGCTCTTCACTGACCACAAGAGTTTGAAATACATATTCAGTCAGAAGGACTTGAATATGAGGCAAAGAAGGTCAATGGAGCTGATAAAAGATTACGACTGTGAGATTCTCTATCATCCAGGGAAGGCCAACGTAGTGGCCGATGCTCTAAGTCGAAAAGCATACTGCAAGGCATATTGCTATGCCTTGACTTCTACAATTTTGACCTCAACTATTATAGATGATGTTAGGGCTGCTCAGTTACAGGCCCTAAAAGAAGGGAATGTTAAAGACGAAGATATCAGAATTCAGTTGCTATTAATGCAAGATGATGGAACTGGACTAAAGGGTGTGTATGGCAGAGTGTGGGTTCCCAAGTTCGGGAACATGAGAGATGTAATTCTCGAGGAGGCTCATCAATCTAAATTCTCAATTCATCCTGGCAGCACAAAAATGTACAACGACTTGAAAGCCGACTTCTGGTGGCCAGGATTGAAAAGAGATGTCGGTCAGTATGTTGAAAGGTGCAGAACATGTCGTCTAGTCAAAGCCGAGCACCAACAACCCTATGGTAGTATGCAACCTCTTCTTATCCCAGAATGGAAGTGGGACCATATTACTATGGATTTCGTAACAAAACTTCCCAAAACACGTCGTCAACATGATGCCATTTGGGTCATCGTTGACCGTCTAACAAAATCTGCGCACTTCATTCCAATCCGAGAAACCTATTCACTGGACCGACTTGCCCAGATCTACGTAAACGAAATCATTATTAGGCATGGTGTGCCTAAGTCTATTGTCTCCGACCGAGATACTAGATTCGCTTCTAATTTCTGGACTGCTCTGCAAAACGGTCTTGGTACTCGTATCGCAATGAGTACTGCCTATAGACCTCAATCTGATGGGCAAAGTGAAAGAACAATCCTAACTCTCGAAGACATGCTCAGAGCCTGTGTCATGGATTTGGGTGGTAACTGGGACGATCACCTCCCATTGGTTGAATTCTCCTACAACAATAGTTACCATTCCACTATCAAGATGGCACCGTTCGAGTCTCTATACGGAAGAAAATGTAGGACTCCAACCTGTTGGAGGGAAACAGGAGAAACTCCAATAGCCGGTCCTGCTTTGCTACAAGAAACGAACGAAAAGATCCAACTCATTCGACAGTACATGAAAACGGCACAAGATCGGCAAAAGAATTATCACGATCGCCGACACAAAGCAATAGAGTTTCAGAAGGACGATTGGGTCTACTTAAAAGTTTCCCCAATGAAAGGTGTTACAAGATTCGTAAAGCGAGGAAAGTTATCACCTCGATTCATAGGACCCTTCAAGATACTAGAAAGAATTGGGAATCAGTCCTATCACTTGGACTTGCCGGAAGAGTTATCAGGAGTTCACCCGGTCTTCCACGTAGGATACTTAAGAAAGAGTCTGGTGCCCGAGAGGGAACCATGGACTGATCACTCGGACATTAAGATTGACGAACGGCTAAGGTTCGTTGATGAACCGGAGTGCATTTTGGAGACAAAAGTCAAAAAGCTACGGAACAAAGAGATCAGGATGGTGCTGGTCAAGTGAAAGCATCATCGGGGAGCTAATCATACTTGGGAATCGGAAGAAGACATGAAGACTAAGTACCCAAGTTTGTTTTGCGCAGCATGACTTCGCGGACGAAGTATAGGCGTGGTGGAGCCCATGCTGTAACATCCCAAATTTTAAGTACATGTAATTTGCAACATTTAAGGATTTAAATATTGTATTGGTGGATTTATTATGTCAATTTAAGCCAATTTTCATCACAATATATGTTAAATGAGAAATTACTAAGTTGAGGGGTGTATTGTGCAAATAAGTGAAAGTGACAAATAAAAAAGGGAATTAATGTTCATAATTTCCAAAACACTTTCTCTCTCTACTCTCTCAACCGTCTCTCACTCTCTCTCTCTACATCTCTCTCGGCTTTACTCCAAGAAACACACAAGAATCAACGATTTCAAGTGCAAAATTTGGAAACAAGTAGCAATTAAGGAACTATAGCAACTGCAAGTATCAAATCAAGGTAACAATCTCCCTATATTACGGATTTTTGAAGTTTTTGAGTTGGTTTTTATGTGAACCGATTTCTAAGATTCAAGATGCAAATGTTAATGCATGTCATATATTATGATAGATTATCTGAATTCGAGCATGTATGTTGTTGTATACAAAAATTCAGAATCAGATTCGAAGTCTAAGTGTGATTTTGGAATTAAGTGTGTGTTTTAGTGTGTGTGTTCTTCGAAGTTTAAAGAAAAATGGACACAAATCGGATATTTTGGTACATAAGTGTTGGGTTCTAAGTTGGAATAGTTTATTTAAGTACATATCTGCAATTTTATATACAAAAACATGCAAAAATGGTCAAAAACATAATTCTGGAAAATATTGGAAATTTCACCAAGTATGAACTCGGTCCGGATCCATCCGAATTCGGATCCGTACCCAGTTCGGACCTACAGTGTTTCGGACCAACTACTATTTCGGGTCCATCCCAATCCGGACCCCAACCCATTTCGGACCTCTCCCCACTTCGGACATACAATATTTCGGATACTAGCCTACTTCGGACACATGACTAATTCGGACCCTACCAAATCCGGATCACTCATTTTCGGATCATACCAAATTCGGACCAAGGATCAATTTCGGACCAACCACAAGTCGGACCATCCGAATTCGGATGTGGTCCGAATTCAGAACCCAATTACATTTAATATTACAGAATACAATTTTTAAGCAATTACTGACATTACATCACTATTACACCTACTTTACAGATCATTGTGGTGTTATCAAAACACACATTGATTCAGGATCAAGTCACAAAACCAATCACAGTGAGTAACAGATTGTCATTCGAACATTTATTGTTTTTGCATTCATGTTTATACATTCAATGGCATGTTCACATTGTTCATATACTTCATTTGGCACTCATGAAATGATTTGTTGTTATGATGCACACTCGTACTTGACATGTAACACACATGTAGCTTGCGTTCATTTGAAAGTGCATCTATTTACATGATGCTTGCACTGCATGATCATTACTTCATAATCTGATGCGACCTGGACTGGGGCTGACAGCAGGCCACTGTCGGGGACTGATCATCCCACTCGTATCCCGTCAGGTTCGGCACATCCCCGATCAGCATATTGAACTGCCACCCCATGCTAGCACTGCATGGTTTACTCACACATTGAGGCTTTCACTGCCGTTTTCACATACATGGGGCTTACACTGCCCATGGTTAAGCATTGCATGTAAAGAAATATTTGTTGTATGTATAATCTGTTATCTCACTAAGCACTTAGCTTACTGTTGACTCACATTGTTTACAGGCAAAGGCAAGAGTGTAGCTGGACCATCTACTTAAGCATATCAAATCAATATCCCGGAGACCTTAGTAGCTATTGGTACTTGAATGTAATAGCTTTGGGCTGGGATTTCTACTTCTAAAACAATTATGATGATGTAATAGCTAGACTTAAACACTGTAGACATTTACTTTCATTGCTTTAGTGTGGATGTGCTTAATTCTAATTTAAGTATTCAATTTCAATTATTATGATACTCATTGGGTTGTTAGTCGATCCTGGTGATTGCTACAATTATTTCATTAATTAACAAGGACGTCACACTAACAAACTTATGTAATCATATAGCATCTGCTTTTGGCTACACTGAAATCGTGTGACAAACTCCACTTCATGATTTAGTCACATAACAAATTACTCCATGTGACCATATAATGGAATATGATCTAGTCACACATACAATTACTTCATGTGACCATATAGTGGAATATGATTTGGTCACCCAAAAAATTATTCAAGTGACCATATAGTGACATATGATTTAGTTTTATTATTCATGGAATGGAATGAAATTGAATTGATTATATATAACCTACGTTTATAAAATTACTTGATTAATTTTAACCTAAAAGTTTTATTATTCACTTGAGTTAAATTGAGAAGTTCTGTTTTGCAAATCTCGAACTGTTAGTTCAATTTCTCAAGCTGTTAGTGCATTTTCTGAAGCTGTTAAGTGTTTTACAAACCTAAGTTTATAAAATTACTTGATTAATTTTAACCTAAATTTTATTATTCATGGAATTGAATGGAATTGAATTGATTATGTATAACCTAAGTTTATAAATTTACTTGATTATTTTATATCCTAAAATTTAGGTTTTGACATTTTAACACACACTACACTTTAGACACACATACTAATTTATGTGTAACAACCTAACATTTGGTCCAGTCTTAATTTCAGTATTTTGATCAAGTAATGTAATTTTATTACATTAATTATCTTGTAATTTAATTATGAATGAAATAATGTAATTAAATTATATAGATGATATTAATTATTAAAGATGAGTAAATTAAAAGATATGCAAATACAAAAGTTTAGTGGGTTAAATATCAAATATGATCAAAATTATATATAAAAACCGAAATAATGATCGTTTATGATCATTAATGCAAATTACTCTCTCTCTCTAATCTCTCTCTACACTCATACGGCTAATCTCACAATTTGCCAAAGAAATTCAAGAATTGATGATTTAATTAAAGAATCAAGACAAAGGAATTACAACAAATCATCAAACATCATCAATTAGCAACAATTCAAGGTAATTATCGATTAAACTCCTTAATATTCAAGAGTTTGGTTCGGTTTTATTAAAAACCGAAACCTTGGATTTAAATGTGATGATTTTAGATTGCATTTTCAAGATTTTAGTAGTTTATGATGAATTTAAGTTAATAGATGTTAAATAAACAAAATCTTATAGTCAGATCATTCAAAATTAATTAAAATCGGAATTTTTATGAAAACTTGTGTTCTTGACAAAAATGATCATTTTTGGATGATCTTGATCAAAATATGATGTTATTAATAGGGAAATTAGTATAAAAACATTCAATTAATGATAATACATTAATATATTTAGTTGCATGTCAATTTTAAGTATGTTTGGTGAAAATTAATAAAAATCCGTATGAATAAAATGAAGAACATCAAGAACAATTTCTGGGAAAATACCAAGTATAGGATCCGAATTCGGATATGTCCGAATTCGGATGATGTGCCCATTTCGGATGCTTATTAATTTCGGATTATAGATTTCGGACTCCATAATTCGGATCTTGAATGATCCGAATTCAGCACCATTTCGATTATGATCCTAGATTCGGACTAATGCTCAATTCGGATGATAAAATTTGTTGATCCAAATTCGGATCATCCTTGGGTCCGAATCCGGATGTCAGATCCGAATTGGTCCGAATCCGGGTACCTGATTCGGATGATCCGAAACCCAATATTTTATGAATTTTGACATTTCAATTAAATAAATGATTTATATATATAATATATATATATATATATATATATATATATATATATATATATATATATATATATATATATAGAAAGCTTTTGAAGATATTATGAAACAAAGATTGATAAGTTATCAGAATCAGATAGAATTATAGATTTTAATGACCAAAAGATGATGAAATTCCATGATAATGATGATGATATTAACATGATTTTTATCATGAATGAATTTGAACAGGTTCAGTATATTCTGAACAAAGATTTAAAGACTTAAAGACTTAAAAGCGGGTCAGAGACTTGATTGACAAAGAACAGAATTCACAAGATAAAATCCTGAGATAACTCAGGTGGCAGATTTTTATATCTGTTTGATAAAGACCCTGACCAGTGAGTTATAGATATTCAGATTGAATATGCATAAGATCCGGTTGAGATATATTGCTGCTGTTAGATTTATTGACATTCATTTATCAGCTGGATTGAGACCTGTGCACACCATGGTTGGGTGTTGCCCAGTGGTTCATGATAGCTATTTGATTATCATTTCATATTGCATTTAAGATTTCTTCAGACATTGCTTATAATTCATTGCTATCATGACTTCTATGACTTAAGCTTCACTGTTTGATCAGACACTTGATAGATTTATTCAGCTTGACTAGCCTTGATGGTCTATTGTTCTAGACCTGGCTATTTCACCAGTTCTTATGAACTTGGTAATGCCCTCCGATGTTCCGCCATATTGACTTACTGGTAGCTAGCCCAGTATGTGGCTGATCCCCACGATTTAAGCATGAGTGTGGCCTGAACATCATCCAATTCTATGATTCTATATCTCAATCATGAGGGCTGTAGCGGCAGCCAAGACATATCACGCTTAGACTGATGACTCCGCTTGACACGCATGTTGATATTGAAAATCTATAAACTCACTAAGCTTTGCTTACAGATGTTGCATTAATATTTTACAGGAAAAGCCAAAGGAAAATCACCTGCAGGACCTAGTACTTAGGTCATTCAAGATCCAAGTTTTGAAGCTTTCTTAGACCACTACTCAACAAACTTTCTGGTACTGATTGGAAGACAGTAAATGTGGTGGTTCTGGGTAGACTTGATGTGATGTATGATGTTATGACTAGATTAGACGTTACCCTTTTGTAAACTTTATTTTGAAATATGTAACTTAAATCCTAATCTGTAATGTACATGTAATTATTAATTCCGCAATTAATTACCCTATCTTAGTATGGTTGATATCGTATTGCATGATGTGGGACCTAGACTAGTGAGAACTGCCCCGTAAGGGGTGGTCTTCACAGGATGGTATCAGAGCCCTTAGTTTGAGTGAATCAAGTATTACGTGAGTATACTTGGTCTCAAACTGAAGCAATACATATGTATCAATCATTTAGGAGGTTTGAACTGAGATAGGATGTACAGACTGTTAGGATGGGAAAAAGGGTACATAGATCTAAGTCTATAAACTGATAGTTAAATGCTTGTAATTTTCAGAAAAGATGTCAGGATCAGGTGACATACCAAACAACATGACCCCACAACAAATGTTCGAAATGATGCAACAACTATTAGCCCAACATTCAGAACAACAAAATAAGACAATGCAAGAACAATTTCAGGCCAGAGATGAGGCCGAAGCAAAAAGACGTGAAGATAAGAAAAATAAGAGAAAAGAAAAGCAAGTCCAGACTAATGAATCTGATTCTAATAACTCTACTCCTGAAACCCAAATCGAGTAGCCAAAAGGCTGCAAGTTTAAAGATTTCAAAGCGAGCGGTGCCCTGAACTTTGAGGGTACAGTGAATCCAATTCAGGCGATGGATTGGATCAGCCATACCGAAGAGATTTTCAGAATCTCTGATTGCTTAGATTCGAAGAAAGTAAGCTATGCATCTGCGTTGTTTGTCGGAGCTGCCCGTGCCTGGTGGAAGACCCAGCGAAGTATATATGGTGAGGAGGTGATTCAGACTTTAGAATGGGAGCAGTTTCTCGAGATGTTTAACGCAAAGTACTGTCCAATCGACCAACAAGATAAGATGGAAGTACAACTGATGCAGCTGACTCAGGGAACAAAGACAGTCGATGAATACGAACACGAGTTTTCACGACTATGCGGTTACTCCTCATATCAGGTAGCTACAGAAGAAAGAAAGATGAATAGATTTCGCGTAGGACTCAATCCTAGATACAGACATCCGATGAGCGCTATCAAATACAAGAGTTATTTGAAAATGGTAGAAGCAGCCAGACAGATTGAGAGAGGATATCTAGAGTACGGTGATCAGCTATATGCTCCAACGACTAATCCAATGAATCCGTCTCCTCCGAAGAAGCAAAGATTTGGTAGATTTTTCAAGCCAAATAAGTCGCAATCTCAGCAATCCTATCAGCATAGTTCACAGCAGAAAGCACAAGTTTACTCCCTCACGAACGAACCACGATTCTGCAAGCGATGCAGAAGATCACACATGGGATTGTGCAATCCAGATGATGTTACTTGCTTTGCGTGCAACATGATCGGTCACAGTAGTGAAGAATGTCCACAGCAGGGACGTGGATGCGCAAAATGTGGAAAAAGGGGACACTTTATGTATTAGTGTCGTAGCGGGCCACGTTATCAGTCTCAGTCATCAGCTGGAGGGTCTACAGTTAAGAGTTCTGCTGCAATGCCGACTGCAAAGACTCGAGCTTTTCAAATAACAGCCGAGGAAGCAAAAGAAACGTCTGACGTAGTTACCGGTATGTTTCTGCTTAACTCTATTCCTGCCCGAGTACTATTTGATTCCGGCGCGAGTCGTTCTTTCATATCAACATCTTTTGCACAAAGATTACATAAGTCACCATCAAAGCTTTCTGTGATACTAGACATTGAGACAGCTAGTAACAATTTTGTTATGGCTGATTCTGTTTATCGAAACTGCACACTACTTGTTGATAATATCGTATTCAATCTCGACCTCATCCCGATTCCATTGAAAGAGTTTGACGTCATCATCGGCATGGATTGGCTAATGAATAATGAGGCTACAATTATCTGCAACCTGCGAGTCATTAGAATCAAGTCTTCAGACGGCCGAGTATTGGAGATCAAGGGCGAGAAGAGGAAAGGTGCACATTGTTTCATATCTATAGAATAAGCTCAGAAATACTTGTATAGAGGTCACGACTCCTATCTTTGTTATGCTCTATCTGAGTCCAGCTCTGAAAAGAAATCTTTGTCCGATATTCCTATCGTCTGTGAGTTCCCAGACGTCTTTCCTGGACATTTCCGGAGTGCCACCGGAACGTCAAGTCGAGTTCAGTATTGACTTGGTTCCTGGTGCGGCTCCTATTGCAAAAGCTACTTACAGACTTGCACCTGCAGAAATGCAGGAAATGTCAAAGCAATTGCAAGAGCTGTTGGAAAAGGGGTTTATCCGACCGAGTTCTTCTCCGTGGGGTGCACCTGTTCTATTTGTTAAAAAGAAAGACGGAACCTTCCGTATGTGCATCGACTACCGCGAGTTGAACAAGGTTACCATAAAGAATAAATATCCTCTACCCAGGATCGATGATCTGTTTGATCAGCTACAAGGAGCCAGTTACTTCTCGAAAATAGATCTCCGTTCTGGGTATCATCAATTGAAAGTCAGAGATGAGGATGTTCCAAAGACAGCCTTCCGTACAAGATACGGTCATTACGAATTTCTCGTGATGCCGTTCGGCTTAACAAATGCACCAGCGGCGTTCATGGATCTCATGAATCGCGTGTGCAGACCAATGTTGGATAAATCAGTTATCGTATTCATAGACGATATTCTGATTTACTCCAAAACGGAGGCTAATCATTCTATTCATCTGCGGCAATTGCTAGAGTTACTAAGAAAAGAAAGACTCTACGCAAAGTTTTCTAAATGCGAGTTTTGGCTCAGACAGGTATAATTTCTATTATATATGTCTTGAGTTATTTTCTAAGTATTCCCTGAATTACATCAAAACTTGAACTTCTATTTTGATTCTTATAGATTCAATTCCTTGGCCATGTTGTTTCTGGCGAAGGGATTTCCGTGGATCCGTCTAAAGTCGAGGCCGTTCAGAAATGGCAAACGCCTCGTAATGCTCAGAAATAAGAAGTTTCCTCGGATTGGCTGGTTACTACCGGCGATTCATAAAGGACTTCTCGAAGATTGCTGTACCTCTAACGATGCTAACACGAAAGAATACTCCTTTCGTTTGGTCTGATAAACAGCAAGAGGCATTTGACATTCTGAAACAGAAGCTTATTCAAGCGCCGATCCTAGCTTTACCAGAAGGCAATGATGATTCGTTATCTATAGTGATGCATCTGGTACTGGCTTGGGATGTGTTCTTATGCAAAGGGGAAAAGTAATTGCCTACGCTTCAAGGCAATTAAAAGATTACGAGAAAAGTGCACCAACTCATGATCTTGAGTTGGCTGCCGTTACCTTTGCTTTGAAGATCTGGCGTCACTATCTATATGGGACTCGGTGTCAGCTTTACACCGATCACAAGAGTCTCAAACATCTTTTCACTCAGAAGGATCTGAATATGAAACAGCGACGGTCCTTGGAGCTTATCAAGGACTATGATTGCGAGATCTTATATCATCCCGGCAAAGCTAATGTTGTCGCGGATGCTTTGAGTAGGAAAGTTTATCCAGAAAGGTGCTGCTATGCCCTAACTCCGGTAATATTCTCTTCAGATCTTATTGAAGACATCCGAGTTGCTCAAGCTGAAGCATTGAAAGAAGAGAATATTGATTCTGAAAATCTTAAAGGGCAGTTACAATTTCTAACTTTGAATCATTTGGGACTTCACTGTCTCAAGGGAAACCGAATTTGGGTTCCTAAATATGGTTCTATTCGCAGCACTCTTCTTTCTGAAGCTCACAAGTCCAAATTATCTATTCATCCTGGCAGTTCAAAGATGTATTTTGATTTGAAAGCCGATTATTGGTGGCTAGGCATGAAGAAAGACATCGGTAAATGTGTTGAAAGCTGCAGAGTCTATCAGATGGTAAAGGCAGAACATCAGAAACCCTTCGGGGATATGCAACCACTGCCGGTTCCTGAGTGGAAGTGGGAGCATATAACTATGGATTTCATCACGAAGCTGCCGAAAACCAAAAGACAACACGACTCCATCTGGGTAGTCGTGGATCGATTAACGAAGTCAGCTCACTTTATACCGATGAAAGAAACATATTCCCTCGATAGATTGGCACAAATATATATCACTGAAATAATTTCTCGTCATGGTGTGCCAAAATCTATCGTTTCTGATCGTGATAGTCGTTTCACATCCAGATTCTGGCAAGCTCTACAAGATGGGATGGGTACTCGGATTTCTATGAGTACTGCTTATCATCCTAATGCCGATGGCCAGAGTGAGCGTACTATCCTAACCCTGGAAGATATGCTTCGTGCCTGCATTCTTGATCTAGGTGGTAACTGGGATGACCACTTGCCGTTGGTCGAATTCTCGTATAATAACAGTTATCATTCAACGATCAAGATGGCTCCATTTGAAGCTTTGTATGGAAGAAAGTGCAGAACTCCCACCTGTTGGCGTGAAACAGATGAATCGCTAATAGCAGGACCTGCCCTTCTACAGTTGACTCACGAAAAGATTCAGCTGGTTAGAAGAAATATTCTTGAAGCTCAGAGCAGGCAGAAGTCATATTATGACAACCGGCACAGATCAATCAGTTTTGCGGTTAACGATTGGGTGATGTTAAAAGTATCCCCAATGAAGAATGTGGTGCGGTTTATTAAAAGAAACAAGCTAGCTCCGAGATTTATTGGTCCGTTCAAGATTGTTGAAAAGATTGGAAACCAATCTTATCGTCTTGAACTGCCAGTTGACTTAGCTGGAATACATCCTGTATTCCATGTTAGTCATTTACGAAAGAGTTTAGCCGATGAAAGAGAAGTTCAGATACCACATGTTAACCTGCAGATAGATGAGAAGCTTCGAGTAGTTGAAGAGCCGGAGTGTATTCTGGACTCGAAGACTAAGAAGCTACGAAAAAAGATATACAGATGGTGCTCGTCCAGTGGAAACACCACAAAGGTTCGCATCAGTCTTGGGAATCGAGAGATGTCATGAAAGCAACTTATCCCAGTCTGTTAGAACGTAGCTAACTTCGGGGACGAAGTTTATGCGTGGTGGAGCCCATTCTGTAACAACCTAACATTTGGTCCAGTCTTAATTTCAGTATTTTGATCAAGTAATGTAATTTTATTACATTAATTATCTTGTAATTTAATTATGAATGAAATAATGTAATTAAATTATATATATGATATTAATTATTAAAGATGAGTAAATTAAAAGATATGCAAATACAAAAGTTTAGTGGGTTAAATATCAAATATGATCAAATTTATATATAAAAACCGAAATAATGATCATTTATGATCATTAATGCAAATTACTCTCTCTCTCTAATCTCTCTCTACACTCATACGGCTAATCTCACAATTTGCCAAAGAAATTCAAGAATTGATGATTTAATTAAAGAATCAAGACAAAGGAATTACAACAAATCATCAAACATCATCAATTAGCAACAATTCAAGGTAATTATCGATTAAACTCCTTAATATTCAAGAGTTTGGTTCGGTTTTATTAAAAACCGAAACCTTGGATTTAAATGTGATGATTTTAGATTGCATGTTCAAGATTTTAGTAGTTTATGATGAATTTAAGTTAATAGATGTTAAATAAACAAAATCTTATAGTTAGATCATTCAAAATTAATTAAAATCGGAATTTTTATGAAAACTTGTGTTCTTGACAAAAATGATCATTTTTGGATGATCTTGATCAAAATATGATGTTATTAATAGGGAAATTAGTATAAAAACATTCAATTAATGATAATACATTAATATATTTAGTTGCATGTCAATTTTAAGTATGTTTGGTGAAAATTAATAAAAATCCGTATGAATAAAATGAAGAACATCAAGAACAATTTCTGGGAAAATACCAAGTATAGGATCCGAATTCGGATATGTCCGAATTCGGATGATGTGCCCATTTCGGATGCTTATTAATTTCGGATTATAGATTTCGGACTCCATAATTCGGATCTTATTAATTCGGATCTTGAATGATCCGAATTCAGTACCATTTCGATTATGATCCTAGATTCGGACTAATGCTCAATTCGGATGATAAAATTTGTTGATCCAAATTCGGATCATCCTTGGTTCCAAATCCGGATGTCAGATCCTAATTGGTCCGAATCCGGGTACCTGATTCGGATGATCCGAAACCCAATATTTTATGAATTTTGACATTTCAATTAAATAAATGATTTATATATATATATATATAATATATATATATATAGAAAGCTTTTGAAGATATTATGAAACAAAGATTGATAAGTTATCAGAATCAGATAGAATTATAGATTTTAATGACCAAAAGATGATGAAATTCCATGATAATGATGATGATATTAACATGATTTTTATCATGAATGAATTTGAACAGGTTCAGTATATTCTGAACAAAGATTTAAAGACTTAAAGACTTAAGAGCGGGTCAGATACTTGATTGACAAAGAACAGAATTCACAAGATAAAATCATGAGATAACTCAGGTGGCAGATTTTTATATCTGTTTGATAAAGACCCTGACCAGTGAGTTATAGATATTCAGATTGAACATGCATAAGATCCGGTTGAGATATATTGCTGCTGTTAGATTTATTCACATTCATTTATCAGCTGGATTGAGACCTGTGCACACCATGGTTGGGTGTTGCCCAGTGGTTCATGATAGCTATTTGATTATCATTTTATATTGCATTTAAGATTTCTTCAGACATTGCTTATAATTCATTGCTATCATGACTTCTATGACTTAAGCTTCACTGTTTGATCAGACACTTGATAGATTTATTCAGCTTGACTAGCCTTGATGGTCTATTGTTCTAGACCTGGCTATTTCACCAGTTCTTATGAACTTGGTAATGACCTCCGATGTTCCGCCATATTGACTTACTGGTAGCTAGCCCAGTATGTGGCTGATCCCCACGATTTAAGCGTGAGTGTGGCCTGAACATCATCCAATTCTATGATTCTATATCTCAATCATGAGGGCTGTAGCGGCAGCCAAGACATATCACGCTTAGACTGATGACTCCGCTTGACACGCATGTTGATATTGAAAATCTATAAACTCACTAAGCTTTGCTTACAGATGTTGCATTAATATTTTACAGGAAAAGCCAAAGGAAAATCACCTGCAGGACCTAGTACTTAGGTCATTCAAGATCCAAGTTTTGAAGCTTTCTTAGACCACTACTCAACAAACTTTCTGGTATCGATTGGAAGACAGTAAATGTGGTGGTTCTGGGTAGACTTGATGTGATGTATGATGTTATGACTAGATTAGACGTTACCCTTTTGTAAACTTTATTTTGAAATATGTAACTTAAATCCTAATCTGTAATGTACATGTAATTATTAATTCCGCAATTAATTACCCTATCTTAGTATGGTTGATATCGTATTGCATGATGTGGGACCTAGACTAGTGAGAACTGCCCCGTAAGGGGTGGTCTTCACATTATGTGACCATATAGTATCTGCTTTTAGATACACTGAAATCGTGTGTAACAAACTCCAGTTCATGATTTAGTCACATAACAAATTCAATGCACTTGTGCGTATGCATACATGTATAACATTAAATGCATTTGTGCAAATGTAATCTAGCTATAACATTCGTGTAACATTTTTTAGGATTAAATGTTCTTTCAATGAACAAGTGACAACTGAAAAAAATGCACATAAACATTCATGTATACTAACAAGTGTCTGAAAAAATTCATATGATTAAAAAGGTTCATAACAGTATTTGCAACAACGTTTATAGATTCAAATTGTTCATAATAGTTTCTGTAACAAATTAGTATAATTCAACAAGATTTATATGATTTAAACGGTGCAGTATCCACAACAAGATTTATAGGATTCAAAGACATTTGTGAATGTCAACACCATTTACAATGAATAAAGTTTTCACAAGTGATCTCTCTCTCTCTCTCTCTCTCTCTCTCTCTCTCTCTCTCTCTCTCTCTCATAACCTATATAACGTTCGTGTAACATTTCTTAGGATTAAATGTTCTTTCAACACACCTGTTAAATCATGAAATAACATGCTAATTCAATATATATGTTCTTTGATTCAACATTTTCTTATATTTTTTGCTAGAATATGTGGAAACCCTTAAAGGTTTTGCATTCATCTCATTAGTATAAATAGAGTACATATTTACAGAGGACACCCCTACACTATACATTATTTAACACACCCCCCTCAGTCGCAGCTGGAGGAGGACTAATGCTAAGACTGGACTTAAATTGTAAAAACAACTGTGTAGGAAGACCTTTAGTAAATATATCTGCTAACTGATGAGAGGAGGGCACATGTGACACACGCACTTGCCCCAAAGCAACACGTTCTCTTACAAAGTGTAAGTCAATTTCCACATGTTTGGTTCGTTGATGCTGTACTGGGTTATTAGCTAGATACATGGCACTTACATTATCACAAAAAACAACTGTGGCACGTGAAAGAGGTAGATGTAACTCAATCAAAAGATTACGAAGCCAGGCAGATTCAGCAACCACGTTAGCAATACCACGATATTCAGCTTCCGCACTAGAACGGGACACAACATGTTGGCGTTTAGAAGACCAAGAAACAAGGTTGTCACCTAGGAAAATGCAGAACCCAGAAGTGGACCGCCGTGTTTCAGGACAGCCGGCCCAATCGGCATCAGTGTAACAGACCAAACGATTTACGGAGGATGGACGGAGAAAAAGCCCATGAGTGATAGTACCCTTCACATAACGAAGAATGCGTTTGAGAGCATTCATATGTGGTTGGCAAGGATCATGCATATTGTCAGGATCTAAAACTAAATAACCAAGATTAACTGATTTGAAATTTATCAGAGTATAAATCAATAATCTTGCTTTGAATCAAAGTTTAATTAAGAAGTTTGCGGAATAACACTTAATTATTTTAACAAAAACTTTCAGAACCAATGAAACATAAAACATAAGAAGTAATCAAGACTGTTTGTATTGCTGAATTCAATGATTACAGTCACCTCTAATCTGTTTTGATTAGACGAAGAACACAGACTGTTCTTAGGGTTTTACAATCTTATAGGCTTGAGAAAACTTAATCAACAAAGCAATTACAGACTCAAAATATGTAGAAAACTTCTATTCAATAGAAAACCTATTCTGTCTATTTATATTGCTTTTTGGACTTGTTTCCTTGAAGGACTATGACTTCTCTGATAGTAGATATGCTGGAATCTTCATGTAGATATCGTTTCCTGAAAATCAGCACTTTCTGTTTATGAAACTGTTGAGCAGCTTGAATCTCTTGACAGCATGAACTGAGCAGCTTGAGTTGTTTTGCTCTGGCAGCTTGAACTTTTACACTGGCAGCTCGAGTTTCTTCAACTAGCAGCATGAACTTTGTATTTACATGAAAAATCTACTAACAGTCTGAGAAGTCTAACTAACAGTTTGAACATACTTAAATTATTTCCCAACAATCTCCCCCTAACTTAAATTCTTTGCACAAGACTTTAAGTTCTATACAAACATGGAAATGAAAAAGTAAACTGTTATTCACAAACCAAGGCTTTCAAAAACTTACAACTGTGCAAGTTTATGATCTATAGCCTTCAAAAATTCTCTCTTTAGCTCATCTCTATCACAAGATATTCTGACAGACTTCATCTGGAGTAGTATATTCTTTGGAAGATCATAGAATTCAAGATTAAAGAACATACCAGATCCATCTGTGAATTTGATTCTGTAAGTCCTGGATTTGACAAAAATATTAACTTCCTTGATTTTCAATCCCTTCTTGTTGGCATCCTCTACATCTTTTCTAATAAATTCAGGATCAACAATGGACTTCAGATCTCTGATGACTTGTTTCACTTGTGGTAGAGAAGATCTAACTTGTGATACAGACCCAATGTTGTGCATTCTGAAAGCTCATCTCTGGTCAACTTCTGAACCATCTGCCAAAATGTATCATATTCTTCTTCAGGACCAGACTCTCTTCTTATCACAAACTTAATTCTCAAGTCACGGTCATCCAGTGACTTAGCAAACCAGTAGTTGATTTGAGGCTTTGTAAAATCATGTTGATCAATCAACTTCTCTATCTCCATGGCCTTTTGTAGTTGTTGCTCAAAGAGCAGCCTTTTAACCGATGAAGGAATAGAAAGAGCAGCTTGATCAGTGAGAACAGGTGTACTGGCAGCAGCTTGAATATGACTTGTAGTAGGTTGAGCTGGTTCTTGTGATGATTGGACTTCTTGGGAGGTTTTTGCTTTCTTTCTTTTCTCCATTTCTTTATCATGTATTTCCTGCAGCCTTTCAGTAGTCATGGACTGAGCCATTTTCTTTGGAATACCTGCTGCAAAGGCAAAATTGATTAAGAATCTTCTGTGCTCAGCCTTGGTGTGCCCTGTTGGCATCTTTCTCTTCTTCTCACCTTGTTTGCCCACAAACCCCTTTAGGTAATCACCTAATGTCTCATCATCATCTATTGGGGGCTGGGCTTGCTGATCTAATTCTTTATCCTGTTCTTCTGCTAACCTTTTGGCAACTTCAGCATCAAAGGCAATCTGGGCTTCTTTGGAGGAGAATTTGTGCTTTGGAGATTCAATAAGAATGCCCTTGCCTTTGTCTTTTGCAGAAGAGGATGTTGCTTGGACTGTACTTGATGGAGCTTGAATGCCTTCCCTGATCACAACTCCAGTGACTTTTGAAGGAGCAGCTTGAGTTTCTAGGCTAACAGCTTGAGAAGCTGTTGGGACTGCTAGCCTAGAAACTGGGACTGTTGGTGCTACTTGGACTGTTGTTGTTGATGGAGCTGCTTGGACTGTTGTAGGAACCTCCTGATTCTCCCCCTTTTTGGAAGCATTGGTTTGGTCAGAAGGACCTACAACCTTTGCCCCTTGGGTTTGAATCAAACGCTCTAATTGAATGAGCTTATTTCCACAAAGGGTAAACCCCTTATGAAGATAATCCATCCTCTGATTTTGAGCCATTTCTGATTGCTTTAGGGCCATTATTTGTGCACCCTGTGCAGCAATGATGGACATTTGGTATTCCAACATAGCTACAACAGGTTTCAGCTTGGGATCCGTCAAAAGCATGAGTTGCAGACTAGTCTCAAGATCAGAAAACACCTGAGGTGCTTGTGATCTATCACTGACATTAATACCAGAAGTAGAAACCTCTGGGCCCCTCTGTTCTTGGTTCTGGGGACTTCCAGCTTGTGTTTGCACACTTGCTGTTGCCATGGGCATGGTCTTAGCTATGTTGGCACTGTCCTGTGCCTCTTGTGCAGAGACATCAGTAGTGTCAGCCACAGAATCCATATGAACCATCTCTGAAGAGATGTTCACCTCCTGAGTGAGGATGGGAGTTTCCTCTAGTGGTTCCCTTTGGATATGCTGTGCAGGAGTATCCTCCTGCACAGGGATATATGGCTCTTGCTGATGGGAGGAGGAGGAAGGAGCTCCTGGTCCCCTTTTTCTTTTGTATATATTTTTTAGTGGGCGTGTTGGCTGTACAAAAGGATCAGTGGGAGTTTGTGTATCATGAGGAGTGGGTTGGGGTCTTGGGGGTGTAGCAGTGATGTTAGGCTGAGCCTGCTCAAGACCCTCTCCTCTGTTTCCTGAAATGATGTTCATCATTGCAGAGGGCAATGGAACATCTACACTGACAAAATTGGCACTTGGCTTTATCAGCCTTTTGATAGAAGATAGTGAGTGCCTATGGGAAATATGTATCCTCTTATGTAAATGAGAAGTAGTGCAGGTGTGTGCAATGATTTCTGCCAAAAATCTTGGATACATTAAAAACTTCCCATTCTTTAGGGAATGATGCCTTAACATCCCCTGAAAAATCATGTTTGAAAAATTGAACCGTTGGCCTGTTGAAAAGCACACTAAGGCAGTGGCAATGTTAGAAGAAAATTCTGACCAACCAGTTCTTTTGGGGCTCATACACTGCTGAATAATATGTACAAGAAATTTCCATTTAGGAGAAAAATGGGCTTTCAAGAAAGTAAATGAATCAGCAGGACCCCTATAACCTATATTGTAAAGACCAGTATGTAAAGCGTTAAGGGTTAGGTCTGTTATACCTGTGGCATCTTGAAGATGCAAATGCTGCCGAATGGATTCCTCAGTGATGGTGATGGGAGTGCCATCAATTTTGGATAGTAAAGTGGGAATTCCATTGATGGTTTGAAAAGTGGCACGGTTCCAGAACTGTTCGATATGCGATATGTATATGGTGGGATTGATATTGAGGGCATGGTTGATATGGGAGTGCCTGAGGAAATCCATCATGTCATGGAACGACTGAAGTTCAGAGTGTTTGAGAGAGTATGGAAGGCAGTTGTGTTCTTTGACAAACTCCATGGATGATCAAACGATGGTTTAGGGTTTGAAAGAAGAATGTGTGATTCGTTCAGAGAGAAAGCAGAAGGCCGTGGAAGAAAAATATGTAACTGGTAGTTACAACTGAACGAAACTGGGACCTTTAAAGGTTTCGAAAAGGTTGGGTCCCGCGCACACATTTGAAAAATTACCCAAATACCCTGCACACTTTGACAGATCAAGTGAAAATAACTAGCAGTCCGAGAAAATGAACTAGCAGCATGAGAAAATACTCATGCTGTTAGTGTAAAATTGTGCAACTTTTCAATGGAACAGTGTCTCCCCCTTAAATTAGCATACTGAGTCGATAATAATGAAAACCAATTAATCCATGTTTACCATACCAATATTTGATATTAGGAAAGTGAACCTTCCCACATCAAAAGGTTTTGTAAATAGATCAGCTAGCTGATCATCTGTATGTATTTTGGTAACTTGGATTAATTTCTTTTCATTACAATCTCTGATGAAGTGAAACCTGATTTCTATATGCTTGGTTTTTGGGAATTTCACTGGGTTTTGCACAATGCTAATTGCACTTGAATTGTCAATATAAATAGGAGTGGATAAGAAATTCATACCATAGTCTATTAGCTGATTTTGAATCCACATTACCTGGGAGCAGCAGCTTGCAGCTGCTACGTATTCTGCTTCAGTGGATGATGTGGAGACAGTTGTTTGCTTTTTGCATTGCCAAGAGACCAGTCTTGCTCCTAAGTATTGACATCCACCAGTTGTGGATTTCCTGTCAATGTTGCAACCACCATAGTCACTGTCAGAATAAGCAGTTAGTTCAAAAGGAGAGTCTTTAGGATACCATAGGCCTAAATGTGGTTGGCCTTTAAGATATCTAAAGATTCTTTTAACAGCAACCAAGTGAGAATCCTTTGGAGAGCATTGAAACCTAGCACACACACAGACAGCAAACATTATATCAGGTCTAGAAGATGTTAGATACATGAGAGATCCTATAAGGGATCTGTATAGATGAATGTCCACATCTATGCCATCTTTGTCTGTATGGAGCTGTTTATGAGGATCCATTGGAGTGCTTGCAACCTTTGTGTCTTGATAGCCAAACTTTTCCAGTATGTCTTTGACATACTTTGATTGACTTATGAATAGACCAGTAGGCTTCTGTTTAACCTGCAGCCCTAGAAAGAATGTGAGTTCCCCCATTGAACTCATTTGAAACTTTTTGTGCATTAGGGCCTCAAAATCTTTGCACAACCCATCATTAGTTGAGCCAAAGATGATGTCATCAACATAGATTTGGACAAGAAGAATCTCAGCTTTGATGGATTTAGTGAAAAGTGTTTTGTCCAGAGTGCCTCTCTTGAATCCATTCTGTAGAAGATATGATGACAGTGTGTCATACCATGCTCTGGGGGCTTGGTGAAGACCATAGAGAGCTTTGTCTAGCTTGTACACCCTGTCTGGATACTTGTAGTCTTCAAAACCAGGAGGTTGACACACATACACTTCCTCTTCAATTGTCCCATACAGGAAAGCAGACTTAACATCCATTTGATACACTTTAAATCCTTTGAAACTTGCATATGCTAGAAATAGTCTGATGGCTTCAATTCTTGCTACTGGAGCAAAGACATCATCATAATCTATTCCTTCTTCTTGAGTGTACCCTTGTGCTACTAGTCTTGCTTTGTTCTTGATGACTATCCCTCTCTCATCCTTCTTGTTTCTGAACACCCATCTTGTACCTATTGCTCTCTTACCTTTAGGAAGATCCACCAGAGTCCATACATTCTGAATTTTGAACTGTAAAAGCTCTTCTTGCATAGCTTCAATCCAGGATGAATCTTTTAATGCTTCTGATTCCTTTTTAGGTTCCAATTGAGACATGAAACAGGCATGTTCAAAAGCTGCTAGACTGAATTCAGGAACTGCTTGTTCAGCAGCAGCAGTCTCATTGTGAACCATCTTCCTTGTTTGAACAGGAGTGCTTGGATCACCCAGTATTTGATTGAGAGGGTGATACTTATGAACTCTTAGTGTGGGCTCTCTCTCTGTTTGGAAGGACGTTCCAAGGTTTGTGTCATCTCCATCAGAACCAGTGATTGGTTCAGTTTCTGGAACAGCTTGAGTTTCTAGGCTAACAGCTTGAGAAGCTGTTGGGACTGCTAGCCTAGAAACTGGAGTTGTTTCCTTTTGTGTTTGAGCTGTGCTGTCAGGACTTGGGAATGGCACTTCAGTGTCTGGATTTGCATCATGTTGAGTGCTCAGGATCCCTGGAGGATCACATGACAGAAGTGGTAGAGTGGTGAAATCATCCCAACTTGTTGAATCTGCAGCAGTCTGAAACGTTGTGCCAACAGCATGAGAAATTGTATTGGCAGCATGAGAATTTGTGTTAGCAGCTTCAACCCTGTATGCATCAGCTTCTGCAGTAAACTCAGCAAAGCTCAGAGAATTTGTTAGTGAATCTAAATCAAATAACCAATCAGGACCAGTGCCTTTGATGTTAGCAGTATTTTCATTAAATTCAACATTGGCACTTTCTTCAATTGTTTTAGACACACTGTTGTATACTCTATAGGCTTTGCTTTGAGTTGAGTATCCTACAAAAAATCCTTCTTCAGCCTTACTCTCAAACTTCCCTAAGTAAGTCTTAGTGTGAAGAATAGTACATGGGCATCCAAAAGGCTTGAAGAAAGCTATTAGGGGACTTCTGTTATGGAATAACTCATAGGGAGTTTTTCCTTGAGATTGGACAACTTGAACCCTATTTAGAACATAACAGGTTGTATTAACAGCTTCTGCCCAGAAAGTCATTGGCAGATTTGAATCAGCTAGCATTGTTCTAGCAGCCTCAATTAATGTTCTATTCTTTCTTTCAGCTACACCATTTTGTTGTGGTGTTCTTGGTGCACTATATTGTCTAGCAATGCCTTTGGACTCACAGAAACTGGTTAGAATTTGATTTTTAAATTCAGTTCCATTGTCTGATCTTATCACCTTAACTTTGGAATTGGATTGGTTTTCTATCGTAAGGATAAAAGACTTAACTAGCTCAGCAGTTTCATCTTTGGACCTAAGAAAGTAAACCCAAGTAAATCTGGTGAAATCATCAACAATGACTAAACAGTATGCCCTTTTATTCAAACTCAAAACAGATTTTGGACCAAATAGATCCATATGTAACAACTGAAGAACAGATGAGATTGAATTTACTTCTTTGGCCTTATGAGAAGTTTTGTGTTGCTTACCTTTAAGACATGCTACACAATGATCATCACAAATGAACTCCTTTTGTGGTAATCCTCTTACCAGATTCTTTTTAACTAAAGCATTCATGGACTTGAAGTTCATGTGACACATCCTTCTATGCCAAAGAGCAGACTCATTTGATGATGCTTTGGATATTAAACAGCTTAAAGTATTTGATTTAGTCAAGAGAGCTGTGTCCAGGCAGTAACCATTGTCCTTTCTTGGTGTTCTAAGTAAAACATGATTTTCAGGAATTTTGAAATCCTTTCAAAGAACAATGCACTCAGAATCTGTGAACAGAACAATGTTTTGTTTGTCACAGATTTGAGAGACACTCAATAAATTGTACTTAAGCTGTTCAACATACAGAACATCATGGAATGTCATGTTGCCTGCATTAACAGTACCTTTACCTGTAACCTTACCTCCTTTTGAGTTGCCTCCAAATGCAACAAAACCTCCATCAAAACCTTTGAAATTTGACAAGCATTCAGAATTGTCTGTCATGTGCCTAGAGCATCCACTGTCCAGATGCCATCTTGTTCTATGAGGAGACCTGTGGTTGCCCTGCACAAATAACAGCTTAGTTAGTAGTGGAGTAAACCCAAACCAAATTGGTTTTGGGTTGGCCTTGTACATTGACATAACTAAAAACTGTTTTTGACTTCTTATACTTGGTGAGATCTACTGATGGAGTCTTTGGAGAGTATTTAGTTATAATATGAGGTATCCAACTATTTTGATCATCTTTTCTTCTGACAGTCTCAGATGATTCACTAGCAGCTCCAGTTTGATGACCAGCAGCTTGAGCTGTGTTTGTAGTGCTAACAGTTTCAGTTTTTGCACTAACAGCATCAGATTTTGACTTAGCAGTCTGATCTTTTGCATTAGCAGTTTGAGCAATAGATTTGTCCTTGACACACCATATTTGTTTAAAACTTGATTTAGGCTTTGCCAAAACTTGTTTTTGAT